>JARYHS010006489.1:0-20190 GCA_031002005.1 Vandiemenella viatica
TCATTGAATGGTCGGCATTTTAAGTGCACTTTGGATTTTTGTATCTGTACTTACGGTCGTTGCCCCCGCCTACTATGTACCTTCCATCTAGTGGAAGAGTTGGCGACTAGGTCGTCTATTTGCACACTACAGTGGACGACAGTCGGCGCCACAGTTCATTTCACGCTTCCAACCACCAATTTAATAACTTTAGAGTGATTTTTGTGTATTTTGTACCGCTGCGATCTACATGGTTCGTTACGAAAATAGTATATGTTGAAAGACGCTCAAGAGTGACGGTGAGCATTGCATCGTATTTGCCGATTTTAACTCCTCGTCTCGGAGTCGTTTGATGTGTTGCGGGTGGATATAACGCGGTAGCCGGCCTGCGATGAACAAGATCATACTTCACAGGATCATTTCTGTAGTATGTCTTCAATTCTCTCTAGTTCAACACTGGAGTAGATGCAACCACGATGATGAGAGGTAGCACCTCCTCAGAGCGTGAGGCGTGTGGTGAGGATTCTCGCGGATCCTTGTCACAATCGATGACCGTTCACCACTTCCTTAGGGAAGTGGGATGGGGAGTGTGCTTTCCGAGTGGTTGTTTTTATAATCGAAATTGAATTTAGAACTGAGATAAAGGCGATGGAGTCGTTTTTTTTTTGTCGCACCCTGGATTTGCTACAGCAATAGATCGGGAATAGGATATTTGGAGTTCCGCATTTTTAAGTCATGGAGAACAAATGTTAAAAGTTCACTAGCAATTACCCGGTACTTAGTGTTCAGAAATGTTTTTTAGACTTAATTGTTAACTTCTGAATGTTGGTAGGGCATATATAATTTCTGTACAGCTAATTCTTTCATTGTATTTATATGGGAAACAAAGCGCCTTATGATTTCATTAATCTCTCAACAGTGTGGGTTAAATATTAGTCTATGTATTTTCCATGTCTGGTGTTTGCTGTTGCTGTGCACTTTATTACCGCTAGTGTGGGGCATATAAGAGTACAGTAAAAGCCATCTCAATTTTTAAAGCTGTAGAAGAAGTTGTGATTTGGAACATTGCACATTCTTACTACTATACCTCTGTTACACTCAGTTATTAGGGAGCATCCATAAACTACGTGACTCTGTCTAGGGGAGGATGCTTCCGAGCCAGGCCACGTAGCGTTTTCATTCATATTATTTGCCACAGTTAAAATAAGATACAGAACACACAATGGCATGTGAATACTTATTTCCGTCATTTAATTATCTCCGTATGTAACTTATGACAGTCTGACAAGAGAAAACAAGAAAACAAAACCAAGTCCAGCCAGGTGGCGAGCAGCCGGGTTTCACAGGAGGCCAAAATGGAGCTACATAGCTTATGTAGGCGTACGCTCCCTTATGTATTTATTTGTTTTCAAACTACGAAAGGCATTTCAAATTAGTGCGTTTGCATGCAGGTTGCATGCAAATCTTAATGTCGCCAGTCTGTAACATTTGTTATAATCCTCACATGCTCATATCCAATTATTTCCAAAAGTTATTTTCTTCCTAAAATTTATTTGTTCTGTTTTAAGCAAGATTTGCCTCCTAGCACAGACCTCGCAATCTCCATCCTCCCAGACCGTCAGTTGTTGCAATGTGATGTAATGTTTTTCTTTTACCAAACCACTATATCATCAGTGAACAGTAGCATATTCAGCACAGAAAGCTTAGAGTATAGGTGGTAATTTAAACAGATTCTGCAGGTTTAAGTGAGAAGTTACCATAGTTGATGTTGTAGTTGTCTTTTTGATATACTATGCTCTTCAGCAGAGGTAAGGTGCATGTAGTTGCCAAGAGATATATCTTCTTACAAGTGGTGGGGTTATGTTCTTTCCTGATGAACTGGTTACATTGGTTGAGATTTATATATATCTACTGTATCATCCGTGTAATGAAGTCTTGAAATAAAGGTGCACTACTGACATACCCCAAATCTTTGCCTGACATGAAGACATCTTTAGTTTTCATTATCTTCTCTGCCCCCTGTTCTGTAGATTATGTTTATCTAAATATTTCTTTGGGAGTTGTTAGTGAAGAAGTAATTATGATTTTTGAACCCCGAGCAGCTGGCGATACGCTGTAATATGAATTTAAACTATTAGTAAATCTGGGCATAATCATGTACGAAAGAAACTTTAGGAAGTAAAGATGTGTTGGTCATTGTAATTTGCTGATGCAATGCATTACTCATAGTTCTGTAAGTTATCTATGGGAAATCTGAAGCCTGTGACATGGGCTGTGCTACCTGTAAGACATGAGTGAATGACATATACTTAAGCATCACCGAAAGGCCTGTTGAAAATAGGAAGGAAAGGAGAGAAAAATTTAACAATGATGTACAACTAGTACAATGTACAAGTGAGAATTTTATTGAGTTGTGGAATTGTTTTTACAGGCTGGTATGGGTAATGGTGAATGAAATCAGTTTGGTACTGAGCATGGTGGGTAAGTGGTTAACACACTGGCCCCATATGTAGGAGGACAAGGGTTGAAATCCCTGTCAGGGCATCCATATTTGGGTTTTCCATGGTTTCCCCAAATCACTCCAGGCGAATGCGGTGATGCTTCATTCAAAAGGCCATCTCCAAAATCCTTCCAGTACTTTTTCCCCAGTCCCATCCTGCCGCTAATGACCTCGATGTCCAGAGGTGTAAAGCCATAAGAAAAGAGAAACATGTTGGGGCAGGCGTTAGTAAGAATGTTCATTTACATTTCAAAAAATTAAATTATTGTTCATAATTGTGTGATATCTATATGTATGATAGAAGTAAAAAAATATCAAGTGCGAAACATACATTGCAACAGAACTTAAATGCTTTTGTTTCCTCAAAAATAGCCCGATTTGAAAAAAGTGAAGGAAATCTTAGAAGCCCAATTGTTAATTGCCGTGGTTAGAGCAGAAAATAGAATATGCTGGCAATTAACAATTTTGTTTAGAGATATGTACGTAAGATTATCTTGTCTGGAGGTGTACTTGTAGTTAAGTAGTAAGATGTGTCAGTTTATTGTGGTAAAAGCAATAGTAGTGAGTTAACTTATGCATAATGGAAGTAAAATATTTTGCATGGCCGAAAGGGGAAAGGATTATCATAAAGCTGTTTACAGAGGAAATGTGTGCAGTATGTATAATAGTATTTGAGTCAAGTGGAAAAACCCATATGTTGAATAGTCCATGCTGTAAGTGGTTAGAATGCACTGTACTGCACACTACTTTATGAAATTGCGTCATGCATTAGTGTTGAAAAATGGCATGTGTGCAGTTGCACTGTGTTTTGGGTTGTGATTTCACAGTACTTTTCTTATGGAGATGTAGGGCGTAGTGTATACAGTTTAAGCTGATTGTGGAGGAAATGTGCAGGCACTCCAGTATGATGATGTTTTGGCAGCATAATTGATAAGCAAAGAATTTGGGCATCACAAAAATGACATAGGGCATATCTAAAGAGTGATGTTTAATGTGTTTACTAGGCACGTATTTTGAGGTGTGAGCAATATGATATCCTTTTCTTTCTTAAACACGGCTCTTATGGTTTAATAGTTCTGTACAGACGTGCTGGATCTTAGTCATAGTTGGTGGGTCTGCTGGATATGGCGAGTCTGCTGCATCAACATTCCTCTGTGCTGAATAATTACTTCATAATATTATGGTAGAAAGTTGCAAGATTTTCCAAATTTTCCTATTTCCAAATAGTATTTAGGTTGTAATACTCCCTGGACCAGCATGACACCACCAGAACTACTATATCTAGCAGTGTCTTGTGTTTGAGCACTGCAGGACACCAATTCCTGATGGTATAGCGATATCTAATAACCCTTTTTTGCATTTGTTGAGGAATGTGTTGAAAAAAGTTGGAAACTGTTTGCTAGGTTTTAATCTAGCATTTGATGATTGTCAAATGATGTGGAAAGGCATAGCTGTCTTTACCAGACCCAGTAAGTAGAGAAAAAGTACAATTGTGTTACTCTTAGTGCAGTGTAAGGATAATACATTCAGTTGAATGATGTGCACTGTTGAGGAGAATTCCACTTGATGTTGTCATTTATGTAATTCAAAGTTGAGTTGGTGAGATTTATTTTACTTCTTGGTTCTTTTGTCAAAGATTTTTCTGAAATTTTATCTAAATGATTACAAGCTATTACTACTGATTGGTTATGATTCATTACATCAAAATCACTACATTAAGCAGTTTTGTCCCTAGTTGTCAGGGTCTTTAAAAAAAAAAAAAAATGAATAGCTATTTGGTTTCCATGATATATTTTAATTTGGCTGATAATTCACTAAAGAAAAGAGAATTGAGTGTAATTGTATTTTTTCTTGTTTCTCCATAAGAAGAAACAATTTGTAAAAGATTGTGTAATCTGTTGTCAGTATCAAAAGTCCAATTCATAATAGAACTGTTTGTTATTTCTTTGGTTGCAATGTGCCATTGTCCAAGCAGTGTTGGTAAGGTTGTGTATTTCTTTATTCTTTTATATATGTGATGTTTTACCTTGCTAAGTTGTCCATCAAATAGTTTGGTGCCATTATATTTTAGCAACTTAAAGTAAGAAATGAAACTTGACCTGAATTTGTGCTGCCATGTTTTGCTTTCTATATTCACTCCAATGTGATTAGAGAAAACGTTAAAAGAATTTAAAGTTAAAATTTGTAGAGGGCAAATGTAGGTGGGTGCAGGATAGGGGGAAGTTGGGTGTGTATGGAAATTGCCACTGGAGCGTGTGCTCCATTGCAATTAAATTAAATTAAATGTGTGGGTGGTGAAGGAAACTTGAGGGCAGGTTGTCAAGTGCAAGAATATGATCACATACTTATGTGGTACCCTACTGATACAAAGCATTCTTATGCACATAATTAGAAAAACACTTGCTACTTCTTAATTCCATGAGAAAAGTAAATGTCATCTGTTACTAATTAATGGTTTTAAGCGTACTGAAATATTATGCAAGAAATGTAGATATACATTGAGAGAGAGCAATATTTCGACCCATTTGCACTGCATTGGTATGCATAACCAGATGTGAAAGACTCACTTACTTGATCCCAGGAAGTTGTAACATTGGAAGGCTGCATGGGTTTATGGTACATTATTGACACATTTTAGAGTATCCAGCTTTGCCAGAGTGTCACAGCTTAGGTGCGACAGTATTTAGTGGGATAAGTTTGAAGCCGGGTATTACCAGGCATACAGCATTAATAACATTTCTGTTTTGGAAACTGGCATTAGAGCCCATATTTATTTTGGAGAGCAGAAGTCAGACAGACACACTTTCTCTTCTAAAGTTGCACTTCCGAAATGTTAAGAGCAGTACCTATATAAACACGAAAGAAGGAATAGGAATAAATTTCATATAGATTGGCACAAGAGAGCTCTATACCAAAATAGTGTACTCTACCAGCCTAAAATTCTGTACAACTCTCTTCCTGAAAACATAAAACAAATATCAAATTTACATAATTTTAAATATAAGCTAAACAAATTTTTATTAGTCAATAGCTTCTATAGTGTCAATGAATATATGAACCATCGAGAAATGAGCAAATATGATTAAATTATTTTGTATTGTAACTTGTAAAAGATTGAAATATTAATTTAACTTTAGTTGAACATATGTATTTCATATGCTGCTTGTATTAACTGTGCAATTTTAAGTATGGTAATTATAATAATGATATGTAATTCTATATTGTGTGACAAAATTATATTGTAATGCTTATTGTAATTACTGATGACTTGTCCTATGTCATGAATTATAACTTCATGGATCAAATAAAATTCAACTCAATTCAATAGAATCTGCTGCAATTAAATCTTCCTACAAACTTCATAAGATACATGATGACTTTAAGAGTTCATAAGAATAAGAGACTTAAATATGAAAGACATCTTTCTAGATTACTCACATGAAAGTGGTAATGGACAACAACCATCTCAACTATTAGCAACTGAAGGTATATGCAGATTGCTGACGGGTGGACTGGCATTCATGGGATGTTGAGGACATTCAACTCCACATAATATTCTACACAGTAACAATCTGACAGACAGAATAAAATTTGGAAGATTATAAGACATTATGACAAGTGAACACATTCCAATCATTTTCTCCACTGCAGCAGCTTCCAATTTCCACCCCCTGCCTCAAACAAGAGACATTACGCTTATTAAAAATTCAGACTACAAAATACGACATTACCAAAAAATAACCAATATTGCCAATTGCAATTACTAATGACCAATACACTATAATTTGACAGAAAGCACATTACAGACAGTTATAGACCAAGCAATTCCCTCCAAAACAATAAAAAACTGGAAGTCGATAATACCCAATGAAGGATTTACCATGCTCAAACAGAAAAAGACAAATTTATGGAAAGAGAAAAAGAATGGACAATGATGATCTGAAACGAGTTTGGAATAGACTTGAAAATTATTCATCTTATTTGATTGCTGATCGTAGCCTGAATGGAACAACATATGTTCACAGGAAAGGACGTAAAAGGAAAAAAAAAAAAAAAAATTCAAAATACTAACTGAAAAGAAAAAAAAAAGAACCAACAACTTAATTATTGATCATATACTGATAACAGCAGAAGGTTTTAAGCAGTGAACAGACACAGTGCACACCTTTATAGAAATGATTTTCTGGATTGAAACTTTTAATAAGGAACAGAAAGTCAACTCCTCTTGCTTTTACAGACATTGACAGTACAGTACTAATGTAAGGGGATGCCAAGATGACAGAAGAAAATACATAGATGAAGTGCTGACCAAGGGCGTAGCTTATGGGGCCCCTAAGCACACCTCTAGGGCAGTTTAGAGGGCCCACAAGCCCTCACGGCAAACTGGCGACTTTTTTTTTTTTTTTTTTTTTTTTTTTTTTTGCTCTACCGTCTAAGGCCCCTGAGAAGATCCCCTCACTAAGGACCCTCGCTGCTCAGGGGGGCCCCAAAAGAACAATTCAAGGGCCCCCATCCTCAGTTCAGGGGGCCCCAACCAGCACACAAAGCAAAAAAAACGTCGCCCGTCTGGCCTGAGGGCCCAAAATAATTTTTTGCACCTGGGCCCTTGTTGACCTAGCTACGCCACTGGTGCTGACAGCCATATATTTAGGATGAAAAGCCAGGACCTACCTACCTACAAAAATTACTTATTAATGTGATTGATAGACCTAATTCTGACTCTTCTATTCAATTATTGCCTGTATAATGAGACTGCAAAGTTGATAAAAAAAAAAAGTAGAAAGATGATTATGATAGTAAAACCCACTACAGAAACCAACTCCTAGAGGCCTATTATTATTATTATTATTATTATAATAATTATTATAATTTCAATTGCAATAGAGCACTTCAGTGGTAATGTCCGTACACAACCACCTTCCTAGGTCTTGATTTCTCTCTCTCTCTCTCTCATCTACTTATGCCTACCCTATTCGAATTGCAACTTCAAACTCCTTCAGTGTTTGGGTAAACTCTTCAGTGTTTGGGTAAACTGTCCATTATTTTCCTTGTTAATACACAGACGGAAAAAAAAATCCCAACACCAAGAAAAAATTATTGTAGAGTAATGAAATTTGGACAATGCATTTGTCAAGTTAACATGTTTAATTGATTAAATTTTCAAGATCACAGGTTAATTTAAGCTCAAGAAAATGCATTTCAAATGTGAAATACTGTTAAATTAATAGCCGGTGTAACCTCCAGAATTTTGAATGCAAGCCTGCAAACGTGAATGCATTGTGTCATACAGGTTTCGAATGTCACTTTGTGGTATGGAGTTCCATGCTTGTTGTACTTGTGCTGTCAATACTGGGACGGTCAGTGCTGGCTGTGGATGATGCTGGAGTTGTCGTCCAATGATATCCCATACGTGTTCAATTGGAGACAGATCTGGTGATCTCGCAGGCCAAGGTAACATGTCGACACTCTGTAGAGCACGTTGCGAGACAACAGCGGTATGAGGGCGAGCGTTATCCTGTTGAAAAACTCCCCCTTGAATGCTGTTCATGAATGGCAGCACTACAGGTTGAATTACCAGACTGACGTACAAATTTGCAGTCAGTGTGTTTGGTATAACCACAAGAGTGCTCCTGCTGTCATAGGAAATTGCTCCCCAGACCATGACTCCAGGTGTAGGTCCAGTGTGTCTAGGCCGCAGACAGTTTGGTTGCAGGCGTTCCCCTGGCCTCCTTCTGACCAACACTCGGCCATCACTGGCACCAAGGCAGAACCTGCTTTCATCAGAAAACACAACAGATCTCCACTCCGTCCTCCAATGAGCTCTGGCTTGACACCACTGGAGTCGCAAATGGCGATGGCTTGTAGTCAGTGGAATGCACGCTACAGGGCGCCTGGCTCGGAGCTGTCCTTGAAGTAACCGATTTCTAACAGTTCGTTGTGTCACTGTGGTACCAACTGCAGCTCGAATTTCTGCCGCAGACGCAGTACGATGCGCCACAGCTGTACGCCGAATACGGCGGTCTTCCCTCTCAGTAGTGCCACGTGGCCTCCCGGAACCCGGTCTTCTTGAGGCAGTACCATCCCTTGACCACTGCACCCAACAATCATGCACAGTGGATACATTCCGGCCAAGTCTTTCTGCAATATCGCGAAAAGAAAATCCACCTTCTCGTAGCCCTATTACACGACCTCGTTCAAACTCGGTGAGCTGTTGATAATGGCTTCTTCGTCTTCTTAAAGGCATTCTTGGCTAACATCAACTCACTATGTCAAATCTCAGCGGTAAATAACGTTCACAAACTTTACAGCGCGTATTTAAAGCAAACCTGATTTGCAAGCTCTGAGTAGCGCTACTAGCGCCACACTTATGCGCGAAGCGCGAAATTTGAATCGATGTCATCTTTCAGATGTATAAACACGCCTACCAAATTTCGTTTATCTAACACAAGTCTTTCTTGGTGTTGGGATTTTTTTTTCCGTCTGTGTATATTCCAGTCCCACACTTACCTACAAAATAAAATTTCCCACCCCCTTTCACCTGAATTCAAGTGCCAGCTTATGATTATTGATATCTCTTACCCTTCATGTAGAATGCATAATTCTTCTTCTAAAACCCATTCATGCATTGTCTCAATTATAAACCTTGAACAAACTTGACACAGTTTTCACCCATCTTCTGTCTGCTAATGACTCAACAAAACTCCAGCCTAACTAACAGCATATCGGTTACCAATAGCATTAAGTGGTAATTTCTGAACAAAAAAAAAAATACTTGTTAGCTGTCTAACACTCTCCAACTCCTGAACTTGGTACCCATAATGTGGGTCCCACGCCACCAAATACAAGCAGTGGTCTCTCCATGGTTTTGTAACCCAAATCTCTCACTTCCCTGGTATATCCCCTCATCACCCTCTCCAATAAAGAAGGACTTTAAAACCTCTTCCTACTATCTGCCCAATTTGTCCTACACAATTGAATTTAATATCGGAAGTTATGCCAAGATATTTATAGTTAGGAGCTTCAGCAAGCAGTTCCTTCCCTGACCTATAATAATAGAAAATCTTTACTTTTTTATCCATGTACCTAATTAGGTGACTCTTTTTGGGATTTATGTTCATTATATGTTTAATTACACTGCTAGTTATCCTGTTCATATCTTCTTGCAGCTGTTCACAGACCTCTGTTGCAATAGTTTCTTTATACAACATTCTGTCTTCAACACATCAATACAATCATTCATTAGAATAATGAACAATCGTGGTCCCAATACACTAACCTGAGGCACTCCGATATTAGCTTTTACCTCTTTTGATACTGTTACTCACCCTAACTCTTTGCTTCCTTCATTTTAAGAATTCCTCCACCCAGCAAGTCACTTTTTCACCCACTCCAATGGTTTTTGGCTTCTCTTGTCCATTTCATCTGTAACATCATGCACATGCAAGTAGACCACTATTTCTCTATTAAAGGTGATTAGGAAAACATTTGACAGTATCATTACTGACAGACTAAGGACCTTTGTAGGAGAAAAGAATATTGTATCACATATATGGGCAGGATTTACATGACACCACAGGCTGTATGGTCCCCTCCTTTGACTGATGGCACATGTGACTAAAAGTAACAACAAGGGCATGCTCACAGTATTTCTAGAAATAGAATGCACAAAATTCTGATGGAATTGACTAATATACACTGAAGAGCCAAAGAAACTGGTACACCTGCCTAATATCGTGTAGGGCCCCCGCAAGCACGCAGAAGTGCTGCAACACGACGTGGCATGGACTCGACTAATGTCTGAAATAGTGCTGGAGGGAATTGACACCATGCATCCTGCAGGGCTGTCCATAAATCCTTAAGAGTGGTGAAGATCCCTTCTGAATGGCACATTGCATGGCATCCCAGATATGCTCAATGATGTTGATGTCTGGGGAGTTTGGTGGCCAACAGAGGTGTTTAAACTCAGAAGAGAGTTCCTGTAGCAATTCTGGATGAGTGGGGTGTCTCATTGTCCTGCTGGAATTGCCCAAGTCCATCAGAATGCATAATGGACATGAATGGATGCAGGTGATAAGCCAGGATGCTTACATATGTGTCATCTGTCAGAGTCGTATCTGGATGTATAAGGGGTGGGTCCCATGTCACTCCAAATGCACATGCCTCACACCATTACAAAGCTTCCATCAGCTTGAACAGTCCCCTGCTGACATGCAGGGTGCATGAATTCATGAGGTTGTCTCCATACGCATATACGTTAATCCGCTTGATACAAGACTCGTCAGACCAGGCAACATGTTTGCAATCAACAGTCCAAGGTTGGTGTTGACGGGCCCAGGCTAGGCATAAAGCTTTGTTTCATGCACTCAGCAAAGGTACACGAGTGGGCCTTCAGCTCCAAAAGCCCATATCAATGATGTTTCATTGAATAGTTCGCACACTGACACTTGTTGATGGTCCAGCATTGAAATCCGCAGCAATTTGTGGAAGGGTTGCACTTCTGTCATGTTGAACAATTCTCTTCATTCATCGTTGGTTCTATTCTTGCAAGATCTTTTTCTGGCCACAACAATGTCTGAGATTTGATGTTTTACTGGATTCCTGATATTCACAGTGCACTCATGAAAAGTTCATATGGGAAAAATCCCCACCTCATCACTACCTCAGAGATGCTGTGTCCCATCTCTCGTGTGTCGACTATAACACGATGTTAAAACTCACTTAAATCATGATAATGTGCCACTGTAGCAGCAGTAACTGATCTAATGCCTGTGCTAGACACCTGTTGTCTAATATAGGTGTTGCCGACCACAACGCTGTATTCTGAATGTTTACATATCTCTGTGTTTGCATAAGCATGTCTGTACCATTTTCTTTTGGTCCTTCAGTGTCTAAACAGAATACTGTATGAGTACAAGAAAAACAGAATAGATGAGCAAGACACAAATTGACACGACAATCCACAGTTCATTGTGATGATGCAGCATCTAATGTATTCTAGCTCAAGCAGGAGTTCCTCAGAATAGGGTACTCTTCTCCCCTGCTCTACACCTTGGATCTGCAAGACATAACAGTAGATAGACATTTGTTCTAGATACTGACAACACAGCCCACAGGTGCTCAGCTCTTAGTGTCTGTCAACAGATAAGGGATGTAATACCTCACATGACAATAGGACTGGATGAGGAAGTGGAGAATAAAACCAAATCTCTACAAACCTCGGACAGTTCTGTTCAAACACAGGAACTTGACAAAGAAAAGACAAGACATTCAACTGACAATATAGAGATAACAGCTATGACTAAGTGACTTTGGGAATACACTTAGATTCATAATTTAAATGAAAAATGCATCTAAGAAAGACACTAAACAAAATAAGAAAAAGACAAAACTTGATCACCCTAGTACAAGGATGTTTTTACGCTTAAAGCAACCAGGCTGCTACCAATATATGCAAGAAATATATAAGAGTGCTAATTTAATATGCAGGTATAACTGAAACAACAGAAGCTATAGTGAAACAGCTATGTTCAACCAAAAGACATCTACTTAGAAGCATTCTAAGACTGGACTATCAGACTAGGGATGTAACAGATATCTGCATCTGCAAGTGCTGAACTTTCACATGAAATCCTACATCCACTTTCACATCTGCTATTTTGTTTACGTTGCAATATATATTATTCTTTTCTCTTTATACAAGGTTCTGCCCATCGTCACTTAGGTAGCAACAAAGTGGTTGTTTTTTTTTTCTCATGATTTTGCAATAAAAGTAACAATGAACTGAATGGTTTTATTACCTAAGCGACGAATTTATAAGTTTGAACTTGTGCGTAAAGTAAAGCAGCCTATTCACGGTCCAACTTATAGCACATCCACGTAGAACTACTGTAGGATGTGCTCACCCAGTCATGCTAATAGGAGTCCAACACAACATACCAAGCAATTCTTTCCACTCATATTTTGTCACGGCACACGATGTGTCCTTATCACACACTCGTAGGATGTTTCCTCCAATAACTTCCTCCAATATCTATAGCTTGTTGGACAGCAAGAACCTTTTTTGGTTGCCTGGGAATCCAACAACATCCAACACATCTTGCATGTGGTCCTGTAACCCCTTTCATGGCCCATCAAGAGTTTTTTTTATTGAAAATCGGATCATTGTAGGTCCTACAAGTTGTACTGTGAATGGGCCACTAGAGTGGTGTGAAGGAAGGTGGTGAGCATGGAACCGAGTGTGATGGGTGAGCATTGACACTCTGGCCTCGCATTCGGGAGGACACAGGATTGAATCCCTGTCCGGGCATCCAGATTTTGGTTTTTAATGGTTTCCCAAAATTACTCCAGGCGAATGCTTTCATTAAAAGTCCATGGCCTAATTCCTTCCTGTTCTTAGCCCCGATCCTTTCTGCCTCTAATGACCTTGACGTGGACAAAGTGTATACTCAAAACCATAATCTTTTTTTTTTAAAAATGCGAGCAGGGAGATATCCGAAACATCCACATCTGCTGATGTCAAACACTGACCATCGGCATCTGCAAAGATGACCTCTGTTACAATGCTATATCAGACTCCATCTGAACTGGTGTATGAGATGGCAAATTTATAATGCCACTATGGATGAGACTGGCTATTCAGTGAGCAAAATACTGACAAAGGTCCTTGACTTACAGATAAGACATCCAAGATTTACTCACACCAAGACTACAGATTACAAATAAAGTTCAAATTCATCTACCCTCCCAACATTGTCGCTCTGAACATGACAAAGACATTCCAACAGACAGTTGATGAAAACAATCATCTAGCTAGCAGTTAATGAAGAGTTACCCACACACCCTGATAAAAGATAACAGCAGGGATGATAGTCAATCGTGAGTGACCCTAAGAAAGCAATAGACACAGCTGCCTAAATACAGAAACCTCATATATTGAAAATGAAATGTACTTTTTCACCAAAAATTTAAATAATAGAAGTAATTGAATTAGAATATATTAACATTATATTATACAAACTTCCAAAAGCAAATGTGAACAGTAGAAAACCGAAGTGTGAATTACCAATAAAGTTTGTCTCATTTAAAACTAGCTTACCCGGCAATGCTTCACTATTGCTGGACTTGAGTAGGCACATAGATTAAATGAAAACATATTTACATATAAATTTTAAACTGCTGTTTCATTCATTTTCAGTTGGAAAGGGTGAGAGGGGATGCGCTTTGGAAAACATATGCAGGCAGTAGTTTGCTGTTTGTTTCAAAGTATAAGTGTGCAAATTCCCATTGAAATCTGATGAAATATGTGGTTTTCTCTAAATTATGGGGAGGAGGGGTGGGTTTTTTAATTTTTTTTGACAGGAACCTTCTCTATCATCCTGTCGACAACTCGCCAAAGCTTCACCGTAATTGGACGAACGGTTTGTGGGTTTGTTTAAATTATGGAGTGTTATGGGGAAGAGGGGGTAATTAAGGTGGTGAAAAGAGAGGAGAGGGATTGGGTTTTTGTGAAATGTGTACAGTATTTCTCTCTCTTTTTTAAAGTATAAGTGTACAAATTCTTATCTAAATCGGATAAAATATGTGGTTTGCCTAAATTGTGGGGTGAAAATGTAATGGGGTTGGAAAGGGGGACAGGGGATGAATATTCGGAAACCATATGTAGGCAGTATTTTTCTGTTTGTTTTAAAGTATAAGTGTACAAATTCTTATCTAAATCGGGTAAAAAATGTGGTTTGCCTAAATTATGGGGTGAAAACGTAATGGGGTTGGAAAGGGGGACAGGGGATGAATATTCGGAAACCATAGGTAGGCAGTATTTTTCTGTTTGTTTTAAAGTATAAGTGTACAAATTCTTATCTAAATCGGATAAAAAATGTGGTTTGCCTAAATTATGGGGTGAAAAAATTATGGGGGTGGAAAGGGGGCGAGGGGATTAATATTCAGAAACCGTATGTAGGCAGTATTTTTCTGTTTGTTTTAAAGTATAAGTGTACAAATTCCTATCTAAATCGGATAAAAAATATGGTTTTGCCTAAATTATGGGGTGTTATGGGGAATAGGGGGTGACTTTTTGGGAATTTTTTTTCACAGGAACCTTCGCAGATGCTCACTTGAAAACTCTCCAAAGTTTCATAGCAATCTAATAAATGGTATAGGAATGCATAGAAGACGAACAAACCCACAAACATTGATTTTTATATATAAGATAATGTTCCCAGTCATATCATTCTCATTACCGTTGCTGCAAGTGTTGGTTTCACGATACCTCAACCCCATCCTCCTACCTTCCCTCACCTGCCCACTCATACACAACATACGCATTCACCTTGTGTTGACCCCTATGACCTGTTTTCAGACCTTTAAAATACATATTCCAAGACTTAACATAGCACTACCTAGTGTGAAGTTGAAAGATGAGAAATGTGACTTGCTGCAGCTAAGTTTAAATTGTAAATCATGTTATAAGCATTGCATTAATCCAAAAATATTTGGATTATGATTCTTATGGCATCTAATTGACAGCCATAAACAGTTTAAGTAATTTTGTACACTTTATTACTTGATTTGATAGGTTCAGTATATGGAAGATAGCAGTTACAAGGACAAAAGTGTTAAGTCTGCAATAAGTCTTATAAAAATGTTTTAAAGCCCAGTAAATCAAATGAAAACACAGAAGAGTTTCAAAGAATTGAGGGTAGTAAATTTGTAACAATCAGTTGCAGGTTTGTTAATAAATCGCACTTAAAGACACCAAATTTTTAAGAGTATGATCATGGATTTTACTTCTGGCAATTAAAATGTAACTGACTATGTTGTTGAACATCAATCGCACCAATTAAATCTGACATGAGCTGAATCTTTTGTTTCTGATGTAGGCTAGCTGTGGATTTTGCTGATCTTGGATATGTATCAAAGGTGAGTTTCTTGAAATAATAACAATAATTACATAAGTTCATTTTCATTAAAAGTTAATAAATTGAAGATAATTATAACTGGTGATGATTTATTCATACCCCAATTAATTTGAATTTAGCTTCTTCCACTGTCCAAAATGGGGTAAATAAGTGACGGTCTGGTGGTAGTGGCACAACTCACTTGAAACAGAAGCCATGCACTGTACTCCCAAGGTGGGAAGTACTGACAAGGAACATTGGCCAGACTCTCGTGTAGCATCAGCTGTTCTTGTGGCAAGAAGCAAATGGGAAATTACAATGGTGCAATTTGTACCATTACAGTTTATGGTATGCACTAATATGCTCAGAGTTTGACTAATGTGGCAGTTTATTTGTAGAGAGGAAATTAGTTTAAAGTAAAAAGAATTTAAGGCTTAATTTTATATAATATATATAAATTATGTTTCTAAGTCTATTTCCACACAAACTGTGTAATGAAGTGAATTCTGAACATATTGCTGAAGGTATTGAGAATCCAAGGAATCATTTAATGGGTGGTGAAAAAAGATGAGATAACTTTATGTCTTTTCACACTTCTGTTAAATTAGACTTAATGTTTACTAAGGGGCACTTGCAAATTAAAACAATCTCCTGTGTTGACTAGAAGAAATATTTATCCTTAAAATACTTTGTTACTATGATTGTTCAAATTTTGTTGTTTGCAGCTCATGTATAAGAAGTTAAATTTCATGATATCAAAAATCTAAGCGAACATTTGCTTCAAACTAAAATGACGTCTTGGCCCTAAATTGGGAGACAGAAGAGGCTTGCACTTATTTTTTACTCATATCATTTTATTTATTAGTGGGCCATAAAAACTTAATATTTTTTTTGTTCCCCTATTAACAACTTTGTGGCCAAAAACTCACTGAGGTTAGAGTTAGAGAACTAAAAGATAAGCTAGCCTGTTGGGCAATAAACATCACCTTCTTGGAGGGCCGGCTGTGTCAGCTAGGAAAAGAAAATGAAAAACTCAAAAAATAAAATGAGCAATTCAAACAAAATAGAGGAGAAATAGTCCCCAGTTATGCTGCAATGGCAAAATCTGGAGGATCGACTGGTGTGAATCCTAAAATCACTTGGTTTTTTTTATCAATTCCTGATGCTGTCTACCAGCAAAACCTTGAGAATAAAATAGAGAAAGGTCAATTTATGGAAAGTTTTCAACCAAAATTTAAGACTGGTCCTAGAGAAAGAGCAACAATTCATCACGTTGTGGAGGTGAGTCCTTCTGTTAGGAAACTTCTGTTGCAGCAAAAGAAATTCTTCATAGAATTTTCTGCTGTAACAGTGGAAGACTACGTTTTCGTACCAAAATGCAATAAATGTTTGGATTTAGGACACATCAGTAAGCATTGTAAGAAGAAAAATAGTTCTTGTTCACACTGTGGAGAGGAAAACCACCAAAGTAATCAGTGCAAGAAATGTTCTCAACCTTCAATATGCATACTGTGTAACAGACGGGGCAAAAGCTGCAACAAGAAGGGCAAAGAGTGTCTTACCTACCAATTACTCCTACAACGAGCTGTAAACAGGACTGATTATGGATAGTTTACTACAAGGAATTGATATGGGAAACGATATATACTCTCAACTGGCAAATGTAATTAGGAAAATAGCTGAGGACATAATTGGGAATCAGACTACAAAAATGAAAGGAAAACCCCCTTCAGGACAAAAAAGAAATGCAAAAAGGGCTGCCTGCTTCAGAGAGAAACTAAAAATGGAGAAGAACTGTAAGAAACAGGATGTTGGAACGCAGACTGACGACCACTCATTGCAGATTAAGGAAATTTCTTCGAGTTCTGCCAGTCATCCCCGTAACCCTTATGTCAAGAGGATTGGTCTCGGTTGGAATACAGACAGACAAAATGGGGTTGAACATTACTCACGACCTGTAGCGAGTCCAAAATTGGTGGAACAATCATTGAATTTTGCAAACATAGCAGACAGAAGCAGTTCTAAAAACCCCAATACAATATACAGTAATTTTGAAACAAATTTAAAACTCGGTCGACTGGAGGAGGCTCCGAATCTCAATGTGGCGCTGAGGCATCTAACTCAAATAGCGCATCAAGCCGGTAAATATGTAACCTTCCCTCAGCTACAAGCAATTGATCGTATACGTCTAAAATCCGTCAATCTTCCTACAGAGACATCTTAGCTTTTCTCTCTTGTGCATAAAGTCTTCGAAAGAAGGAATGAAACTTTTGATCCTGATCAAATATATAAACAGTACGTATTAACTCGTGGGTGTATAGTTTTCGATTCAAAGCTCCCATGGCCACAGTGCAATGTCCACACCAGACATCCATAAACCACAAAATGTCTTGTAAGCTATGAATTGCCCAACTATACGCCAGGAGAAACAAGTTGGTTTTGCATGAGATGAGGAAGCTGTCGGAGGAACATAAATGGGATGTCACATGCCTTCTGGAGACACATTCATGCTTCGGGAAGATTCCTCACATGCCGGTAACATCACAGATAATCTCAACAGGTAGAAACCCTATGACAAATACAGTAACTTGTCTGGATAGCACGACTATTGCTAAGATAGTGCAGTTCTGTGATGAACAAACGACATGTGTGGAGCTCATTGCTGACTGGGATAGTGTAATTCTTGTCAACATATATTTTCAATATAGTGATCCCATTGAGCCATACATTTGGAAAATAAGCGAAGTGTGCACTGCCCTAGGAAACAGACCAATAGTAATAATGGCTGACGCCAATGCTAAATCCAAAATCTGGCATAGTGGGGTGAGAAATACTAGAGGCGAGCTTTTAGTGGAAGCTATTAGTGAACTGAATCTAGAAGTAAGAAATCTACCGCATAAACCCTGCACATATAGCAACCGAGCAGGAGCTTGGTCAAACATCGATGTAACATTGACCAATCTGCAATCTGGGAACTTATTGAGGAATTGGAACGTTTTAGAAATTTTTAACTACCAGCAATCACTTTTGAGTTGATCAGAGGGAGGAACGTTTTTGACACATTGGAGGCACAGATTTCCAAGGTGCATTACAACATCTGACGGGCAGACTGGAACGGGCTGAGGGAAAGTTTTGCACAACAGGAAATCCTATTAGATGATAATGACGTAGATCGAACCACAAGAGACCTTACCCGGGCACTCCAAATATCAATGAGAAGATCTTTTCCTCTAAAGACAACCATTGGCACAGTGGACAGATCTTGGACTGATAGACTGCAAAGACTATTACAAAGGATGCATAACACAAGAAAAGATTACGAAGGTTGCCTCATCTCCAAAATTAGAGGACAGCTGCTGGAAAGATATAGATAAATTAAAAGTGAGTTCTGAGAACTGTTAATACTAACTAAACAAAAAAGTTGGGAGACATTTGTGAAAAAAAACTTGCGTACAGACCTGTGGGCAGGAAAGGTAAAACCCCCAACTTCACCATCTACTGTGCAGAAACAAGATGGAACCATGACTATGAGCTGGAAAACTACTGCAGAAGTGTTACTCCAAGAACTCCTTCCAGATGATGATGTGGAAGATGACGAGATGGAGCACAGAGTGCTCCGTCTGGAAATAGACCAAAATAGGCAAAGAATCACCGACACTCCAGATATTAGCATCTTGGAGGTACTACAAGCAATAAATGCCTTGTCCAGTAACAAAACTCTGGGTCTGGATGGTGTTCCAGCTGTAGTAGTACAAGAACTGGTAGTGCCAGTAGCCCCCATTTTGTGTAAGCTCTATAATTCATGCCTGCATCAGGGAAGAGTACCAAACATCTGGAAGCAGAGTAAGATATTAATCATCAAGAAGGGAGTTGACAAAGATCCAAAATTGTCTAAATCATATTGACCCAACTGCTTGTTAAACGTGCTGGGCATAAAATAATTGTTTAAAAAAACATAAAACCGCCTTCAAAAAAAAACACTAAAAATTTTAAAATAACTTCATACCTTGCTTAGGAGAAAGTAAATCTAAATGGACAATATTTTACATTACTGTCATTGAAATTTTTACATTAATTAGTTATTTTTGGAGTCAGTGCCAGCTGTCACATCGCGAAGATCGAATTACTGAACTTCTTTTGGCGTTAGAGGCGAAACGGGGAGTACGAACAAAAATTCCCAATTTTTTACAGCATGTCGTGAGGCAGATAGTGTTATTGTGGGAGACAGCTTAAGGAAACAAATTAACAGTATTTTAATCTGTGGCTTGGCCTTATTGGTCATCCAAGCATATCTCTGGCACTACAGTGTCAGTTGGTAGGTTGCATCATGCAGTAAACGATTTACAGTTAGTATAATATTGGCGTATCATAACATGTTTCAGCATTAATTGTAGGAAAGTAGAAACATGTTTTTTTATGTATTATTGTTATTCATTATTGTTTTCATATTTTTGTTTTTCTCGCTTTCGCTGGCACCGACTCCAAAAATAACTAATTGATGTAAAAATTTCAGTGACAGTAATGTAAAATATCGTCCATTTAGATTTACTTTCTCCTAAGCAAGGTATAAAGTAATTTTAAAAATTTTCAATGTTTTTTTTTTTTTTTTTTTTTTTTTTTTTTTTTTTTTTTTTTTTTTGAAGGCAGTTTTTATGTTTTTTTAAACAATTATTTTATTTTTAAATTTTTAGTGGTATTATAGTTTGTTTTGTATTTTAAATATGCCACAGCAGTTCCCATTTTGGGAGTTCAGTTTCTGGTAGCTCTGGGATTAAAGCGTTTGCTTTCAAAAAAGAATTCTGTCTTTATATACCACAA
>JARYHS010006492.1:0-20159 GCA_031002005.1 Vandiemenella viatica
AACGGTGGGGAATTCGGCCATGGCAAATGAAGAAAATCACCACGTCATTCGACTCGAGTTATTTGGGGAAACCATGGAAAACTCAATCTGGATGCCCGGACTGGGATTCGAGCCCACGCCCTCCCAAATGCTAGGCCTGATCTTTACCGATCACGAAGTGTGATAGGACTGGTGCAAGGATCGGAATGGAATTCAGGCATGGTCTTTTGAAGGAACCAACCCAACATCACCTGAAGTACGGAGTAATGGCTCGTTTGGTCATTATGACCAAGGGTTTTTTATTGCCTGCGCATTCCACCTCTATGGTGATTGCGAGAATGTAATGGTCATAATTGTATGGACTGGCGGCAAGGACTGGGAAGGAATTCGGGCATGGTATTTTGAATGAATAACTCGACATTCATCTGGAGTTGGTGGTCGTGGTTTTCTTTTTTTTAGGGTTCTACGCCTCGTCGACATCGAAGCCTTTAGAGGTGGGAAAGGACAGTGGACGAGGAACGGTGGGGAATTCGGCCATGGCAAATGAAGAAAATCATCCCGTCATTCGCCTCGAGTTATTTGGGGAAACCATGGAAAACTCAAATCTGGATGCCCGGACTGGGATTCGAGCCCACGCCCTCCCAAATGCTAGGCCAGATCTTTACCGATCACGAGTGTGATAGGACTGGTGCAAGGATCGGGATCGAATTCAGGCATGGTCTTTTGAAGGAACCAACCCAAATTCACCTGAAGTACGGAGTAATGGCTCGTTTGGTCATTATGACCAGGGTTTTTTATTGCCTGCGCATTCCCCCTCTATGGTGATTGCGAGAATGTAAATGGCCATAATTGTATGGACTGGCGGCAAGGACTGGGAAGGAATTCGGGCATGGTATTTTGAATGAATAACTCGACATTCATCTGGAGTTGGTGGTCGTGGTTCTTTTTTTTATGGTTCTACGCCTCGTCGACATCGAAGCCTTTAGAGGTGGGAAAGGACAGTGGACGAGGACGGACGGTGGGGAATTCGGCCATGCAAATGAAGAAATCACCCCGTCATTCGCCTCGAGTTATTTGGGGAAACCATGGAAAACTCAAATCTGGATGCCCGGACTGGGATTCGAGCCCACGCCCTCCCAAAATGCTAGGCCAGATCTTTACCGATCACGAGGTGTGATAGGACTGGTGCAAGGATCGGGATCGAATTCAGGCATGGTCTTTTGAAGGAACCAACCCAACATTCACCTGAAGTACGGAGTAATGGCTCGTTTGGTCATTATGACCAGGGTTTTTTATTGCCTGCGCATTCCCCCTCTATGGTGATTGCGAGAATGTAATGGCCATAATTGTATGGACTGGCGGCAAGGACTGGGAAGGAATTCGGGCATGGTATTTTGAATGAATAACTCGACATTCATCTGGAGTTGGTGGTCGTGGTGGGTTTCTTTTTTTAGGGTTCTACGCCTCGTCGACATCGAAGCCTTTAGAGGTGGGAAAGGACAGTGGACGAGGAACGGTGGGGAATTCGGCCATGGCAAATGAAGAAAATCATCCCCGTCATTCGCCTCGAGTTATTTGGGGAAACCATGGAAAACTCAAATCTGGATGCCCGGACTGGGATTCGAGCCCACGCCCTCCCAAATGCTAGGCCAGATCTTTACCGATCACGAAGTGTGATAGGACTGGTGCAAGGATCGGAATGGAATTCAGGCATGGTCTTTTGAAGGACCCAACCCAACATTCACCTGAAGTACGGAGTAATGGCTCGTTTGGTCATTATGACCAGGGTTTTTTATTGCCTGCGCATTCCGCCTCTATCCTAGCCTACTTGAACTTAACAGGGTGTAGAGAACCTACAGTTTAAACTTGAAACCGAACAACGGAAGTGTTAAGGCGTAACTACATTACGACGCAAGTTGTGAAAGATGTGAAGGTCAGGTTGAGGGCTTTTCACTTTCCCGTCAGATGGCTTAAGCACCGAATGCAGTAATTTCATAAAAAGCATGGAAAGCCGAAATCTTGATGGTCGGGGCAGGGATTCAAACCCACGTCCTCCCGACGCCTTTTTGAAGGAAACACCCGGCATTCGCTTGGAATGATTTAGGTAAACCATTAAAAACCCAAATTGGATGCCTGGACGGGGGTTCGAACCCGCGTCCTCCAAATGCGAGGCCCGAGAGTTAATAACTGCTGACAAAGTGATTCCTACTGCGATTCATCGTCGTTTCAAGGCTGTTTATACCGACAATACCGTAGATAGGTCTACTGTAAATCGATTGTCACTAAAATTTGGTGATTGCGAGAATGTAAAGGCCATAATTGTATGGACTGGCGGCAGGATGGGAAGGAATTCGGGCATGGTATTTTGAATGAATAACTCGACATTCATCTGGAGTTGGTGGTCGTGGTTTTCTTTTTTTTTTAGGGTTCTACGCCTCGTCGACATCGAAGCCTTTAGAGGTGGGAAAGGACAGTGGACGAGGAACGGTGGGAATTCGGCCATGGCAAATGAAGAAATCACCCGTCATTCGCCTCGAGTTATTTGGGGAAACCATGGAAAACTCAAATCTGGATGCCCGGACTGGGATTCGAGCCCACGCCCCTCCCAAATGCTAGGCCAGATCTTTACCGATCACGAAGTGTGATAGACTGGTGCAAGGATCGGAATGGAATTCAGGCATGGTCTTTTGAAGGACCCAACCCAACATTCACCTGAAGTACGGAGTAATGGCTCGTTTGGTCATTATGACCAGGGTTTTTTATTGCCTGCGCATTCCGCCTCTATCCTAGCCTACTTGAACTTAACAGGGTGTAGAGAACCTACAGTTTAAACTTGAAACGAACAACGGAAGTGTTAAGGCGTAACTACATTACGACGCAAGTTGTGAAAGATGTGAAGGTCAGGTTGAGGGCTTTTCACTTTCCCGTCAGAGGGCTTAAGCACCGAATGCAGTAATTTCACAAAAAGCATGGAAATCCGAAATCTTGATGGTCGGGGCAGGGATTCAAACCCACGTCCTCCCGACGCCTTTTTGAAGGAAACACCACGGCATTCGCTTGGAATGATTTAGGTAAACCATTAAAAACCCAAATCTGGATGCCTGGACGGGGTTTCGAACCCGCGTCCTCCCGAATGCGAGGCCAGAGAGTTAACCGCTCACCCAACACGCTCGGTATGAGCCGTAAGAATATGCACAAAACTTTGTCCAAAAAACACTCGCCGTCACAAACGTCTTTCGCCGAACTTATCGCAGTTAGTAAGTCGAAGGTCAGGTTGAGGGCTTTTCACTTTCCCGTCAGAGGGCTTAAGCACCGAATGCAGTAATTTCACAAAAAGCATGGAAAGCCGAAATCTTGATGGTCGGGGCAGGGATTCAAACCCACGTCCTCCCGACGCCTTTATGAAGGAAACACCCCGGCATTCGCTTGGAATGATTTAGGTAAACCATTAAAAACCCAAATCTGGATGCCTGGACGGGGGTTCGAACCCGCGTCCTCCCGAATGCGAGGCCAGAGAGTTAACCGCTCACCCACCACGCTCGGTATGAGCCGTAAGAATATGCACAAAACTTTGTCCAAAAAACACTCGCCGTCACAAACGTCTTTCGCCGAACTTATCGCAGTTAGTAAGTCTTGGTCACTTAATATCCGTACAGTATGCAATATGCCTCTGCCAAAGAAACGAGATAAGTAGCAAGATTGTGTAGTTGATTAGAGTTACTGTATCAGAAGTACAAGTTTTTTAAAAAATATTATAGTTTAATTGGAAAGGGCGGTTTGAAATACCCGTCCGGCCAACCACGTTTCGATTTTACAAGATTTTTCCGCAATCGCTCCATGTGAATGCCGGGGTGGTACCCGCAAAGGACCATAGTTGAATTCTCTCCCGTTCCTTCGTTCAATCCTCTGTCGCCTGTAAAAGATCACGATGTGAGACGACTGAAGAGGCATAAACACTCCATACGATGAAACTGGAGTTAGGGATAACAGTTGGTCACCGCAGTGTTCTAACAAAAGAACATAGAATCCGAGGTTCCAACACGTCTGCTCGCTGCCCCGTCCGTGGCTGGAGTCCTGCGGTGTTTGTGGCTGTCGCGTTTGACGGCTGCCGCACGGATGCAGCCGCCGAAGGTGCTGCAACCGCAGCGACGAGCTGCGCCGCGGCGCCGTGCGGCCGCAACGTCACTCCTGCAGCGGGACTCAGCCGCGGCATGTTGCCGCACCGCGGCAACTTGCCGCGGTTCAGCCACCGCTTGCCTCGGTTCAACCACCGCTTGCCGCGCGCTGTGTGTGTGTGTGTATAGACAACGTGGCCAACCCGACGGCGAACCACGTGGCGGCGCCCGCCCCCACCGCCGCAGCATGTACCTGTTATTTGCCTCGGCATGTAACTGTTATTTGCCTCGGCATGTACCTGTTATTTGCCTCGGCACGCACTGGCAAAATACCTCCGCGAATTCCTCGTTCGAAAAAAGGAGCGGCGTGGAGACATCTGTCCGAAAGTCCAGTTGCTCGCTCAAGTGGTCTGGCAACGGCTGCGTCACACCTGGTGCGGCTAGAGGGGTGCGTGGTCAAGAACAATAGGGGTGTAACTGAGGTTAGTCAAGTGGTTAGTCAAGTGGCCTTCATGTCAAGTGGTTAGTCAAGTGGCCCTCAAGTCAAGTGGGAGGGGAGAGAACAATAGGTGTGAAAATGATTGACAGGTGGGAGGGGGGAGAACAATAGAGGTGTGAAAATGATTGACAGGTGGGAGGGGGAGAACAATAGAACAATAGATTGATACAATGTATCTTTTGGCCGCGTTCTCTCCTTTTATACCTACTCTCACTCAAGAATAGATGTTATCCACATCTTGAAATTCATTCTCTCACTGCTTTTAAAATTTTAGTAACAAACTTTCACGACAGTTAGCACTCGAAACGTATCGACGCTCGGCCCAGTCGATCTATGCGAGTTTAATTTCTACCAGCAAAAAGCTCTCTCTTGTTGTTATCTAGGAGTAGTCACCAGTTTTAGCTACTTGGGAAAATTTTCGATGACTTCGTTGTAAATTTCACTGGTCTGTAATTTGGCCCACGTGTCCAAAGTGCATTTATAACAGGTGTCAGTATCTGTCAACCTACAGATACCTGAAAACAGGCACGTAAAATGTCGACATTTAATGTTATCCGTGAGTTTCTGGGTTCAGATTGTCTAGAAATGAGTTGACGTAGAAGGCAGCCAGCAGATTTGCTCGGAACACAGCAAGTTGCAACAATTTTCTCATCTTATCTGCCTTTGGTGTCTATTTTTCTTTAATAAATGAAAGATAAAATGCATCTCAAGCTCTATCATTTAAAGTAACCTTCACAGTTGAGAAAGGTAAATTCTAGTGGGGAGTAACACTCACTTAGCAACCGTCTAACCTGAAATTTCAAGTTTTATTAAAGCTCAGTGTAATCATTCCGAGTCGACTCGTGTAAGCAGGATCTGAACACTGAATTTCATGAGATTACATTGCAGAGTGTAAAAGACATGATTTGGCGATGATTCCTGCATGCATATTTTGAGAAAAATGAATAGCAGTAAACGAAGACCACGACCATAAACTAACAAATGATGTCAGCATTAAGGGAGTGAAAAATTTTCATTTGCAGTTAAGGTAATCAAACACTGGAATAAATGATAGAGGAAAATTTTGAACTAGTTACTCACAAATTGAAAGAATCGAACGTAAAAAGTTATGTAATTCGAGAATTGGCGTGTAGGGAAATTTCATATTCTCAGTCGTTATTAATTATAAAAGTAATGTTGGATCGAAGTTAATGTAGATGACTCAACAATCGGATGTAGACCTAAATTTCCGAGGTCACCTCTAGATACTCATTTGTTGCTTTTATCAGTAACTGCTTCAGCGTCAATGTTTTTTCGTTGTGCCTAATGCAGATAACTGCGGAATGTAGGGTATCGGTCCTGAATCGAAAACATTTGATCTATCCGCTCCAATAAATGAAGCGACATGTTAGAATAGCGTAAATTAAGCATTTCAGCATTGTGGAACAAGGTCTAAAGCGGACCTGATAAATTCACATTAGTCTATATTAATTTTACCCATTTTCTTTTTCAGCAAGATTCACATCCGAAAAGAGAATTTACTGAAGAAGAATTGAAAGGTAAATCATCAACAACGGTGTGTTTGTTACCCTCGCAGTAAATTAACATTTCTAACTTGCATGGCTCAACAATCTGTGTGCTCATAGCGGAAAGATAATAATAAATCCGAAATTTGTATCAAAGAAATTGTTATCGCTAGTTTTAGTTAGGTTTCTTCAAAGGCGTAAGTCGAAAGAGATCTACAGAGGCGGGGGAGGATATGGAGGCTAGGAACAGGAAGGAATTCTGCAATGGTCTTTTGAAGGAACCATTCTGGCAATCGAAAACCGAAAACTGGATGGTCTGACGGGGAGTTGATCCTGAGTCATCCCGAATGCCAGAACCGAGTGTACCCGGGATAGGTCGATCAAGCTTCCCATTACCCGTTATTTAAATCCCTTCCGAAACTTAATCACTGCTAAGAAGAATAAAGAGGAAGTTAATCTTATCGAAGCAAATAATTGCACGATGTATGCAATATCCTTTAAAAACCACTGACAACACCACGAACTTCGCTTCTGGACAAATTTCTTTAATATCTGGAAGTTGTGGATCATTTTCCTCAATTGCTGATAATACTGATAAATAAACACTGCCCAAGCAATTGAATGTTTGTTCTTTTATTTACTTTTCAAATGTGTTTCACTTCTTTTGTAGAAACATCTTCAGCGGTTTCTCATTTTACCATAAATTACAATATTTATATACCTTTATCAACACCATTAATTTTTTCTTGGTTCTTGAGTAACAGGAATTCGTAAAAAATATACAGTGCAGTGCAGTGTAGTGCTAGTTCACTTGTTTAACAACAAACCGAAAGAGACCTGCTACTCGAAAAGCAAGCATAAATCACTGCTGCTGAGAACTGAATATAAATATTGCAATGTACCGTAAAATGAGAAATCGCTGATGTTTCTATAAAAGAAGTGAAACACGTACGAAAAGTAAATAAATGAACAAATATTTAATTGTTTCGACAGTGTTTATTTATCAATCTTTTCTTTTATATAGTTTTGTTGATAATACTTTGAGCATTATGTAATCGCTATCTAAGCAAAGCAAAAAATGATGAAACCTGCATCATTCATAGGATATGCTAGGTACCGGTTAAACCTTGGAAGAAATAAATATAAAGACTTATGATTTATAGTTGTAAGTGTGTAATGAACTCTGTGTGTGTGTATGTCCCTCACTAACACAACCTGACGGAACGAAGCGCAGTAGATCAGCCACTCGAAAGTGATACTAAAAATTAAACTGTTTTCCAAGCTGCCGGTTCCTCCTAATGGTCCAATTTCTGATCTTAACAGAGTGTAATGATTGCCTTTTTTGAAGTTCTACAGTTTCGGCCTTCTTGTATTTTTTATTATTGTTATTTACTTATTTCTGTTGTTTTACATATTTACGTCAATTCTTCCAGCTACCGGTGTTTACATTTTATAATACACTAATATACAAGTATTAAAATTTAATAGTTTCAAATTAAGCTCCAGAATGCTTAGATTTCGTTTACAAACTTCACCTACACCGAGCACCTACAAATGAAGATAAATAGAGCATTGATTCTTCAACATATGTTCTTGTAAGTAACTTGACAAATACATCACGTAGATCTCCCATTAATAATTTTTTCTAAGGAAGATTCTATCAAAGTAGGTTTTTGCAAGAGAAAGAACTTCTGTTTCAATATTTATGGTCGCGCGTGTATGATGAGTGAAAGATTAACTTGGTGGCGTTACAGAAGTAGTTTTTTGTTCATGGTTGTAAGTGAAGACATCATGAAAATCGAATGCTTATGATACGGAATGTAAAAAATAACAAAGAATGGGGAAATGACCCATCACTCACCAAAGTTGAATACTGCGAGGAGTTTACTACACACGCGACAAACAAGCGTACGATATTTCGTCTTGAAACCTTATTCACGTAGAAGGGATTGCGCCTTTTGGTAACGGAGGTATACAGACACGAAAGTTTACCTCAGACGGAATGTATAATTATCACAACTTAGAGGCGAGAAAAACTAAAGAATACGTTTTTTGTTTAAGTGTACCAGCAACCTAGAAATTATCTTTATTTTCAGCATACTCTCCTTCATATGAGTGAGTCCGTTTTCCATCAGTGTTTCACTGCTACTCTCACAGCCTGGGGCCACGCTCATAAAGGCACCTCCCTGCTGTCTCCAAAAATGCTAATCCTTTCTAACGGTATTTATCATTTGTTTATGATTCTCAGTCAAAGTAAATAAAAAAATTGATAAATTCTGTTTTAGATAACAGCAACAGTTAATTTTGTAAATTTTGAATGATGAATCCGCTTTATGAACTGGGTTAGAATAAACTTGTTTAGACTAGATTGGTGAATAAAAATCGGTCACTAGGTAATGCTTGAATCTTTTTCTTCCATCCCTACACCACCTCTGTATTACTAAAATGTCGTATTCGTTCAGTGCCAAAGTGCTGTTCTCCTTGTCGGAAACCACAAATTTGGGAATCTATAGTTTAGTACTCTCATTAGACAATTGCATTGGATTCAAAATTTTTGATCTTACAAGCAGGAAAATATCCCTGTTATCTTTGTGGCCATGCATTCAGTTGTTTCTCGACTCTCACCCAGTCACGTGTTGAACCGCAAGACTTTTGTCGCCTGAACACCTGTGGCCATTTCTGTTATTTCCCTCAGCAGCTGAGAAGCTGAGAGTGCAGGGAAGACAGATGACAAAGCGTTATGTTATCTGCACATTCTTCTCGTCTCGTTCGCTGGCACACTGAACACTGGAGCTGCCAAGGTTATTCCTGTTGACAAGACATGGATAGGAATACAGGCTCAATTCACACTTCTAGTTGAAGCAGAAAATAGATACTTATTCATAACCGTTCCTTGTGAAAGATACTGCTTTTCAGTTATCGCTTAGTAAAAAGTGAGGAAATAATGTCTTGATGTACCTACACACCCATTTCCCCCTTTCTTATTTTTAATTTAAGCTTTTCAAACGAAATTTCACCACTCACCAGCTTTTAATTTTAAATTATTTTTGGCAATGTATTCATCACTTGTCTTAGTAATTTATCCCAGTCCCTCACTTGCTAAAAAAGAAAAAATTTCAACACATCTTGTGGTTAATTTAATTTAATTTAGTTGCAATGGAGCACACGCTCCGGTGGTAATCTCCCTAAACATCTATCTTCCCCTTTTCCTGCACCCACCTACATTTACCCTCTACAAATTTTAAATTTAAATTCTTTCAACGTTTTCGGTAAATTATTCATCATTTCCCTTGGTAACTTATTCCAATTCCTCATACCCTTACCTAAAAAGAGAATCTTCCTGCACCCTTGTGCCTGAAATAGAGTGGTCATGGTCATCTTTTCCCTTTCATGCACTACTCTTCATTTTTTTTTTTTTTAACTGCTTTACGTCTCTCAACAACGAGGTCTTTAGAGACGGGAAAGGAATGGGAAGGAATTCGGCCATGGCCTTTTTAAGGAAGCTTCCCGGCATTTGCCTGGAGTGATTTGGAAAACCATGGAAAACCCAAATCTGTATGCCCGGACGGGGATTCGAACCGCCGTCCTCCCGAATGCGAGGCCAGAACGCTATCCGTTACACCACCAAGCTCGGTACTACTCTTCATACCTACATCAATATCTTTCCATGCCTCAATACCAGTATACGTCCTTGTACACTCCCATGATCCTCTTCATCCTCCTCCTTTCTTGCAATGAATCCCATTCCAGCTCCTTTATCATATCCGTCACTGATTGCATTCTGCGATAATTTCCAGAAACAAATCTAGCAGCTCTTTTTGGCACCCTCTCTAACTCCTGTATTTGATACGTAAAATGAGGGTCATTACCATATTCGAGCAATGGTCTGACCAAAGTTTTGTAACCCAATTCCTTTACTTCTCTCGTACATCCCCTCAACACTCTCACCAACAAGTGCAGAGTTTTGAAACCTTTTCCTACCAATTGCCTTAATTCCCTTGAGTAGGCTACTCTTAATTCTTCCACCAATATCTTCGCACTTATCACCACCAACATATGCCTTGTACACGCCCAACACTATGTTCAATCTCATCCTGCCTTCCAGTGAAATACAGACCAGGTATTTTATCGTATAAGTTACTGATTATCTTTTGCGCTAGTTTCCACAGACAAATATTGCTATCTTCCTTTGCTTCCCCTCAAACTCTGGTATTTGATACCCCAAATGTAGTCCCATACTACACCACCATAATCGAGCAATGGCCTGACAATAGTTTTGCATCCCAATTTCCTCATTTTTCTGGTACATTACTCTCTTAAATGAATGTAGAATTTTCAAACCTATTCATACCATCTACCCAATGTGCCCTCATCAGTTGGATTTACTATCAAATGATATGCCAAGATATTTACACTTCAGATCGTCAACAATCAATTCAATCCAAAAATTACAACAATGTTTATATTTTTATATGTGTACCTAAAAAGATGACTCTTCTTGGCATTTATTTTTATTCTATACTGACATACCCAGCTAGTTATCCTGTCCAGGTCACACTGCAGCTGCTCAGCCTTCTCCCGTTTTGATCCTATTACATAACATTATTTCATTTACAGGCAACCCAACTTCTTACTGTAAAACATTTACACAATCATTTTTCACTTCCAATTATTTTGATGCTGCGTTTCCTGTCTTAACTCTTTGCGTACTGCCCTTTGAGAATTCCTCCACCCAGCCACTCACTTTTTTATTCATTACAATTTACTACCATTATTCCATTTTATGACTCAAACTGTCAATAGTGCTACACTATAATCTTCATCTGCCTTATACATTTCATCCGAAATATCTTGCTTATAGCCCACTAACTGAGAATCATTTGAACAACCTTGCCTAAAGCCGTGTTCCTGGTTTGCAAATCTGGTTCTTTGCTCACAAAAATTTCTGATATGGTTGCATATTAATGTCCCCATTAATTTACCTACCTGTCATGTTGAACTAATCCGTTTGTAATTTTTCACCCTATTTCTCGCCGTCCCTTTAATGTCTGGTACTACTATTACACTTTTCCAGTCCTCTGGTAAACAGCAAGTCTTCATACTCAATCTAAATAACACTTTTAATATATTTAATATATCTGTACTATGTTATTTATATTGGTAAATTTCTTATAGTCCCAATAATAACCTCAATACGAAATTAAATTTTTTTAGTCTGCCCTTTTCTAAATAATGAACTGAGGTATACATTCTTTCAAGAATGGAATGGGTCACTGGAGACAGAATTCTGAAATTTTGACTTGTAACAGTCACTATTTTAATTTGTTAAATGAAAATTCGCGTAGACTAAATTACTTTCTACAAAAATTTTGTCAGTATGATAGTGACAGGGATTGCTAGGAAACTGCGAACGCGAAAGTCGGGAATAGTAGGAATTCAGTGCTCGGCGCTCTGTGAGTGACATCCGACCAGCTGTCGCCGCGGGGGCCTGCAGTGCCGCGCTATTGTGCGTCCTCGCCCACGCAGCACCTCATGTCAACTGCGTTCACTCCACTTTGGAAATTCGATAATGTCCAACCAGCTAGTACAATGTTTTTGGAAACTAGTGTAAGCATTAAAAAGCGTTTACAACCAGAATTGATCTTTTTGACTTTAAAAGAAGCTCAGCACTCAACCTCAGCATAAGGCTGCGCAAGGTAATATGAAGACAATTACCCAGACTGTCACATCGGGTCATCGAGGTGGTTTAGTAGAAACAGCGTGTAGCGTAACGGATTCCAAAGGGAAATAAAACAGACTGGCGGGTGCTCTGAGAAGAGTTGGTTGCCATGGTGACAGGCAGGGAGAGCGATGAATAACGTTAGTGTGTTTATGGGTCGACACTACTCAATCACTCACTGAAAATCGGATTTAATAGTGTTCGGTGACCGTATTTCTTGAATGTAGTTTGAGTAAATAAGAAAAGGAACGACATTAAACTTTGAAGTTATTCAAATATAAAATACTAAATTCATGGTAATGATTTGGAGATTCAAGTTCGAAATGAATTGAACGGGACTTGGATCCCCTGGTGACGAAAAATATATAAAGATTTAGTCCGACGACACATAAATACTACAACCCTCATTCCATTGCCTTGAATCTATGTTATGTAAGTAATGTAAATACTATAGTTATTAATTACATTAATAAAGAGAGAATAATTGCTGCGCCAGCCGTTCATTTGAAAATTTACGAATAAACTTTGCAGAAATAGGAAATAAAACTTAAGTGAGTAAACAAAAGATTTATTGAATAATACAAATTTTAGGAACGTGAAATTATTTTTTTAATGGCATTCGGATTTCACCCATACATCCAGAAACCAGTTGCAACATCAATAAATACGTAAAGAAAAAAAAAAAAGAGTATCTACAATTACTAAATAATGTTAGTTTGGATCTCCATTATTAATTACGTACATGGCTTAGACGCGTTTCCCAGTTCGCAGCGCGACGGCAGTCTGCAAGTGAAACCAGGAGCTCGCACAGGCGGCACTCGGCAGAATCCCTGCTGCAACTCACTGTGCATGGCTGAAATGATGACTCCTCCCTCCGCAAGGTTCTTTGATGCTTTTCAGGAAAGTTTAGACCATGGATACACGGAATAAAAGAAGGTTGTACACAGTGTCATAATTCGTTTTTTGTGATCGAGAGTAATATTGTAGAGGATTCAGAAAACGTAGCGTCATACAGAAACTAAGCTGAGAACATAGCCAAGCAAGCACCGGGTGGTAGCGTAAGAAGCGTAACATAATTCATGTAATAAAGAAAGCGACATAGATAAGTGTAGTTAGGTTCACTGCATGCTGAGAATGCAACAAAAATAAGTGACTAATAATAATGGGAATAAGAAAAGAAGGACTCTTCAGAGATCTCCATACCTCTTACACACTGGAGGTGTGAGTAACTAACGGATAAACTCAAATTTGACCAAAAAATAAATAAATTTGCTAGTATTACTAATTCGAAGTATGAAAAAGCTTCAAGGCACAAATGCTCTTCTTTCCGTAATAGACAAGATACACAATTGAATGTAAAATGTAATAACTCATTCTTTGAACTATGAAAACTTTTGATAACGTTGACTAGGGGGGAAATGACATTTTAAAGGACAAAGGTGCATCTACAAGTGAGTGAAATTGAAATACTCGAAGCGGAGTATCATAAGGGACAGGCAACAGTTATCAGGCTCTGAGTGAAGATTGTACCAGTCACAGTAAGGTTGAGTGATCGAACGGGAGAGTCAACTAGACGGAGGGCAGAGGTCTTGTGAAAAAGAGGGCCCGGGACACAAATACGGTCGCGGCAATCCAGATGAACGCAATATGTAACATCTCTAGGTATTTAATTAATTTTAAATATTATGTTAAATTTTTTGTCAACGAATCACATAACGTTCACAGATTTGAGGTCAGAAAACTATTTCGTCTACAAGTTAAAGGCGTGCGACAAGCGGATGGGCAGACAACAAGGTTACAGCAATATGACTCCATTATCTTTTGGGCATGCAACCCTGAACCGAATATAATTAAGAGAGTTTAAAAAGTTTTAAAAGAATCTTTTACTATATATATAAAGAAAAAGTACTGATTATTTAAAGCAACACGTTGAAGATACGTGGAATTACTTTACATGTGTGATAGGGAAGGTATGTACAGCTGTCTACGGAAACGAAAAATCATACAAACGAAATATCGTTGTACACGTGGGAAATCTTAAGAGTGCTTGACTAAAAGAGGATGATACCAGCTCAAATTATTTAATTAACTCTACCTAATCCATTTTAATTTGTAAGAATAAAACTTTTGCTTGTACCTTATGCTTAAGTGGAAATTAGCAACTTTAAAACTTACGACATTCTAAGGTAAACTCCCTGTGGTTAATAAATCTTGCAAAAACTGGGAGACAGAATTTCATCTCAATGTCCAATCAAAATTTACAGGTACAAATTGTGTTTAATTCAGCTCTGCACTCGAAAAATCCAGTCTTTGGATAATTCTATTCAGATAATAAAATCCGATTGCAAAATCATGTTCTTCTACATGGAAGCAGACGTGCTGGGACACGTGTATATAGCAGTGATTTATCTCGCAGTGCCGCCTCGTCACGTGTTTACATCTTAGAACGCCGGCGCGGCAGTTGCTTCCCGATGTGTAATGCCCACGCAAACCATTAATCAACCTCACTGCGTGTCAACTTCTACATCTTCTTGTAGGTGAGTAACTATTGGCAGTATTGTATGTATATTGTATTGTACTATACAGAGAGCTGGACAGTAGTACAAGGTGTAATGTAGCATTCGCGATATTTTCTCCTTATTGTCGTGCTAAAATGGGTCTTCAAGTGCTGAAAAAAATTGTAGTAGCAGTTTGGTACCTGAAATTATCCTATAAACCAGAAGAGGAAACTAATTCTGCTAGAGATAGTATGTTGCAAGAAAATTGGTTCAAAATATTGCCGTAGCCACCAGAGAAAATAATACTTGTTACTTAATGGTCCACAACTGCATACAATTAATGTGCGAGAGTAATTCAAAAGTGATTCAAAATAACACTGACAACGCTTAGAGTGTTGTGCGGGAAAGCATGTTTTGAGCTCTGTAGGGTATCGACGTTTGAGAACCGTTCAGGCAGTATTATAGCTGTACGTTTCATATTTCGTCTAGAGACACAACTACAGCATCAAACCGAGCATGGTGGGTGAGCGGTAACGCTCTGGCCTCGCATTCGGGAGGACGTTGATTCGAATCCCCGTCCGGCTATCCAGATATCAGTTTTCCATGTTTTCCCAAAATCACTCCAGGCGAATGCTGTGATTGCACTTCAGAAGGCCATGGACAAACTCCTTCATGTATATTCACCCCAGTTCTCTCTCGCCACTATTGACCTCCACATCGACGAGGCGTGAAGCCATGAATAAAAAGGAGCATCAAATCGTACAATAAATTACAAAAGGAGTTGAAAAGATGGGTGGTGCAGCAATTCATGCACACGGTCAAAGACGTGAGGTTATGTGCTCAGCGTTTCAGTCACTGCTTGCATTAGATTATCCACTGATTTTGCAGAAGTTTTATACACCTCGTTGCTCATAATACTCTACAGAAAATAGTCGAGATGTGTAAAATATGGTTATCGTGTTGAACATGCACTCTGTCGATTTTGATGTTTGCCGTCCAGCTGCTGGAGCAGCCATATTACCGAATATATTATATTTATTACTGCTGTCAATAACGTGACTGCACTGGACCCAACGCAAACTATTCAGTCAGGATGCGCCTCAGCGAGTATGGAAGGAGGCAGTGATTGAGCAGGGATGTTTTAGGCGCACTTAGTCCATCCACCTCACGTCGATGTCTGACTGGTTGCATAACTTGTAGGACACCAATAACAATCGCAACAAGTTTGACACCTCACAGCGCGCAAGTAGTACATTTCTGTCCCCTCCTGAACAGTTTCGTGAGGATGCGCTTTGTTCATATGAGTCTGGATTAGACGTTGAATTGGAGGTCCAGTTGCAACAGACGCGAAATGCGCGGCAAACCAAAATACTGTCAGCTGACGACTGAAATACACTTCGGGTCTCTCGGGCAAAATAAGCCATACAGTGCTCAGAATTCTTGGTTTTCGTAAATTATGTCGCGGTTGACAGATTCTAGCGATTGTAATTTGTAACTTTTTTTGACATTTTGTGGTAAAATACGAGGCAATCATTTTTGGAAAATTGGTTGGCAAATAAATTTATACAAACATTGCTTCGTCGAACATTAATAGTTTTTATGATTACTGGTTTTAAGAGGTAAGCAGCGTTGTTTATTTTACAACCTGAGCTTTTGGCTGCCATACCTCAGCCTTCGTCAGTATGGCAGCCGAAATCTCAGATCGTAAAATAAACAACGCGGCCTATCCCGCAAAACCAGTCATAAATAACGAAGACGGCCACGGAAACCTGAAAAATCATGAACACAGTTTGTTTCTTTAGATACTGTATACGAATAAGGCAAGCGATACGAACGCTCAAAAAAAAAAAAAAAAAAAAAAAAAAAAAAAAAAAAAAAAAAAAAAAAAAATAAATAAAAAAAAAAAACCTGGTAAAACACCATTTGCTTGTCCTTTAAGACCTTTGTTTTGAAACGAATGGCACCGTACAGGAAAACTCCTAGCATCCCAAAACAAGCGTACAGGCATTCTGGAGTGTAGTTCCGAAGAGAAGCACTTCTGGGCTAGCGATAAAATTATTTATGAGCGTTTCCGTGAATGTGACGATACGTGTTGACAGCGGGAGGTGAGAGTTTCAGACACCTACTCAGACGACGAGGCTAAAGGAAAGCAAGGGAGACAAGCGGCCACTGGCAGACGCTGGAACGGACACTTTATTTAGACGCTACAGAATTTTTAGAAGCACGCAATGAATTGGTGGCTTCGGGTGACCCTGTAATGTGTAAGCTAGTTAGCATTAGTAAGTAGCCCATTGGCTCCAACTAAAACACCCAGAAGGTAACTGTTTACCTGCGGACTGCGGCACTTGATTGTTGATATACTGTATAATTAGCTCTTAGTGTAAACAGTTTATTTTAATTTGAAACAGACGCTATTTGACATTTATTGCACTTAAATACACAGTTGCACCAAATTTGTCGCTGAACCTTGGAACCTGGTACGAGCCGTTTTCAAGGATGGAAATTTGGTGTGGAACCAAGTGCAACAAATTTCTCCGACTGGTAATCCATCTTTTTAGGCAAGTAACTATCCCCTCGTACACATTAGGGATAATTTAGGGAAGATATGTGCCGCTACAATTGATCTGAATACAAAGTTACTAACGAGATGACAAAGGACACTGCAGCCACGATTCTGTTGCCCATATAAGACGGCCTGGTAATGTAACTCGTAAATTACGAAGTCGGCGATGAGGATTATATAACTCTGCTTCACAACAGATCTGTCTACAGAGGCATTGAAGAGTAAGCCGTTAATTGCGAGTTCTAATTGAGTCTGGCACGGGTTGATACGAGGTGGGAGCAGCGATTTGAGGTTCCACTCGTGAGTATTAATAATTTTCTCTTTTAGCAACCAGTTGGCTTATAGCTTCACTTAAGCTTACTGTTTCTCTTTATCTCTTAAACTTAACCTGTTTTACTTACCCGTAACGAATTTATCTCCTTTTTTTTAAAAAATATTTCATACACGTAGATCATAAAAACACAACTAGAAATGGTCATTGCAAAGAAGCTGCATCCAATTGCTCTCAACAAATAGCAGCTTGTCAAGTATACTCCGAGAATCGATAAATTCGTTATCAGTCTCTGTACTACAGCTGTTTAGGGGTTGAATAACTGATACTTATAGAAAGAACTGAAAGATGAAGTTTTAATTGTGTCACATTTCTTTGTTACTGTTTCAGTCAGATATTAATTTTCTGCTTCGTTTATAATTATTATAGATTTTAAGTTAGTCTCTAAGGTTTCAAAATCTGGAAATCCCGCCAAAATCAATACAGCAGTTTTCAAATTAGGCCACATTACAGTTAAAACAAATGTAAATGTTCAGAACAGATTTCAATTTGTTGCTCCGGGCTGAGACATACCTCATATTTTAAGTCCGATCATAAACTTTCAAACTTTGAAAACCTAATAAAAAGAAACTGCTTCTGTAGGAAATTTTTACATGTGGCGCTACTCACAAACTGAAACATATAGTATTACGGTACGTAATGTGAATAGAGCACGTTAGTAAGTCCTTAAAACATATGTAATGGTTACCAGCAAATGATGTCTGCTTAAGTAAAACGCTCACACACATACTGTTTATGTGGACATCCCCGTCAACAGTGAAGTTCAAGTCATCATTTAGTACCAACCACATTGGGATATGTATGTCTACTCGACGGTCGAGGGCTATCAAATAAATTCTGATTGAATGTGGACAATTCGTGTAGGTTGCCTTCGATCGCCTGATATGAATACTATTCTAGTCATACCGTGTACGCACATCTCGTGTTGAGTGTGCGGATTACTGTTGTACGGAGCTCCGCCTCCGCATCCCCAAATGCTAAACTTCCACCTTTTAAGGCGAAGGTATAACGGAGGTTTTTTTTTTTGTACATTAGAATAAATATTTTATATTATTAATTCCTTTCTCTTTATTTTCAAATTCAGACCATCGACTCTTAGTTAACAACACCGTGTTTTTTTTTTGTTTTTTTTTTACGGTCCTGCTACAAAAGTTTCCTAAACGACGAATTTTCGTGCTTGAACTTGTATGTAAAGCAAGGGTACCCAAAGTGGTCGATAAGAGTTCTCTAAGGGTCGATTAATACACAAATGTCGATTAATGGGATCAATTAAACTGGTTAGGGAAAAATGGGAATATTCTAATAAAAATTCGAAATACAAAACAGAGGAACCTAGAAAACCGTGTTGATTTGCGACTTAAACTTAAGCATTTTCAACCGAATATCAGTAATCTTGCTGCTTTCCAGACAAATCCAACCCCCTAATATAAACCATTTTAATAAAAAAAAGGATTGTTAATATATTTTAAGGTATTAAATAGCAGTCGCAAAATGACAGTAATAGGTTGTTACATCCGATATAATTTATCATAAATTTTCAAAGAAGTGTATTTTACGTTTTATGACGCGTACGGTTTAAGAACTACAGGCAAATCTATCCATTATTTTTGTTATTATTTTTTTAAGATTATAACAACTGTGGAAAATATCTCCTTTTTCTGTTAATGTTTTTGGTGGATTTTATAAGATATGGGAAATATAAATTCTTTCGTTGGGTTGTTATGCAGGTTTACTTATTGCTAAACATCAGAAACGCCAAAGAAAAAAACTAACTTTTTTTATTAAATACTTAATCTGGGGGTCGATAAGAAGGAAAATATTCTATGATCGGGTCGATGGCAATAACACTGCTACATAGGGTCCAACAAGGTGTTCCAACTAGTCCTCGTCACTGTAGTTTCTCGCGGTGTTCTTATCGCACACTTGTAGGACGATTTCTCTAATCACGATCCAACGTGATAGGATTTTGGACTGGAGAGAGCCGTGTTGGTTGGTCTGGGAGTTCAACTACGATCAGCACGTCCAAATTATAGTCCTGCAATCCCATTCGCGGCCAACAAGATTCCTACATCGGATAATCGTAGGTCGGGCAGGTTGGACTGTGAATGGGCCGCTAGTGGTGCCAAGGCAGGTGGAGGGGGCGGTGGTGATGGATGGCGGGCCTTCCAATTATTGGAGCCACAACTCCGCTATATTCGTATGACAAAGATTGTTTTGTTGGCGCGTGCGTAGTTAGATAAATAATTTAATTATCTTTCTAAATTATCACATTTTTTGTGTTGAAAGATAAGGCAAAAAATTGCTCAGGATTGTGTGTAAATAAGGTATGCTTGCACAAAATGTAGAATTTGTGGTAAAAATATACTTATGATGATATTATTTTTAATAAAATATTAAATTCTAAATTGTTTTCCACCTCCACCTCCGCTTCCACTAAACCTCTATCTCCGTGGAGGCCAAGCATTGAACCCCTGCATCCGCAGACTACTAGCATTGCCCTCTCCTTAACCTTGCATCTCTCGGGACGCACAGATGACGCCTTCCATTAAGGATTGGCTCTTTAAAACGTATGGAATCAATTCCATAAATCCCTTTTCGCTTAATTTTTTTGTCTATGTTACCTGTGTTAAAAATTATAATACTATATTTAAAACATTTGTGGTTAATAAGGCCTCCTTTAATAATCGATTTATCCAAAGCGCAAATTAATCTTAGTGCACAGTATCTAACGTTTCCCAACATACACCACTTGCTGCGTAGGGAAACGATGTAGAGTGCAGCTTCCTTCAGGATTCAATATTCCTGTTTCGACTTCTGCCTCGGATATAGTCCTTGAACACGTGTCTTCCTTACCACCTCTCGATGAATATCTAACAGGATGATGCTTGTCGTAACTAAAACCTTACGCCGCGGTCATTGTTGTGTGTGTTCATACGGCATGCGCTGGACT
>JARYHS010006493.1:0-20158 GCA_031002005.1 Vandiemenella viatica
AACTTTTTATTGACGTTACGTCAATGGCAAGCCTCTGCGCCTACAAGTCGACACAGGAGCAGCAGTCTCATTGCTTAATTATACTACTTATGTGCAAATTGGCTCGCCCCCCCTCGCCGGCCCCCAAGCGCCTCCTGACATACAACAAACAGGAAATAGCACTCCTGGGACAATTCACAGCAAACGTCATGTATAAGTCTGTACATCGTTCAGTCCCCTTTTTAGTAGTTAACAGTTCTCTCACAGCAGACTTATTTGGACTGGACGCTTTCCGCTTATTCGGATTTTCAATTGAGGATAACATACACCTCGTATCTCAGCATGTTCCTTTTCCTGAAGTGGACGCCCTTTGCACCGAGTTTCAGGACCTGTTCTCACCAGGCGTCGGCTGTGCAAAGGACTTCGAAGCATCACTCCAACTCCGGCCGGACGTACGGCCTCGATACTTCCGGGCACGCCAGGTACCCGTAGCGCTTCAACAACCACTTCAGGAAGAACTTCAACGTCTCCAAGACGAAGGGATCCTCCAGCCGGTGCGGTTCAGCCCCTGGGCCACGCCGTTGGTCATAGTTCAGAAGCCAGGACGCCGCTTACGTCTCTGTGGTGACTTTAAGACCACCGTCAACCCGCATCTGCTGGTAGACGACTATCCACTTCCGAGACCGGACGACCTCTTCCGTAAACTAGCAGGAGGTACCTACTTTACAAAAATTGACCTGGCAGAAGCATACCTTCAAATCCCTTTGGATATCCAGTCCCGACAATACACAGTCATCAACACTCCCTCTGGCCTCTTCCAACTCAACCGGCTCATGTTCGGCTTGGCCAGTGCTCCAGCGATTTTTCAACGGTATCTCGAACAACTTCTCCAGGATATTCCGGGATGCATCAACTATCTCGACGACATAGTCGTCACGGGACCCTCCGCTGCCGAACACATGACCAACCTCCGCCTACTCTTCCTCCGCCTCCGTGCAGCAGGATTGAAATGCAACCTTTCCAAGTGTCAATTTTTTCAACAATCCATTTCCTACCTGGGTCACATCATCGCTCAGGAAGGCATTTTCCTATGTGGACGCTATTTCCAACTTACCTCGGCCTCAGGATCTACATCAGTTGAAATCTTTTTTAGGCAAGATTTCATACTACAGAAAATTTATACCCTCAGCAGCACAAGTGGCAGCACCCCTGTACCACCTCTGTCGCAAGAATGTCCGTTCCGTGAACCCCAGCTTGCGAGACCGCATTCCACACCCTTAAACAGCAGCTCAAGTCCGCAGCATGCCTCATGCCATACACTCCAAACCTCCCCTTGATACTTGCCACAGATGCATCCGATTACGGTGTGGGGGCAGTTCTGTCTCATAAATTACCAGATGGCACGGAACGCCCCGTAGCTTACATCTCCAAAGCCCTATCGGCTGCTCAGCTTAAATATTCTCAAATCGAGAAAGAGGCGCTAGCTATTGTTTTTTGCCTGCTCCAAATTCTATTCCCTTTTATATGGGATTTCTTTTCATCTCATTACCGACCACAAGCCAACTCCTATCACTATTTGATCCGTCCACACGTCTGCCTACCAAAACAGCCCACCGCATCCAGCGTTGGGCACTATTCCTGTCCCAGTTCAGATATACCATGCATTTCCGTACCACCTCCAGGCATGCCAATGCAGACGCCTTATCCAGACTACCGCAGGGACCAGACCTTGCCTTCGACAAGTCGGAACTTCTGGTATTCCAGATCGACGATGACATACAAGAAGCACTGAAGACATTTCCATCACGGCCTCAAAAGTCGCGGCAGCCACAGGGGAGGACCCCCTCCTCCGTGTCATCCGACACCACATCCAACACGGGTGGGCAAACACGTTCCCCTCCACGCCATCATCAAGACCTCAAGTTCTACTACTCCATCCGCCACCAAGCTCTCAGTAGTAGAGGGAGTGCTCCTCCGCACAGAACCAAATTCCACCCCGAGTGGTCGTCGTTCCGAGATCCCTACAACCGACAATCCTCCAAACTCTCCACCAAGGACACTGGGGAATTGCCCGCACCAAATCCCTTGCCAGACGCCATGTATTCTGTATCGGCCTTACCACGGTTGTTGTTGTTGTTGTTAGGGCATAAGGGCGCGTCGACGGCGGGGTCATTAGCGCCCTAACAACGACCGGCTTAGCAATGTGGCTTAAAATCCAAGTTCTACCGTCTGTATGGCCGACTGTAGAGGGGTCGGCCACACAGACGGCAAATCGAGTAAAAAGCTAAAATGATGGCTGTAAAGGGGCCATTAAAATACGAACATCACAGCACATATCTGGCTGGCTGTAAATGGGGCCAGTCAGACGTAAAACCTTAAATCTAATGGTAAAACAAAAACAAAACAAGAGCTATGCACAATACATGGATGAGTGGCTGTAAAATGGTCACTCATCCACATTAAAAGATTAGGCCGGTCTTCCCAAATTTTGGGATAAGACCGCCCACAACACAGAATTTTAAAACTTTAGCCACATTGCTAGCTTCATTACCTAAAATAAGGGGCAGATCATTGGCTAGGCCAACGTCTGCCCTTAAGTCATAGAATAAAATACAATTAGTTAAAATGTGGCGTACCGTCAAAGGTACGCCACAGGCATCACATTCCGGTGGGTCCTCCCGGCGGAGAAGAAAGCTGTGCGTCAGAGGACAGTGCCCTATACGGAGGCGAGTAAGGAGAACCTCATCCCTCCTCGCCCGCTGGAAGGAGCTGCTCCACGGCTGAACGGTCGGTTTGACCAGCCGGAGCTTATTATGCTCTACCTCCAGCCACTGCCTCTCCCACACCTCAAAAAGCATTTCTCCTCGCCGCCGAGGCAAGGTCTGACTTTGGGACCGGAGCAAAGTCAATTCTGACCTTGTCGCAGGCTAACTTGGCAGCTACATCAGCTGCCTCGTTCCCCCCCGATTCCCACATGGCCAGGGTACCCAGCAGAATAGCACCTCCTTTCCGTGAGATTGGAGAGAAAGGAGGGCGTCCTGGATGTCCTGAACTAGACGATCTGCTGGGTACATATTTCCTAGGGGCCTGAATACAGCTCAGGGAATCCACAGCATATGATGAACCTCTTATCGCGGTTAATTTAATATGCCGGAGCGACTTTAAAACAGCGTAACACCTCGGCGGTGTAAACGCTGCATCTACCATCCAGTTTTGTATGTGTAGAGTCGCTCGAGGGAAACACAACAGAGCATCCCACTCCATTAGCCTGCTTAGACCCATCCGTGAATACCGGGGTAAACGTGTGATAACTGTTTTAAAATATCGGTAAAAATACTAATAAAAACTTAGTTAGCGGTATACAATTTGCTATACCGACAAAGATCTAAGATTATTCTGGGCCTCCTTAAAAGCCAGGGAGGAGATTTACTCCATCCCTGGTGATAAAAAGAAGGTAACTCAAACCCAAATTGTTCTAAAACGGCCCTTGTACGGAAGCTGAAAGGTTTAGTCGCTCTGTAGCGATTCATATACAGCCGTTCGAAATCCGGACGCATAACCACATCATGCACGGGACTGCCAGGTGTTATGGCAATGTGCAAGTAGTGTCGCACCATGAGGAGTTGCCGGCGGAAGGTAAGCGGCGGCTCGCCAGAGTCAGCGCAAATACTGACAATAGGGCTGGTGCGGTAGGCACCCGTGGCGAGCCGAATTCCTGCATGGTGGACACTATCCAGCATCCGAAGATAACTATCCCGTGCTGAGCTGTAAACGATGCAGCCGTATTCCAGTCGCGACCGTACAAAGGCCCTATAAAATTGTAGCAGGCAGGAGCGGTCAGCGCCCCACGACCTGCCACATAGACATTTTAAAATATTTAAGGCTTTTGAGGCTCTGGCTTTCACATCTTTGAGATGTGGCAGCCAGTTGAGCCTTGTGTCAAAAATGAGGCCCAGAAAACGAACAGTATCAGTAAAACGTAAAACAGTGTTCCTCAAGGTAAGGTGGGGCTCCGGTAAAAGAGTTCTACTACGAGTAAAAAGTACACACCGGGTTTTCTCAGCAGAGAAACGAAAACCGGTGTGCACTGACCATTCGTCCAGCCTGTTCAACGTGAGCTGCAACTGCCGCTCAGCGCTTCTCAGGCTGGACGAAGCGATAAAAATTAAAAAATCATCTACGTACAAGGAGTACCGGATGGGACTCCTTATTACGTATGATATGCAGTTTATCGCAATGGCGAAAAGGGTCACGCTTAAAACTGATCCCTGAGGAACACCATTTTCTTGGATAAAAAGATCTGACACTTCACTACCGACTCGGTACCGGAAGCAACGACCGGATAAAAATGATTTTAAAAAGCGGGGCAGGTTACCCCTAAAACCCCATTCGTGTAACTGTTTTAATATAGCATGCCGCCAGGTAGTATCGTAAGCCTTTTCGAGGTCGAAAAAGACACCTACAAGGTGTTGCCTGCGAATAAACGCATCCTGTATTGCCGCCTCCAGCAGGATCAGGTTGTCCAAGGTGGACACGGAACTTCCTGAATCCACACTGAAAGCGGCTCAGCAGATTACGGGACTCAAGACACCAGACGAGGCGGCGATTTACCATCCTCTCCAGTGTCTTCCCCACGCAGCTTGTCAAGGCAATACTACGATAGCTACCTGGCAGCAATTTGTCTTTCCCAGGTTTTAAAATAGGTATTAATGTTGCTTCTTTCCACGAGTCGGGGAAGTGTCCTCCGGTCCAAATATGATTAAAAATATCTAAAAGGTACTCTTTAGCATCATTATAAGATGCCTCAGCATCTGGTACTGGACCATATCAGGTCCTGGAGCGGTATCATTTGCACTGTTTAGTGCAGACTCCAGCTCCCAGGATGAGAACGGGCTGTTATACGCCTCTGTGTCCGACGAATCAAAGCACAGCGTGCGCCTTTCGGCAGCAGTCCTTCGCTGCTGGGCCTGAAGGTCCAAGCTGGCAGACGAAGTGATGGCAGCGAAATTCTCTGCCATCAGCTGGGCTATGCTTCGTTCGTCCAGTATATCACGTCCCGTGATCCAGTAGACCCAGATACTGGTGGGCCGGAGGTCCTTCAGATATACGGCGAGATGGACTCCCATACTTTCGACGAAGGTGTGGAACGATTTATAGTGCTCACAAAGTTCTGCCATGACCTCTTCTTGCTCTCCTTAATAACCGACGCGCCTTAGCTCTGCTATACGGACGCTGCCAGGTTGTCGGATGTTGGGCTACAACCTAAAGCGACGCAACGCCCGTCTGCGACCCTGGAATAGCGGAACGACATTCGTCGTTCCACCAGGGGACGGGCGTCCTTCGCAGCGTTCCGGAGCTTTTCGGCATGGAAACGTCAGCTGCACGGTGAATCACTTCCGTGAAGTGATTCACCTTCTCTTGTATACTGCCTACAAGGTTGCAGTTGTACAGAGCGGCAGATAGAGCTTGCCAATCTGCACAACTGACGTTCCATTTGCGTCGGTTATTTCCTCCTCCACGATCGCACTCGACGTGCAATCCAAATAGGGAAGTGGTCGCTTCCATGTAGGTCGCGATCCACCTCCCATAGCACGGAGTCTGCGATTGAGGGAGAACCAAGGAAAGGTCAATGGCAGAAGACGTACCGGTAGCAGTGGTGAAATGAGTCATTTGCCCCGTATTCAGGATACAAATTTCCTCCTGCTCCATCAATCTACCAATCACTCGGCCCCGGGGGCAATCGGTGGTGGAACCCCACAACGCACTGTGGGCGTTGAAATCTCCCAAAAGGAGAAAGGGCCGAGTGAGTTGTCGTGTAATGCCAACCAGGTCGTCGTAGTCGACGGACAAACTGGGTGGCAGATAGACAGAGCATACGGTCAGTTGTATTGGACCGTGTATTTTCACCGCTACTGCTTGTAGATGAGAGGTGAGAGCGACGGGTTCGGAGTGGACAGTGTTCCGAACAAACACCGCCACTCCGCCCTTCGCTCGATCACCCTCGGTATCGTCCTTTCGGAATATGTCATAACCTCTTAGCACAGGTGGTGTAAGGTCTAAAATGTGTCTCCTGTAAACAGAGACACAACGGATTAGACCGTGCTAAGAGTTGGACTTCCTCTTTGTGAGCCTGAAAGCCGTTAACGTTCCACTGTAGTATGGGAGCCATCCTACCTATTTAATTTCACCCGCCCCGGTTCGGGTGGGTCCTCCGATTGTGAATGCTGAGGAACGGAACCAGGTTCGTCCACCAGCATTTGGTCGTCTTCGGGGTCCGAAGACGATTCCGCATTTTGTGAGGCCTCAGAGCCTGGCGGGTCTTTCTTCCGCCGAGGCCTCCGCCCCTTTCCTTCCCTCCCAGTTTGTGGTCTGGGGGGAGAAGAGGAAGGGGACTTAACAAACATGCTGGGATCCGCATGTTTAAATTTCGGACCCCGAACTTTTTGCACAGTTTTCCATCCGCTGCTATCGGCGGATGTTGCTGCCATTTGTTCAGCCGCAGGTACTCCTGCGGATGCTGCTGTTGCAGTTGGTTCTGCAGCTAAAGATTCTGCAACGGATGGCTGTGCTTCTGCTGGTGGAACCGGTGTACCTGCTGTCCTTGTGGTCGAGGTTGTAGATGTGCTGCTACCAGCGTCCGCGGTCTTCGGTGTTATGACCTTTGTGGACGTAGCGCCACATTTGCATTGACATGAGCACGTTGTACTTGTGCCCATGTCTGCAAAGGACGTCTGTGTAGCAACACTCTCCTTTCTGACGGGAGTTGACAAGGTTTTGGCGAAGCTGGTAGCGAATACGGGCGGCGCAAGCGCCTTAAACCGCTTCTTCGCCTCGCCATATGATAGCCGTTCCTTGGTTTTCAACTCCTGTACCTTTTCTCATCAAGGTACACTCGACACTCCCTGCTCCAGGCTGGGTGAGACCCGGAGCAGTGTACACACACCTGTGGGAGAGTACAACTAGTGCCTGGCTCATGTGCTGCTTTCCCACATTTCCCACAGGTGGGGTTGCCCTTACACGTCGCCGTCGTATGCCCGAAACGCTGGCCACTTAAAACAGCGCATTGGTTCCGGGACATACGGACGGATATTAAGATTTAAATAGCCAGCTTTAATGGCTTTGGGCAACGTTGGAGTGTCGAACGTCAGGGACGAAGGTGGCTGTCTTCTCAAGACTGCCGTTAACCCTTCGTGTGATCTGACGAACTCGACCACATGTTCTGTTGACCATTCCTCGGTACTAATGTCAATCAGGTCGCGGCATAGGTGACCACGCCTTTACTCGAATTGAAGAGTTTTATGGAGTTCGCACTTTACTGCGAACTCCCCGAGCTTCTCAGACTTAAGGAGGAGGACAGCCTGCTTTTGGGTGGAAGTTTTCCAAAAGCAGAGTCCCGTTTCCTCAGCTTCTTGACCGATTTAAGGGTCCCGGCAAGACCCTCTAAACCTTTCTGTATGAAAAAGGGGGACACTTTCTCGAAAGATCCCTCCTTTCTTGACATAATAATGAAGGCATTATCTATGACGTAATCCTTCCTGTTACTAAGTCCATTTTCAGGAGGAGGGCTTTCAACCCTCGCCCGCTTACCGCTACCTTTTTTTGGGCGTTGGAGTGACATTTCCTCTGCGGCATGCCCAAGCCAGCAGAGGGTGAAAGGGATAAATTAGGGAAAATCTGAAATTTTGTTCCCACGAGTCCGGAGGACCTAAAAGTCGAGCGACGTGGAGCCCCCGTATCACGCCACCAAGCCGAATACAACAGGGGTGCGGCAGGTGCCCCTGAGGTTGTACGCTAGCGGGTGGTTTGCCTCACCACCCATCCACCTCCTCGGCACGTTACTCACCTTGAGGTTGAGGGGTTTTTTATAGAGGTTTCTACCGTCCTCGCGATCCGGGCGATGAAGCCAAGATCCCCGTTCTCCTAGGCACACAACGTTCCACCGCCACGCCCTACGGTGGTCGTTGAAGCATGGTAGGAGTTTTACGGTGTGGGAAACTTGCGGCGCTCACAAGTTTCCAGCTCGGGCACCGCGGGTTCGCCAAACCCGTACCTGGCACTTGCGTACCAGGCCCCTGCGGGGCCTTACCACGGATGTCACGGAGATGGTGCGGCGCTGTACCATCTGTGCCCAACAACTGCCCCGCCCCCCTCAAAAGTTCCTTTCCTGGCCGGCACCGTCCGGACCCTGGGAACGCATTCACCTCGACTTCGCTGGCCCATTCCTAGGCCACCAGTGGCTCCTAGAGACGGATGCCTTTTCCCACTTCCCATATGTCATCCGTTGCTCCACAATCACCACAGAGGTCACCATTTCAGCCCTCACGAAGATCTTTTCCATCGAAGGATTACCATACGCTATCGTCACAGATAACGGACCGCAATTTCGAAGTCGGGAATTCCTAGCCTTCTGTACCGCCAACAATATCCAACACCTCATCACCCCGCCCTTCCACCCCCAATCTAACGGGGAGGCGGAACGGCTAGTCAGAACATTCAAAACCCAAATGACCAAATACACCACAAGTCACAAACTCGAAGAGGCATTGACACTCTTCCTCAGTTCCTATCGAACCACTCCAGTGGGGGCCAAAAGCCCGGCGGATTGCTGCATGGCCGCCAACCTCGCACTCTGCTCCATCTCCTCTTACCCCCGCCCAAAGTACAGGTAACTTCGGGCCCATTCCGTTTCACCCCGGGCTCCCTAGTCTGGGCCCGCGGGTTTGGCTCCCGGGCCGGTTGGCTTCCGGGGGTCATCCAGCGGCCCCGGGGCCGCCAACTGTTCGACGTCAGCCTGGATGGCCGGATAGTGCGACGCCATCGAAACCAACTACGTCCCCGCTACCCCACGGCACCGTCCTCTTCCACCACGGCACGGCCATCCACTTCTTCCTCTCCTTCCCTGCCACCTCCACCACTCCTGCCGTCTAACCGTTGCTCAGGGACAGTTACAGCGCCACCAACGACGCCACAACCTGTCGGTCGCTCCGACACCCTTCAGCCGCAGCCTCTCGACCACCTGCGGGGACCATCTTCAGCGCCCCCCCCGTACAGCCCCCGGCCATCGACGCCGACGAACCGATGCCGTTAGCTCCACAAGTACCTCCACTAAACCTGCACCACGACGCAGGTCGGCACGCATCGCCAGGGGAACAGCTCCGTACTCCCCTGGAGGTAGCCTTCATAGTCTGCTCCAGGGCGCCGCGGCAGACGACCTCGCAGACGTCGCAGACATCGCTTCCACCCCCCCCCCCCCCGGGAGGGAGGTATGTTCAGTCTGCCAGTAAAGGCCCCTGCCAGGCAGACCTCACACACAACGCGCCTGCACGCCGGGATACATATACGACTCCAAACAGGTGCAAAACAAACCAGGAAAACAAATAGAATCATCTAGAAGCTAAGTGGGACTATTTCTTACAGAGGTCGCCGTACTACCACACAACGGAATTCCTGCGCCAGGCCGCCTATATAAGCGTAGCCGGCCGCTCCACCGCCAGTTCCGGCCTGACCGCGGAACCAGCTTCAACTACAGAAGACCACCGGAAGTTCGCGAGAAGTAGAAGCCGTCTCTCTCTACCCCGGATCAGGACCAGGCTAAATTTCTCGACGGTCATCCGCTAACTGTACCACATTTGTTATTGTTACCAGTTGTTTTGTGTACATAGAAATAAACCTCAAGGAACCATTAAGTGTAGTTCACTTCACTATGCAATCGTGTTGGTTAACTTTGTGTGGTTGCTTGCCTGTGCCGCTCGCCTTGGCAGCGGTTTATTTGGAGCAAGTCAAAGACACGAGCACGATGTTTATACTATCACATCGATTCAGCATTTGAAAGAGCTCTGAATGACGCAAAACTTTATAAACCCTACCTATTTAGGATTATTTTGTTCCTGCTTTAATTCGCCTTATATCATTAATACAAAAGAGTTATAAAGCCGTATAATTATCGCTATTCACATTTTTGCTGGCATTGGTATATTGAATCTAGGCTTTTGTTTTGATATTAAAGGTTCAATTTTTTCAGAAGAAGCTCAAAACCAGCTTGTGACATTCTACAGGACTTCGAAGACTCTCCACATAGTCAATTTTTTGGAACATCTGTTACACACTTTGCTTGAAATTGTAAAACTGTTTAGTGAAACATAAAAACATCTTTATATACTTACTCCTCTACGATTGCTGTTTTATTCAGTAAAAAATATAACTTCTGAGTTTACATGATTTAGATATCATCCACCTTTTTTAAAAATATAATTTGAAATGCCGAGTTCCAGAGAGAGTTCATGTTAGCGCTCGAACACGAACATCTTGTCGTCGTATCTCGATGAGGCGCAAGACAAGATGCAAGTTGCTAGTGTAAATGCGGTATTTGTTGGCTATTTTATGTCAAAAATATATAAGCTGAATTATTTAATGCAAAGGTTCCATATTAAAATAAATTATTAAAAAATTATCAAATTTTGGGTTGTTGCAATCAAAATTCCTTGATATTTTTTAAAATTGCTTTGATTCCCTGATATTTCCATGATATTTCAAGGTGGCTTTAAATTCCCTGATAATTCCATATTTTCCAGGTTTTCCAGGTCTGTGACCACCCTGAGTCAGTTCCCAATACCAACGTATCGACAGTCCACACTATCGCCGATAGAGCACACAATATTTATATATCATACAGATATATAATGGTGCTGTGTCCGTTTGATGCGGCGTCATGCATTAACTAATGAAGAGGGTTTCTCCAAAGTGCAAGGTCCATATCAAACGTTATATTAACTGGGGATGGAGCATAAAATAAGTATCTGCTAAAAACAGTAACAACTAATTTTGATGCTATTCTAATACAATCTATCAGTTCTTTATATAAGTGTCAGATATTCAGTCTCTGTGACCGACATATGGCCCTAGTGTGGTGAAGCCGCCGAATTTATAGATTCTCTGAGAGCCGTTAATATGACGCGAATGTTAAAAACGACTTTCTAGTTGTACTTATAATATATGCGCAGATCTGTAATAAATCTGTTGACAAGGGCAACCTCCACTAATGTTGCCATCAAATGCTTTTGAATAACCTTTCGTGATATTTTTATCTCGCACACACATTTCACTACAGCACCTGTAGCAAAATAATAATTCGTTTCGGGATGTGTTTCAAACAGTAACCCTACCAACCAATGAAATGTTACATGCAGACTTCGAAAGGTTAAAAGATGCTAAAGGGACTAATGGGTAGGCGAATATAGTATGAAAGAAATCAGGAAAATAGAGCACTGATTTATGTAGAGATAGTTTCCCTAAATCGATCTGTGATTGTTTCCATGAAGGGCGGTCAGAATAGTGAAGACTGACGTCCCAGGTCTGCCTGTGAGTATCGTGGTTGCTTAGATAGATACCATCTGGCGCTCCTTGTGAGGACACTTCCACTTTCACTTCGTTCTTGGGCGCCGGATTAGCAAAAAGGTCAGGGGTCACTTCTCATCGTAGTGATGCGTAGCAGGATACGTGGCTGATGAGAGAATAAAAACGAACCAAATTTTGAAATGCCTTTCAGGGTTGACCTTAGAGGCAAAAATTTATAGATTTTAACTTAAAAAATTAAGTCATAAGAGCTTTGATTTGTCTTTCATTCGTGAACTAACAGACGAAAAAAACAGATTTTAATTTGAAGAATTATAATAGTATTAATCTATTTCTAATCTATAGAACTAAAAGTGGATAAGTTTGTGCTAGAAAAACTGAGAAACTACTGAGAAGATTTCGATGGAATTTTCACTGTTTTAAAGCTTAGAATCGCAATTGATTTGTTGGGTATGTCTTATGTTTCAATGTTACATAACACCGGAGCATTAAATGAAATTCAGAACATATGGCGATACATACCAAAGATGGTTGTTGTTGTTGTTGTTGTTGTTCGGGTTTTAGGGCGCGTCGACGACGAGGTCATTAGCGCCCTAACAAAAACCGTGCGTGACAACGTGGCGAAATTGCCGTCTGTGTGGCCGACTGTAAAGGGGTCGGCCACAGAGACAGCACAATAAAATACTAACCTACTAACTAAAATACCGTCTGCGTGGCCGACTGTAAAGAGTTCGGCCACACAGACAGCTACATAAGAAATAAAACCGAAAAAAAGGCAATAAAATATATAAAAAAACATACATTATCTGGTTGGCTGTAAAAGGGCCAACCAGTCAAAAAAACAAGTAAGCTGGCTGGCTGTAAAAGGGCCAGCCATATAAGTAATGCCACAACTAAAAACGGTACTTGGATTGGTGGTTATAAATGGCCACCAATCCAATTTAAAACCTAGGCCGATCTGCCCAAAATTTTTGGGACAAGACCGGCCAGGCAACAAAACTTTAAAATCTTAGCCACGTTGTCACCGTCATCATTTAAAATAAGGGACAGTTCGTTGGCTAAGCCAACGTCTGCCCTTAGATCTAAAAATGATACACATTCGGTTAAAATGTGGCGTACCGTCAAAGGTACGCCACAAGCATCACATTCCGGAGGGTCCTCTCGGCGGAGAAGAAAGCTGTGCGTGAGAGGACAGTGCCCTATACGGAGGCGAGTAAGGAGAACCTCATCCCTCCTCGCCCGCTGGAAGGAGCTGCTCCACGGCTGAACGGTCGGTTTGACCAGCCGGAGCTTATTATGCTCGACCTCCAGCCACTGCCTCTGCCAAACGTCGAAAACAAATCTTTTCCCCGCCGAGGCAAGGTCAGACTTTGGGACCGGATCAAAGTCAACTCTGACCTTGTTGCAGGCTAACTTGGCAGCTTCATCAGCTGCCTCGTTCCCCCTGATTCCCACATGACCAGGTACCCAGCAGAAAACGACCTCCTTTCCAGAGGATTGAAGGGATCGGAGGGTGTCCTGTATATCCTGGACAAGACGATCTGCTGGGTACATGCTCCCCATTGCCTGGATGCAGCTGAGGGAATCACAGCATATGATGTAACTCATGCCACGACATACTTTCATATGCTGGAGCGACTTTAACAAGGCGTAACATTCAGCAGTGTATACACTGCAACAGCTATTCAGTTTGTAGTTATAAGTCGCTCGAGGGAACACTACGGAGCAGCCAACTCCGTTAGCCTGCTTAGACCCATCCGTGTATACCGGGGTAAAGTCGCGGAACTGATTTAAAACATCGCTAAAAGTTCGGGTAAAAACGCTGTCAGCGGTACACAGCTTGTTGTACCGCGACAATTCTAAAACTGTTCTGGGCCTCTTCAAAAGCCAGGGAGGAGATTTACTCCAACCCTGGTGATAAAAAGAGGGCATCTGAAACCCATATTCCTCCAATATAGCCTTTGTACGGTAGCTGAACGGTTTAGTTGCTCTTTGACGGTTGGAATATAGCCGTTCAAAGTTAGGATGAATAACTACGTCGTACACGGGACTGCCGGGAGTTGTGGCAATGTGTATATAGTGTCGCACCATGAGGAGACGCCGGCGGATGGAAAGCGGCGGCTCGCCAGACTCAGCACAAATGCTGGGTATCGGACTGGTGCGGTATGCACCTGTGGCGAGACGAATTCCTGCATGGTGGACACTATCCAGAATACGGAGATAGCTGTCCCGTGCCGAACCGTAAACAATACAACCGTACTCCAACCGCGACCGTACAAAGGCTCTGTAAAACTGTAGCAGGCAGGAGCGGTCAGCGCCCTCACGACCTGCCACACAGACACTTCAAAACATTAAGAGCTTTCAAGGCTCTGGCTTTAACATCTTTAAGATGTGGCAGCCATGTAAGCCTACTGTCGAAAAATGAGGCCCAGAAACCGAACAGTTTCGCTAAAACTTAAAACGGTGTTCCTCAAGGTGAGATGAGGTTCCGCTAAAAGACTTCTACTACGGCTAAAAAGTACACACCGCGTTTTCTCAGCAGAGAAACGAAAGCCGGTGTGTACTGACCATTCATCCAGCCTGTTCAGCGTGAGCTGCAGCTGCCGCTCAGCGCTTCTCAGGCTGGCCGATGCTATAAAAATTAAAAAGTCGTCAACGTATAAGGAGAACCGGATGGGCCTCCTTATAACAGTTGAGATGCTATTAATGGCAATAGCAAAGAGGGTTACACTTAAAACTGAGCCTTGAGGAACACCGTTTTCCTGAATAAAAAGGTCGGACACTTCTCTACCGACTCGATACCGGAAGCAACGACCAGATAAAAATGATTTTAAAAATCGGGGAAGGTTACCCCTAAACCCCCATTCATGTAACTGTTTTAAAATAACATGCCGCCAGGTAGTATCATAAGCCTTTTCGAGGTCGAAAAAGACACCCACAAGGTGTTGGCTGCTGATGAACGCATCCTGTATTGCCGCCTCCAGGAGGATCAGGTTGTCCAAGGTGGAACGGAACTTCCTGAATCCACACTGAAAGCGGCTCAGCAGATTTCGGGATTCAAGACACCAGACGAGGCGACGATTGACCATCCTCTCCAGTGTCTTCCCGACGCAGCTCGTTAAGGCAATGCTACGGTAGCTACCTGGCAGCAACTTGTCTTTCCCGGGTTTTAAAATTGGAATCATCGTTGCCTCCTTCCATGAGTCGGGGAAGTGTCCTCCGGTCCAAATTTCATTAAAAATACCCAGGAGGTACTCTTTAGCATCTTTGTTAAGATGCCTCAGCATCTGGTACTGGATCAGGTCAGGCCCTGGCGCAGTGTCTTTGGCGTTGTTAAGAGCCGACTCCAGCTCCCAAAATGAAAATGGGCTATTGTAGTCTTGCAATTCCGACGAGTCGAAGTTAATGTTTTGCCTTTCGGCAGATGTTCTTCGTTGTTGGACCTGTTGGTCCAATCCGGCAGATGAAGTGATGGCAGCGAAGTATTCTGCCATCAACTGCGCTATTCTTCGCTCGTCGGTAACTACACGCCCCCGATCCAGTAATCCAGATACTGGTGGTCGTGAGTACCTCCCGGATATACGGCGGATAGACTCCCATACCTTTGATGATGACGTGAAACGATTAATGGTGCTCACAAAGGTCTGCCATGACCTCCTCTTGCTCTCCTTAATGACATGACGTGCCTTAGCTCTAGCAACCCGGAACGCTGCGAGGTTGTCGGGTGTCGGCTGCAACTTAAACCGACGCAAGGCCCGTCTGCGACCCTGAATTGCGGAGCGACATTCGTCGTTCCACCAGGGGACGGGCGCTCTGCGCAGTGCTCCAGAGTTGCCAGGCATGGAAATATCAGCAGCCTGGTGAATCACATCAGTTAGATGTTTCACCTTATCCTCGATGTTGCTGCGCTGTTCGAGGGTGACTGACCGGCTGTAGAGCTGCCAGTCAGCTCTGCCGACATTCCATTTCTTTGTCATAGTTCGGTCGCCACGTTCACACTCAACGTGCAACCAAATTGGAAAGTGGTCGCTTCCGTGTAGGTCGCGATCCACTTCCCAATGCACGGAGTCTGCAACTGAAGGAGAGCAAAGAGAGAGATCAATGGCAGAGGACGAACCGGAAGCAGTAGTGAAGTGCGTCATCTGACCGGTATTTAGGATGCACAAATCCTCCTGCTCCAATAATCTACAAATCTCTCGGCCTCTGGGGCAATTGGTGTTCGAACCCCACAACGCATTGTGGGCGTTAAAGTCTCCCAATAGGAGAAAAGGCCGAGAGAGTTGCCGTGTGATGTCAGCCAGCTGACCGCAGTCAACTGGTGATCCTGGCGGTAGATATATGGAGCATACAGTCAGTTTCACCGGTCCATACAGTTTCACTGCTACTGCTTGTAAAGGAGAGGTGAGAGCTACAGGTTCGGAGTGGACAGTGTTCCGTACAAACACCGCCACTCCCCCCTTCGCTCGATCACCCTCGGTATCGTCCTTTCGGTAAAGATCAAAACCTCTTAGCACAGGTTGACGAGATGGTCTGAAGTGTGTCTCTTGGAGACAGAGACACAATGGATCAGACCGTGCTAAGAGTTGTAACTCCTCTTTGTGAGCCATAAAACCATTAATGTTCCATTGGAGTATGGGAGCCATCCTACCTGTTTAGCTTCACCCGCCCCGGATCGGGTGGGTCTTCGGTCAATATCTGCTGAGGAACGGGACCAGACACGTCCACCAGCATTTCACTTTCTTCTGGCTCCGAAGAGACAGACATCTCCGACTCAGAAGAAACGTCCAAAACCCTCTTTGGATTTTTTCTTCCTCGCCCTCTTTCCCTTCTTATCCCCTCTACCAGGTGTATTGGGAGGGGATGAAGAGGGGGATCTCAAGAAATGAGTCGGGTCCGTCTGCCTGAACTTCGGGCCCCGGACCTTCTGATCGCCTCCATTAGAATTTGTAGCTGGTGGTGTTGCTACTACTTTCACTGCACGAGGTGGAATTGGAGGTGCAGTGGCTTTAACTGGTAATGCTGGTGGAACCTTCAGTACTGCTGCTGGTGTGGTCAAGGACGCAGGCATGCTGCTACCGACGTCCGCGGCCCTAGATGTAGTGGCCTTGGCGGATTTTGCGCCGCATTGGCACTGACATGAGCACTTGGTGCTAGTGCTGATGTCTGCAACGGACGTCTGGATAGCAACACTTTGTTTCCTGACGGGAGCTGAAGCCATCTTTGCAAAACTTGTTGCGAAAACGGGAGCGGATAGCATTTTCACTTTCTTCTTCGCTTCACCATATGGTAATCGCTCTTTGGTCTTCAGCTCCTGTATCTTGCGCTCTTCAAGATACACTTGACACTCCCTACTCCAGGCAGGGTGCGACCCGGAGCAGTTGACACACACCTGTGGGAGCGTGCAACTAACACCGGGCTCATGTGCACCCTTGCCGCATCTACCACAGGTGGGGTTACCTTTACAAGACGCCGTCGTATGTCCGAACCGCTGACACTGAAAACAGCGCATCGGGTCCGGAACATACGGACGGACGTTCAGGTTAATGTAACCTGCTTGGATGTTCTTTGGTAGAACTGGAGTGTCAAACGTCAGGACGAAGGTGGCAGTCTTTTCAATACTGCCATTAACCCTTCGCGTTATCTGACGTACCTCGACCACTTTCTGATCTTCCCACTCCTTAACGAGCTCCTCGGTCCCTAATTCCATTATGTCACGGCAGGTGACTACGCCTTTGCTGCTGTTAAGGGATTTGTGGAGTTCGCAGGTAACAGCGAACTCCCCGAGTTTCACACAGTTAAGGAGTTGGGTCGCTTGCCTACTGGTGCATGTTTCCAGCAGCAGCGTCCCGTTCCTAAGCTTTTTTACCGAGTTAAGGGTCCCTACCAGACCCTGTAGTCCTTTATGAATAAAGAAAGGCGAAACTTTCTCAAATGACCCATCCAATCTTTGCATTACGACAAAGGCGTTCGGAATCGAACATTCCTTTCCGTTACTTTTTACTTCAGAACCGGGGGGCTATCGACCCTCACCCGCTTCTTAGAACTGGGTGTATTGGGATTAACCTGCGGCACACCCGTACCGCAGGGTTTTTTGGTTTTTGTGGTAGACTTCGTTTTGGTCCCACGAGTAAAACCAGTTTAAAAAGAAGCGCTAATACAACAGGGGTGCGCAGGTGCCCCTGAGGTTGTACGTTAGCGAGTGATCCGCCTCTCACCCATGCACCTCCTCGGCACGTATCCGACCTTGAGGTTAAGGGGTTTTTTTATAGAGGTTTGTACCGTCCTCGCGATCCGGGCGATGAAGCCAAGATCCCCGTTCTCCTAGGCACACAACGTTCCACCGCCACGCCCTACGGTGGTCGTTGAAGCATGGTAGGAGTTTACGGTGTGGGAAACTTGCGGCGCTCACAAGTTTCCAGCTCGGGCACCGCGGGTTCGCCAAACCCGTACCTGGCACTTGCGTACCAGGCCCCTGCGGGGACCAAAGATGGAACAACTAGATGTTGCATACTCCGCACTAAACATACAACTAACAACGTCTCTGACCATAGCCTTTAAAAGAAATCAATATTACTTTATATTACTTTATATTACTGTCAACTTTACAATTATAACTATTTTGCACACTAAACAAAACTTTATATATTATTTCCTTTAATTCGGGATATTGAGTTTTGAAACGCCAGAGATGACCGTATTGAATGGGGGAAACTAATAACAAAAAACCAACAGAGATTTTCTTTGATCACAATCTCTGCCAGCACAACTACAATCCCTTCGCTATCAGCTTTAATGTTCTGTTCACAATAAAATGGCGCCGCAGTTTATAACTCCCTGAAACAAATCGACAGTAAAGAATATTTTTTTTTCATATCTCACTTAGTTCTGAATACCTGATATTCAACTATAGAGGTATGGAATATATTTAATTTTGAGCTCCAGTGCCAGATGAAGAAGCATAATGAGAAAGTTATTTGCCCCAGCGGCAGATTAGTCAGCATAATGAGACATATTTAATGTTTGATACTATGGAAACTCGGACAAAATCGATTCAGCATTTTCGAGGTAATGCTAGATTATTCGTAAAATAAATGTGTCGTAACGTCTTAAGACAGACATTAAATTTAAACTTTGACCCCAAGCTTTCAAATTCTGAAAATCTGTATTTTCTGTGTGATGCCGGAATAAACAGACACATTCCAAATACATTTTTATGTACGTGGTATGTATTAATGCGCGTACGGTCCATGTTTCGATTTTCGAGCTGCCGATGTAATTAGGTGAAGTGTAACCTGGACTAAAATGAAAAGAGACATTTCGTATCAAAGCATCCAAACCGCCCCATTCTTAAAACTGTACTTCTAAATCGCCGTTGAGTTTAGTACCGGAAATGGCCGGTACGAAATCAATGAAGCTTAGTACCCATGAATCTTTTTGGACGTATAAAAATAGTGTACGGGTAAATCAACTTCAACCCACTCATTTTTAGGCAGGGTGCGGGTTAATCTAGGTTTGCTTTATTTCCGGAAATGGATGGCGCGAATTGTATGCAACTTGGTACACGTTTTTCATTGCGTGAAGAAAAATAATGTATGGCTAAATCAACGCCAAATAGACCGGGCAACGTGGGAGCTCTGCTAGTTTTTGTATAAATAGCAGGTTTTAAAATTTCTAATAACTATATATTTTTTTATTTTATCTTATAGGCTAACGCTTTGAATGTGTATGAGACGTCGTTGGATTCGTCTTGACGCCATGAGTGTCGTAGGTTTTGTGTTTTGAATGCTGAGTTGCTGTGCACGTTTCCTAGAAAATACGAATTTTTTGGTTTTTTGTTTCGAAAAATTTGTTGAGAACCACATTCTTCTCTTATCGGGTACAAAGACTTTCAGTACGCTTCATTGTGTCGTTGACATATTATTGATTATACTCGTTGCTTTTATATTTAATCTTTAATGAAACGAAAATGCCTTTTTTTTTAACTGCTTAACGTCTCTTAACAGCGAGGTCTTTAGAGACGGGAAAGGGTGGGGGCCAAGGAATGGGAAGGAATTCGGCCATGGCCTTTGAAGGAAGCATCCCGGTATTTGCCTGGGGTGATTTGGGAAACCATGGAAAACCCAATCTGGATGCCAGACGGGTATTCGAACCGCCGTCCTTCCAATGCGAGACCAGAACGTCGGGGCTTCTAAAGTAAAGACCAAATCATCTTGTACATGTAACGTTGTTGTTGTTGTTGTTGTTGTTGTTGTAGTTTTAGGGCGCGTCGACAGCGGGGTCATTAGCGCCCTAACAAAAACCAGGCGTGACAACGTGGCGAAATGCCGTCTGTGTGGCCGACTGTAAAGGGTCGGCCACAGACACAGCACAATAAATACTAACATACTAACTAAAATACCGTCTGCCCGGCCGACTGTATAGAGGTCGGCCCCAGACGGCAAACATAAAATATAAAACTGTGACTAAAATATAATTCATTAACTGGTTGGCTGTAGATGGGCCAACCAGGTTAAAAAACAAATTAGCTGCTGGCTGTAAAGGGCCAGCCATATAATCAGTGTCACAAATAAAAACAGTACTTGGATTGGTGGTTGTACACGGCCACCAATCCAAACTAGAACCTAGGCCGATCTGCCCAAATTTTTGGGACAAGACCGGCCAAGCAACAAAACTTTAAAACCTTAGCCACGTTGTCACGGTCATCGCTTAAAATAAGGGACAGATCGTTGGCTAAGCCAACGTCTGCCCTTGATCTAAAAACAATACACATTCGGTTAAAATGTGGAGTACCGTCAAAGGTACGCACAAGCATCACACTCCGGAGGGT
>JARYHS010006494.1:0-20155 GCA_031002005.1 Vandiemenella viatica
CCTGTAATCCTTTTTGGATATAAAACGGCGACACTTTTTCGAATGATCCTTCCTTCCTTATCATTACAACAAAGGCGTTCGCAATCGAACATACCTTTCCGTTACTCTTAGTTTCTGAAGCTGGGGGGCTATCAACCCTCACCCGCTTCTTAGAACTGGGTGTATTTATTTTAGCCTGCGGCACACCCGTACCGCAGGGTTTGGTGGTTTTTGTGGAAGACTTAATTTTGGTCCCACGAGTAAAACCAGTTTAAAAAGAAGCGCTAATACAACAGGGGTGCGCAGGTGCCCCTGAGGTTGTACGTTAGCGAGTGATCTGCCTCTCACCCATGCACCTCCTCGGCACGTATCCGACCTTGAGGTTAAGGGGTTTTTTTATAGAGGTTTGTACCGTCCTCGCGATCCGGGCGATGAAGCCAAGATCCCCGTTCTCCTAGGCACACAACGTTCCACCGCCACGCCCTACGGTGGTCGTTGAAGCATGGTAGGAGTTTACGGTGTGGGAAACTTGCGGCGCTCACAAGTTTCCAGCTCGGGCACCGCGGGTTCGCCAAACCCGTACCTGGCACTTGCGTACCAGGCCCCTGCGGGGAAAATTGGAATTAATATTACTTCTTTTCACGAGTCGGGGTAGTGTCCTCCGGTCCAAATATCATTAAAATAACCAGGAGGTACTCTTTAGCATCTTTCTTAAGGTGCCTCAGCAACTGGTACTGAATCTTGTTAGGCCTTGGTGCAGTTTGATTGGCGCTGTTTAGAGCCGACTCCAGCTCCCAAGATGACAATGGGCTATTGTACTCCTGCATTTCCGATGAGTCAAAGTTAAAGATTTGTCTTTCGGCAGATATTCTTCGTTGCTGGACTTGTTGGTCCAATCCGGCAAACAACGATTTTATTCTGCTACAAACTGCATTTCAACTTGACCACAACCGCTAGAAAGAAAACAAAACTCCCATTGTAAATGTCCAGCGTGTAGTACCTTGCGACTTTGGGATTTTTTCTGGTCCAGATTGCATTTTAAACCATGAACCTTAATTTAGAGATACAATATCTCGAGGACAAAGCAATATTTTACATTTCCCTTTCAATGTGTCTCATCAAGTTAGATAAGAATCCATCATCTGATTTAAGTGTAAACGAGATATATGTTTATTAGGGTGTCCCTTATATGGCAAAAAAAAATATATATTTTTTAGAATTTCGAAACGCATACCCTCTCCTTTTTTTATAAATGCTAAAATGTACTTAAATATGAAATTTCATATTTGTAGCATGATTGCAACCCGTACCGACCGAGCTCTCAAGTTTAATAAAAAAATGGTGTTTTGGCCTGCCATTTTGGTTTGATCCAAAACTAATTAAAATGAAACAAATAAAGTAAATATGAGTAAAAATAAAATAAGATCAGCATAAACTTTTATTTAAATACAAATTATAATAATAATTAATTACGGTAACTTCTCTTTAGTGTAGTTTTTTTACAGTCTGGATACAGATTTCTATGTTCCTGAACACAACGCAACAAAAACTGTTTTTGATCTTCATCAGCCGTGATAAGTACATTAAAATCTTGCATTCATTTAACAGCTCTTTCAGCAGTGTCATTTACGACCTTCAAATGACTTATTTGTCTTCTAGCTTCCAAGAAAGTAGGATTGTCACCCCCAGAAGATACATCTTCCCAAAGAAAACTGTCATCGATCTGCAGTCGAGATAGAAATTGTTTGAAGATAGAAAATGATTTTGTGACTCAAAGAAAGTCACAAAATCATCCAGCGTCATATCTGAAAGAAAGAAAAAACAGTTTAAATAAGCAAAAACTAAGCCACGAAACTTTGAAAAAAGAAACAAGAAAATATTAAGCTTACCAAACAAATTTTGGGTAATTTCTTCCTTCGATGGGACATAGCGTTTAGCGGAATCTGAACTTTCGTCTCTGTTGAAATTATTAATCATTTTTGTCTTGATTTTGGAATCAACTTCTTCATCAAAGAGTGATAACATGACTGTTTCTTCACACAAATACCATAAATGATGAACAAACTTGCTTATGGTTGCCTTGGAACTTGTCGCATCTACTTTTTCATATTCTTTTAGAGCTTTCAAAAAGCACAAGTCTTGGTTAGGTGCTTTAATTGCCACTGTGCATTCGAGCCAAGGTTTAGTATACAAGGTGACGATAAATAAGCAAACTTCTTGTAGAGCATTTTTGTCCTTTGCAGTAAGTTTAAGTTGCGATTGAAGCAAACATATTTTTATAGAATAGATCGCTCTCGCCATCCATCGCGCATGATGCAAAGCTCCGGGGGGCCTGAGTTTTAGTTTATTCTCTGTATCTCCTCCTAAGAACACAACACATAGTTCAACCAATTCGCGGTAATCGTTTCTAATAAAAGGTTTTTCCAGTTCAGTCTTATAAAAAGTTAACAAAGATGTAATGTTTGTCTCAGCAATATGTGCTTTAACGAAATTCAGAGGTGGATCAATGTTATCGGTGTTAATATTTTTCCAATTATCTCTTAACTTTTTGAAAATTGGAATATCTGGGCTACTTGTAATTTGCTTTACCTTTAAGGACCAACTCATAAATATGATGACGACAAGCAAAAAGCAGCAATTCCCTTTCTAAAGTCTGCTCCAAAATAGCACAAGCTCCACTGAAACGGCCAGTATTTGAAGCTGTTGTATCGCAGCACATTATCTGTACTTTATCATGGAGGTTCCAGTCGAAGAGTGCAGTTGAAATGGCTTTAGCTTGATGTTTTCCAGAAGAACTCTCTAATTTTGGGACTGCAAGAAGCTGTTCTCTATCATCAAATGAAGCAATAATTGGCAAGCGTTCTTCTTTTGAATTTCGTACATTCAAACCAGGTAATAGTTTTCCATCCCAATGGACTATGACTACGTCAGGCAAATTATTCTGGAAGTCAGTTTTTATTGCTTCTGCCCTGGATTTTCTCGCCTGAGTACGAATTCGCTGTATCGAGGATTTGTTAATAGGGAAATCATCGCTGTTCAGACCAAGCGCTTCTACAACCGCATGGAGAATGTAAACTGAGTCTCTTATGCTTAATTGGCATCGATCTAAAGCTGCTACCAGTTTAGGAGTTATGAAACTTTTCGTGCCTCTTTTAGAACTTTTTTCAGAGCAAGGAATCTGAGTACTAAGTTCAGAGTACGAAATCTGTTCCTCATCTGAATTATCAAGACATTCCAAGTTATCTATCGAAGAAGTAGATGCTACAGCCAATAACTCTCTTTGTTTTACCTTTCTTTCCTCTTCTTCCAGTCGTCTTTGTCTAACTCGTTCTTCTTTCTCCGCCAACTTTTTGTCAATTCCACCTAAGCATTCCGGTCGACATGCCTCTCTCTGTTTCCTTAAAAATTCTTTGTCTTCCTCTATCTTCATTCTGTCGAAGGCATCAGCGTGTGCAATATCAAATAAGTTATCAAGGTCTTTTACAAAATTATTTTCACGGTTCTTGAACGTCACCAGAGTTTTCTTACAGTTTTTTTGCAGCTCCCTCCAAACATGATATAAATCAACAAGTTTCTTCACGCAGTTAGGAAATGCCTTTGTAGGAATTCTGGCTTTTTCTCTTATAACAAGATTTGGACTTTCACTAACAGTCAGCTTGACTTCACGAATATTGTAAAACAAAACGGTGAGAACTTGTCGATTAGATGATAATTTTGCACCATTTATCTGGTGGCTTGGCAGTCCGATATGGTAAATATTTTGTTTATCACTTCGTAATTCCACAGACATCTTCGCACAATAAACAACAACGCACTAATAATGTTAGAAATGACGTATGAAATGACAATTGAAGCTCGCAGTAACAGGTAGCAGCGCTGCACCCGCGCAACTTGTATGGACAAGTTAAAAACTCAAGTCAGCACGGGTTATCGTTTATAAATTGGGCTAATATTTATTACTAGACTATATTAGGTCAATACGAAAGTTTTTAGAAGGTATGCGTAAAAATATATTGAAATTGAAATTTAAGGGACACCCTAATGTTTATATACAAAATCTTCAATTTTGATTTGTCTTGTGGTGTTACATAAGAATACATCACCAAATTGCAACACCACAGTTGAAAGATTTTTCATAAAAGAGAATTCACATGTTTCTGGTTGGACGAATACTGTATGTTGTTTCCATGTGAAGAAAGTTTAAATATGTTCTTAAGATCCACGATGGTAACTAACACATTTCTGAGATACAAAGACTTAACTCAAATGGCAAAAATACTCTGTTAGACAAAACAGGGGGTATAGAGAAATTGCTACAGGGGCGTAAATTAAACTATAAAGCGAGCTTGATGGGTGAACGGTAGCACTCAAGCTGTTGTTGTTGTTGTTATTGGTGTTTTAGGGCGCGTCGATGTCGGGGTCATTAGCATCCTAACAATAACCAGCTATCACTGTGGCTTTAAAATATACTAAAATACTGTCTGCATGGTCGACTGTAAAGGGGTCGGCCATACAGACAGCAAATAAAATAAATCCTAAAATCACACGTGGCTTTAAAAAAGCCACCGGTACATTAAACCGTACGATACCTGGATGGCTGTAAAGGGGCCAAGAATGTTAAAAAGAGAAATAAAAACACTACACATCTCGCTGGCTGTATAGTGGCCAGCGAGATATGAATCATAACAATATAAAAAATAATAATAATTCGCATGCATGGGTGGCTGTAAAGAGGCCACCCATCCATCTTAAAACTAGGCCGATCTGCCTAAAATTTTAGGCGCTAGACCGGCCAAAACACAAAATTTTAAAACCCTCGCCACGTTGCTGGTCTCATTGTTTAAAATGAGGGACAGATCGTTCGCCAAGCCAAAATAAAACACAATCAATTAAAAATAAAACGCAATCAATTAAAATGTGGCGCACTGACATTGGTGCGCCACAGGCATCACATTCCGGTGGGTCCTCCCAGCGGAGAAGAAAGCTGTGTGTCAGAGGACAGTGCCTAATACGGAGGTGAGTAAGGAGGACTTCATCCCACCTCGCCCGCTGGAAGGAGCTGCTCCACTGCTGAACGGTCGATTTGACCTGCCGGAGCTTATTATGCTCGACTTCCAGCCACTGCCTCTGCCATACATCAAAGACGTTTCTTTTTACCGCCGAGGCAAGGTCTGACTTCGGGACCGGAGCGAAGTCGATTCTGACCTTGTTGCAGGCTAACTTGGAAGCATCATCAGCGGCCACATTCCCCGATTCTCACATGGCCGGGTACCCAGCAGAATAAAACCTCCTTCCCACAGGCCTGGAGGGAAAGGAGGGCGTCCTGGATGTCCTGGACAAGACGGTCTGCTGGGTACAGCTTTACTAAAGCTTGAATACAGCTGAGGGAATCACAACATATGATGAATTTCCGATAATGACTTACCTTCAAATGTTGGTGCGACTTTAGCACCGCATAGCACTCGGCAGTATAAACACTGCAGCTGCTATCCAGCTTGTATGTGTAAGTCGCTCGAGGGAACACTACGGAGCAGCCAACTCTGTTAGCCTGCTTAGACCCATCCGTATATACAGGAGTAAAATCACGGTGGTGATTCAAAACATCCATAAAAACACTTAGAAATACCATGTCAGCGGTAAACTGATTATTGAACTGCAACAGGTCTAAAATCGTTCTGGGCCTCTCTAAAAGCCAGGGAGGAGATTTATTCCATCCCTGGTGATAAAAATCAAGCAGATTACATTCATATTCTTCTAAAATAGCCTTTGTACGGTGGCTGAAAGGCTTGGTCGCTCTACAGTGATTGGCATAAAGTCGTTCGTTGCTCGGTTTCAGTACTACGTCGTACACGGGACTACCAAGACTTGTGGCAATATGTACATAGTGTAGCACCATGAGGAGATGGAAAGCGGCGGCTCGCCAGACTCAGCACAAATGCTGGGTATCGGGCTGGTGCGGTAGGCACCCGTGGCGAGCCGAATTCCTGCATGGTGGACACTATCCAGCGCCCCATGACCTGCCACATAAACATTATAAGAAATTCAAAGCTTTTAAGGCTGTGGCTTTCACATCTTTAAGATGTGGAAGCCAAGTTAGCCTAGTGTCTAAAATAAGGCCCAGAAACCGGACAGTATCAGTAATACTTAAAACAGTGTTCCTCAAGGTTAAATGGGGCTCGGCGAAAGGACTACTGATACGAGTAAAAAGTACACACCGGGTTTTTTCTGCAGAAAATCGAAAAACGGTTTGCACTGACCATTCATCCAGCCTGTTCAGCGTGAGTTGCAGCTGCCGCTCAGCGCTTCCCAGGCTGGACGATGCAATAAAAATTAAATAATCATCTACATACAAGGAGTACCGGATGAGACTCCTGATTATTTATGATATGCTGTTTATAGCAATTGCGAAAAGGGTAACGCTTAAAATGATCCCTGAAGAACACCGTTTTCCTGAATAAAAAGATCAGACACTTCACTACCGACTCGGTACAGGAAGCAACGACCAGATAAAAATGATTTTAAAAAGCGGGGTAGGTTACCTCTAAAACCCCATTCGTGCAACTGTTTTAAAATAACTTGACGCCAGGTAGTATCGTAGGGCTTTTCGAGATCGAAAAAGACACCCACAAGGTGTTGGCTGCGAATTAACGCAACCTGTATTGCCCTCTCCAGGAGGATCAGGTTGTCCAAGGTGGAACGGAACTTCCTGAATCCAGACTGAAAGCGGATCAGAAGATTACGGGATTCAAGACACCAGACGAGGCGGCGATTGACCATCCTTTCCAGTGTCTTACCCACGCAGCTTGTAAGGGCGATACTACGATAGCTACCTGGCAACAATTTGTCCTTTCCAGGCTTTAAAATAGGAATTAATGTTGCTTCTTTCCACGAGTCGGGGAAGTGTCCTCCGGTCCAGATATCGTTAAAAATATCCAGAAGGTACTCCTTAGCATCCATACTGAGATGCCTCAGCATCTGGTACTGGATCAGATCGGGCCCTGGAGCAGTGTCGCTAGCGCTATTCAACGCTGACTCCAGCTCCCAAAATGTAAGTGGGCAGTTGTAGGGCTCTGTATTCGACGAATCAAAGCACAGCGCTCACCTCTCGGCATCAACTCTTCGTCGCTGCAACCGAGGGTCGAAGTTGGCGGACGACTTGATGGCGGCGAAGTTCTCCGCCATCAGCTGCGCTATGCTTCGTTCGTCGGTAATAACATGTCCCTGATCCAGTAAACCAGATACTGGTGGGCGGGAGTACCTTCCAGATATACGGCGGATAGACTCCCATACTTTCGATGATGGTTTGGAACGATTTATAGTGCTCACAAAATTCTACCATGACCTTTTCTTACTCTCCTTAATAACACGGCGCGCCTTAGCTCTGGCAATACGGAACGCTACCAGGTTGTCGGATGTAGGATACAACCTAAAACGCCGCAACGCCAGTCTGCGACCATGAATAGCGGAACGACATTCGTCGTTGCACCAGGTGACGGGCGTCCTTCGCAGCCTTCCGGAGACTTACGGGCATGGAAATGTCAGCTGCATGGTGAATCACTTCTGTGAAGTGATTCACCTTCTCTTGTATACTGCCAATGTGTTGCAGTTGTACACAGCGGCAGTAGAGTTGCCAATCTGCACAACTGACGTTCCATTTGCGCCGGTTATTTCCTCCACCACATTCACACTCGACGTGCAACCAAATAGGGAAGTGGTCGCTTCCATGTAGGTCGCGATCCACGTCCCATAGCACGGAGTCCGCGATTGAGGGAGAACACAAAGAAAGGTCAATGGCAGAAGACGTACCGGAACAGTGGTGACGTGAGTCATTTGCCCTGTATTCAGGATACAAATTTCCTTCTGCTCCATCAATCTACCAACCACTCGGCCCCGGGGGCAATCGGTGGTGGAACCCCACAACGCACTGTGGGCGTTGAAATCTCCCAAAAGGAGAAAGGGCTGAGTGAGTTGTCGTATAATGCCAACCAGGTCGTCGTAGTCGACAGACACACTGGATGGCAGATAGATAGAGCATACGGTTAGTTGAATTGGACCGTGTATTTTCACCGCTACTGCTTGTATGTGAGAGGTGAGAGCAACGTGTTCGGAGTGGAAAGTGTTCCGAACAAACACGCCACACCGCCCTTCGCTCGGTCACCCTCGGTATGGTCCTTTCTATAGATGTCATAACCTCTTAGCACTGGCTGATGTTGGGTTATGGAGTTCCCATTTTACTGCGAACTTCCCGAGCTTCTCACACTTAAGGACTAGGACAGCCTGCTTGTAGTTAGATGTCTCTAACAGCAGTGTCCCATTCCTCAACTTTTTCACGCTTTTCAGTGTACCGGAAATACCTTCCAATCCTTTCTGAATATAGAACGGAGAGACCTTTTCAAAGGTACCCTCCGTACTTGCCATAATAACAAAGGCATTATCAATGAGATAACCCTTGCTGTTACAATCCACTTCAGAAGGGGGGCTTTTGGCCCTCGCCCGCTTCTTTGAACTGGGTGTATTTTTTATTATACTGCGGCACACCCAAACCGCAGGGTTTTTTGGTTATGTGAGGCTTCATTTTGGTCCCACGAGTATAACCAATTTAAAAAGGAAGTGCTTATACAACAGGGGTGCGCAGGTGTCCCTGAGGTTGCACGTTAACGAGTGATTTCCCTCATCACCCATACACCTCCTTGGCACATGGCTGACCTTGAGGTTGAGGGTTTTTTTATAGAGGTTTCTACCATCCTCGCGATCTGGGCGATGAAGGCAAGATCCCCATTCTCCTAGGCACACAACGTTCCACCACCACGCCCTACGGTGGTCGTTGAAACATGGTAGGAGTTTACGATGTGGGAAACTTGCGGCGCTCACAAGTTTCCAGCTCGGGCACCGCGGGTTCGCCAAACCCGTATCTGGCACTTGCGTACCAGGCCCCTTCGGGGAGCACTCAAGCCTTGCACTCAAGAACACCTGTATTCAAATCCCCGTCCAGCCATCTAGTTTTCGGTACATGGTTTCACAAGCAAAATACTCAGTATGTGATGCATACCTCTTGGGATCGGAGCCAAAATTAAATTTTTCCGCACTTAAAAGCTTATATAAATTATCACCAGATCTATATCTATAAACCGAAAACCAGATAAATTTGTCTTTTAAAAACTCGGAAACTGCGAAGCAGATTTCAATGGAGTATTCATCGTTTTACAGCTTAGAATCTCAATTCAGTTGTTTGGCATGTCTTACATTTCAACGTTAAATAACGCATGAGCATTAAATGAAATTCTGAACGTATGTTGACGAATCCCAAAAGTGGAAAGATCAGATGTTGTATACAACTATGTCTCTGACCATAAGCTTTAATGAATGCAATAAGATAACTTTACATTAATAACTATTTTGCCCACTAAATAAAACTTGAAGTATTCTTTCCTTTATTTCGGGGTATTCAATTTTTAAACGTCATAGATAGCCGAAAAAACATCAGATTTTCTTTAAGCACGATCTCTGGACAATAGTCTTCTGTTTACGATTATATTATTCTGGATTCACTTTTGAGATTTGTATAAAAGGCTGAATCTGCGGAGTTAAAGTATCTGGCATTTCGAGCATAAAGTATATTCACTTCGCAATCTGGCGTTTTCCAGTAATCTAATAATGCAATCTCTTAACCAAATTAATGAAGCTTGGTATGCATGAATCTTTTCGGACGAATGAAAATAGTGTACATGCAAATAAACTTCAAATCACCTGTTTCTTCACAGGGGGCGGGTGATTCTAGTTTTGCTTTAATTCCGAAAAAAGTTGGTGCGGAATTTCATGAAATTTTGAGAAAATGTTTCTCTTTGCAGGAATAAAAATAGGGCACGGGTAAATCTACGCCAACTATACCGGGCAACGCCGGGATCTCCGCTAGTTTTTTATAAATACTAAATTCTGAAGAAGTGTCATCGAAATGGGACTTTCTTCAAATCAATGGGAAAGTGCAACAATGTTAATTTTTCTTTTTCGAGCTAGGAAACTAATACTATGAATTATAAAAATTATTCAAGTATAAATTTTGTGAAAAAATGAAATTTTCAGATTTTTGCATATAGTATGGAGCCCTTGAGGTTCACAGCAAAAAAGTTTTTCTCATTTTCTCTTCATAATTAAAAAAAAAAAAAAACTGTTACACAGATTAATTTAATCATTGGTGGGAAGATGAATGGCTGCCATATTGGTGTTATACAGGTATTTTCATGAAACACCCGAACTGAATTGTCCTCTTCTAATATATCTGCTAGTGCCATATCCTCTTCAGTCTTGAGGTATCATATACACAGACGGAAAAAAAAAATCCCAACACCAAGAAAAAATTATTGTAGAGTAATGAAATTTGGACAATGCATTTGTCAAGTTAACATGTTTAATTGATTAAATTTTCAAGATCACAGGTTAATTTAAGCTCAAGAAAATGCATTTCAAATGTGAAATACTGTTAAATTAATAGCCGGTGTAACCTCCAGAATTTTGAATGCAAGCCTGCAAACGTGAATGCATTGTGTAATACAGGTTTCGAATGTCACTTTGTGGTATGGAGTTCCATGCTTGTTGTACTTGTGCTGTCAATACTGGGACGGTCAGTGCTGGCTGTGGATGATGCTGGAGTTGTCGTCCAATGATATCCCATACGTGTTCAATTGGAGACAGATCTGGTGATCTCGCAGGCCAAGGTAACATGTCGACACTCTGTAGAGCACGTTGCGAGACAACAGCGGTATGAGGGCGAGCGTTATCCTGTTGAAAAACTCCCCCTTGAATGCTGTTCATGAATGGCAGCATTACAGGTTGAATTACCAGACTGACGTACAAATTTGCAGTCAGTGTGTTTGGTATAACCACAAGAGTGCTCCTGCTGTCATAGGAAATTGCTCCCCAGACCATGACTCCAGGTGTAGGTCCAGTGTGTCTAGGCCGCAGACAGTTTGGTTGCAGGCGTTCCCCTGGCCTCCTTCTGACCAACACTCGGCCATCACTGGCACCAAGGCAGAACCTGCTTTCATCAGAAAACACAACAGATCTCCACTCCGTCCTCCAATGAGCTCTGGCTTGACACCACTGGAGTCGCAAACGGCGATGGCTTGTAGTCAGTGGAATGCACGCTACAGGGCTGGAGTCATGGTCTGGGGAGCAATTTCCTATGACAGCAGGAGCACTCTTGTGGTTATACCAAACACACTGACTGCAAATTTGTACGTCAGTCTGGTAATTCAACCTGTAGTGCTGCCATTCATGAACAGCATTCAAGGGGGAGTTTTTCAACAGGATAACGCTCGCCCTCATACCGCTGTTGTCTCGCAACGTGCTCTACAGAGTGTCGACATGTTACCTTGGCCTGCGAGATCACCAGATCTGTCTCCATCATTGGACGACAACTCCAGCATCATCCACAGCCAGCACTGACCGTCCCAGTATTGACAGCACAAGTACAACAAGCATGGAACTCCATACCACAAAGTGACATTCGAAACCTGTATGACACAATGCATTCACGTTTGCAGGCTTGCATTCAAAATTCTGGAGGTTACACCGGCTATTAATTTAACAGTATTTCACATTTGAAATGCATTTTCTTGAGCTTAAATTAACCTGTGATCTTGAAAATTTAATCAATTAAACATGTTAACTTGACAAATGCATTGTCCAAATTTCATTACTCTACAATAATTTTTTCTTGGTGTTGGGATTTTTTTTTTCCGTCTGTGTATGATACCTCCAGAAATTATTTTTTTCTCGGGCCTCTGCACAGCTGAACCTTTTCTGACTTGTCATATCATCTACGATATACATCGTGCTTCTCACAGCTCATTTGCTCGATCTTCTGCCGAGCGTCACAAGTTGGCAGCACTGATTGGAAACTGGGATTCTGCATCTGTACAGCATGTCTCGTCAAAAGAAAGGTAAAGACATATCTTTTTTTTCCATTTACAAGTGTTTTCACGTGTTTCAATAACTTATTAAATCTGTACAGACATTTCTCAATTAAAATCAAACTATAAATTAATGTTATAAGGAATTTAAAAACTTTTAGGTATCATATATGATACCTTGGGACTCAATGCCGATTTTTTTTATGTCAGTGGATGTGTTGTTATATATTCTAGTCACTTGATTTCCAGGCTTGAGGGACGAAGAGATCACTGAGATGGTCAATAGAATTAATCAAGATTGTTCTGACATGGAGTTTGATGAATCTGATGATGCCAACAGATTAAAGTGCCTCTTGTTCAAATTCGACAAACAAATGAGTTCTGGAAGCATACAAATGAGTAAGAATACGTATATTACCAAAGTATTTACTTTTTCCCACTAGATAGTTTATTTACAATAATTATTTGTCAATTTTAATTATCAGATCTGTGACGCCTCCAGTGAACTCAAATCGAACATTCTTGGCAGCTGTTCAGAAGCCACAGGTGAACTCATTACTGTCAGGAATTGTTTTAACAAATTTATCCATGTGCTAATATCAAGAAAAGAGGAACTACTTTTCATATTTTTTCTGTTGTAATTTTGTTTAAATCTTTTGAATTTTCAACAAATGTAAGTACATTTGTTAAAAAAAATTTATATTACTTTTTATTTGTATGTTGGCCTATCTACAGACTTACAACAAATCTGAACAATGTGTGTATTGTTTAAGACTTATTTCTTTGTAATAAAACAACATTAATTAGTAAAGTTTTGAGTACAATTTACCTGCTTGAGTCCCATGGTATCATATATGATACCATCTATAAAAAATTTATTATTGTTTCAAAAAATTTTTTATGGTCATTCATTGTTAACTAGCATTAATACAAAGTAAATAACACAATAGTAGTTCATTTGCACTTTCATTATCAGCTCGGGACTGAAGAGGATATTCCCAACACAAAAATCAGCTTTAATAGTGGTTGTGTGATATACAATACATACTATTTAGCAAACTAGTTTATAATCCCAAAATAATGTCAAGAGCTTGATGAATTTCTGAACAATTTATTTTTCAATAGATATATGATTGTTTATAAGAGCCACACTGATATGACATTTAAATTAATAATTAAATAGATGATCATAGTGATACTGATTGTAGATCAACAATGGGAAAAATCATAGATGTTAAAGAAATATATGAAGTTGCTGAAACAATAACTGACTGGGGTTGGACTGGGATGGAGGAGGTTAATGCTGAAAATAGGAGTGTTGCTGGTGAACTATAGAAGTAAAATGAACAAAGTAATCAAATTTGCAAACTTAACAGATACACGAAACACAAGTAATAATAGGGGTAGAGAGTTGGTTGAAAGAAGGTTTTTCCTGATAGTTACTGAGTGTACTGCAGAGATAGAGGAGCAATTGGTGGAGGATTTTTCACACCTAATTACCAAAAACTACCACAGTTCACTGGTTTTCATACATCATGACCATGAGTTACTTTGGGTAGATTTCTGAGGCATTAGAAAAATCATGGTGTTGGCTGCTTACTGCAGTGGAAGATGACAGATAAATATGAGGCTCTTGGCGAGAAATTAAATTCATACTCAGATATCAGAGGTGAGAATAGAATGGTCTTTATTGGTGGGGATTTAAATTCACTAGGAGTAAACTGGGTAGGAAATACTATTAATAACACAAGGGAACAGAGATTTGCAAATACCTTAATAAGGGAAGCAGGATTTTCGCTAGTGGTAGAGCAGAACACTAGGGTACAAAATATTTTGGATATATTCCTAATAAATTATTTAATTTTTAATGACAATTTACTGCAAATGACTAGTCAGTAAATCAAACATTCATCAACAAATCTGATTCAATATGCTTTACACTTTAATATGTGTTAAGACACAGTTGTGTAGAAATGTCATAAGCTTTCATGGGCGAAAAATGAATTAATATATTTAGTACTTCACAGAGCAACACATTACTGCTTCTGCTGCTCAAGAAAACATTTATTTAAATAATTTTTAGCAGAATTATCAAGAACCCTCTGTGGTAGAGTCACTGTACACTGTACTCGCTACTTGTGTACAATAATCTTTAAACAGAGCTTTGCTCTGGAAACAGTTCGTTACATAGATACTACAATCTCAAAGATAAACTAATGGCAGTTATTGAATGTTCTGTACCCGTAACTAAAGTGAGATATTTTGTTAAATGTAATGGAGCAGAAAGAGTGTTGAAACAAACTTTGATATTAAGCTCATTCATGTTTAAGTCATAAAAATTTTCATATTTTGTGTACAAGAACGGAGTACGATGACCAGTGGCAACATGTGGTGCCTCATTATCTAAATGGGATATGGTGCCACACCCTATCTGATATACCAGATCACCTGCCTCCATTGAGAAAGATTTTACACTAGGCTCACTTCGAACATGTTAGCCATCAGAGTGAATGGTCGCAGGTGAACAGTTTATTCTCAAAACCTAGATCTCCCTGTTGTTTTCCATTACAGCACTCACAAAACTTGTGAATTCAATAACTGTTTCACAGTCAGAGTCATTAATGTACTTCAAAACACCACTTCCCAATCCAAACTCCATGCGTGGGAATTGGTCTACCTGAACATTCTGGTTACCAGACACCCAATGATGGTATTCTACTGGCCAATTTCTCGAAGCAGTTTGCTCCAGACATTTTCATCTACTAAATATTTTACTAATTACCATCATGAGAAACTTAGATAGCTTCATTTTCAGGGAAAAAAGTAGCCACATTTTCAGTACCACAATTTGAGAGCCATGTTTTATAAAACAGTATAACTGAATACCCCTCCTTCATGTGTACTCTTTTTTTCTCCCAGAAGGCATTCATACATTCTGCAAAATTCCCCGATTATGTTGTTGAATTAAACTTCAGACCACCCAATTTTTTAGAAGCTCACGTTTCGGCAACACTATGATTTCCGATAGGTAGTGTTTTGAATTCAACACGAATGTAATCTATGTCACTAGGAACAAGAATGTAGCATCAACGAGGGAGCAGGAACATGGGCTGGTACATAATAGAAAGAAAGTAATGAAGTTTTTAACCTTCATTGAAAATATAAGATTCTTATATTCACCACCTTCGATGAACCCTAGTTTTGTGAGAAAATTCTGTGTATTTTTTTAAAATTTATTTACTTATTATTAGTGATACATGTTAAAAATGACTATTTTACATACTAAGATCAAAGAAGAATTCACAAAATTTCCTGCACTAAGTTATTCGTGTCTTCTTTAATTATTGGTTTTAAAAAAATATACCCCTATAACATTAATTTGTACAAAACGAAATTTCTGTTTCAGGATTTCAGCCCCATCCATCAGAGTAAAATAGTTCAGGAGTCGCTCCAAAAAACAACAGACGATACACCTTTTCAGATTTATACCATGATCTACAGATCTAAATCCTACTGAAAACATGTAGGCAGAAGTAACAAGATGTATACAGTTAAATATAAGAAATGCAGATGAGTTGTGGACGGAAGTAGAGAAAACATGGTTACGATTAACAGAGAATATCCGATTGTGCAAAAAACTAATAGATTCCATGCCCAGAAGAATGCTGCACATAATAAACAATGAAGGAGGAAAAAGAGGGGTGGGAGGGGTTATTAAATATCCTATCCGAAAAGCAGTTCCACACCAGGCTTCGTAATATTCTCAAGTATGCTCACATACTGATGAGTGGTTAAGGGCCATCTCAACGGGAGACTAAGAACGCCCAAACGCCAACTAAAAATATGACGTTTTTCCTTTTTCCTGCTTTACCTATACCAGAGAGTCACTCACTGAAGAGAATATTTTTGTCCAAAAAAACATAACTTCATTCCAGTTGAGTTAGATGAAAGATGTTCTTCAAGGAATTTCATGCTATCAACACGACGAGACTTCATTTCTTTCTTTCTACTCAGATATTGCCTTCAACAACCCCACACAGTTAATGATAGAACTCCACAACTAGTTCCCACAGTAGTAAGACTGAAACCACCTCAGATAAAGATTATCTTCCTTCTTAACCTGCCATAGCCATCAGTTTCCAGTAGAATTAATTTATATATATAGGTCTTATTTCATTTTAAATTGATTATTATTATTTTGTGATGATCTCTTTTTATAAATGTAAAAAAGGTCCTCTTCTTATACATGTCCCCTTTTTCTTATTTTGATTAACTAGCTGTTACCCGCGACTTCGTACGCGTGGACTTGGAGTTTCAATTCCAGAATTGGATATAGAAAACTGTTAGTAACGTAAGATTTGTCCCAAACAACACCGAGTCGACATAATATGATGGAAAGCCATCATTATATCATCCTATCATCTAATCTGTCTCATGAAGAGAATCAATTTACAACATATTTAAAAACAGAAAAGTAAGCGAAGGTGCGGGGATGTGTGTGTGTGTGTGTGTGTGTGGGGGGGGGGGGGGGGGTTAAACTGATGGCAGCTTTATTTCAGCTTGGTTTTTTCTTCTTTATTCAACATGAGCATCTGAATCTTATAATCTAATAGCAGCACATTGTCTTCTAGACCTGCACCTTAGGCCAGGTTTACGTCCGTAAGGCATGTCAAAAAGGAAGACAAATTGGTGCCAGAAACTTTTATACAGACGCAAATGAATAGTACAGTGCAGAGCAAATTGACTTCTATACTAAATAATAAGTTTTGTTTCTTATCGAAATTTATTAATAAATCAAACACTAACAGACTGCGCGACTGAGCAACCAACGTAACATTACAGACTAACACACGAATCTGTCTGTCTTTCATCATTCGATAAGTTCTTAAAATTTCGTGACTAAAACTGTTATTCATGCCGAAAAAATGTCCTGTGTCCTTCCTACACTATTTCATTGTTAATTTCCATCAATATTGATATAGCCATTTAGTCGTCAAAACGTAATAAAAATACAGAAACTTACTTCCACATTTATAATATAATAGCTGGTACCCACAACTTCGTTCGTGATTGTAAAGTATTCATATTGACAGCTGTAGACATCTAACCACCATAATGCACGACGGGAGACTCGATACTATTACCACACACAAATACCAGTCTTCTGCGCTATGTAGTTCCGGCAGCAAAGTAAAATTTATGGATACACACAAGTCTTTGGATGAAATACGAAAATATTCATGATCGACCAATTTCGAACACCATATCTCACACACTCCCACAGTTACCGAATTTCGGCCAACGTTGTGATCGATGGGTGACACTGTGTTACTACCACACAAAAACGCCGGTAATCTGCGATTGATAGTTTTCACTTAAAAGTGATACAACGTGACACATGCGTCTTTGGCAAAAATATGAAATTGCCGCAGGTCGACCATTTTATCCCCCATTTCTCCCACACCCCCATAGCTACCGACATCTAACAATCATAGTGCACTACATGAGATACGATTCTACAACGAAAAACAAACAGCAATGCTCTATGCTATGTAGTTGTGGCAGAAAAGTGACATATGCGGAGACAGTCGAAATACGAAAATATCCTTGGTCGGCCACTTACAATCACCATATCTACTACACTACCACAGTTTCTGAAAATCGGCCGCTGTTGTGATCGAAAGGTGACGCTGTGCTACTACTACACACAAACGCCAGTTATCTGTGATCTATAGTTTTCGCTGAAAAGTGATACACCATGACACTTTTGTCTTTGGCAGAAGTACGAAATTGCCACAGGTTGAACACTTTCAACCCCCATATCTCCCACACCCCCATAGCTACAGACATCTAACAACCATAGTGCACTACATGAGATACGATTCTACTACCATACACAAACACCAATGTTCTATGCTATGTAGTTGTGGCAGAAAAGTGACATATGCGGAGACAGTCGAAATTCGAAAATATCCTTGGTCGGCCACTTACAACCACCATATTTACCATAGTAACACAATTTCTGAAATTCGGCCGCTGTTGTGATCGAAAGGTGACTCTGTGCTACTACTACACACAAACACCAGTTATCTGTGATCTATAGTTTTCGCTGAAAAGTGATACACCATGACACTTTTTGTCTTTGGCAGAAGTATGAAATTGCCACAGGTCGATCACTTTCAACCCCCATATCTCCCACACCCCCATAGCTACCGACATCTAACAACCATAGTGCACTACATGAGATACGATTCTACTACCAAACACAAACACCAATGCTCTATGCTATGTAGTTGTGGCAGAAAAGTGACATATGCGGAGACAGTCGAAATACGAAAATATCCTTGGTCGGCCACTTACATGTTGTTGTTGTTGTTTTTAGGGCTTTTAGGGCGCGTCGACATCTGGGTCATTAGCGCCCCTAACAAAAACAATAAATGACAATGTGGCTAAAATGTACCTCAATGGCCGCCTGCATGGCCGACTGTAAAGGGGTCGGCCATACAGACAGCCCAATAAAATACTAAAATACAAACTGGCAAACCGCCCGAATGACCGACTGTAAAGAGGTCGGCCATACAGACGGTGATATAGATAAAATGTGCAACAATAAAACGATGGCTGTAAAATGACCATAAATAAAAAGTACACGATACTGGCTGGTTGACTGTAAGAGGGCCAACCAGCTTTATCAAACACTAAAACACCGTTTCACACTGGCTGGCTGTAAACGGGCCAGCCAGATGTGGAATGTCAAACTAAAATAAAATAGTTACAATATTCTATATGGATTGGTGACTGTAGAGCGGCCACCAATCCATTAGAATTTTAGGGGCAAGACCAGCCATTTTACAAAATTTTAAAACTTTTACCACATTGTCATTGTTTAAAATAATGGGCAGATCGTTAGCTAAGCCAACATCTGCCCTTACATTTAAAAACAGTACACAATCAGTTAAAATGTGGCGTACCGTCAACGGTACGCCACAAGCATCGCATTCCGGAGGGTCCTCTCGGCGCAGAAGAAAACCATGAGTCAGAGGACAGTGCCCTATACGGAGGCGAGTAAGGAGAACCTCATCCCTCCTCGCCTGCTGGAAGGAGCTGCTCCACGGCCCCCGAACGGTCGGTTTGACCAGCCGGAGCTTATTATGCTCTACCTCCAGCCACTGCCTCTGCCAAACGTCGGAAACAAATCTTTTCACCGCCGAGGCAAGGTCAGACTTTGGGACCGGATCAAAGTCAATTCTGACCTTGTTGCAGGCTAACTTGGCAGCTTCATCAGCTGCCTCGTTCCCCCTGATTCCCACATGACCAGGTACCCAGCAGAATACGACCTCCTTTCCAGAAGTTTGGAGGGATCGGAGGGTGTCCTGTATGTCCTGGACAAGACGATCTGCTGGGTACATGCTTCCCATGGCCTGGATGCAGCTGAGGGAATCACAGCATATGATGTACTTCATGCTGCGACTTACTTTCATATGCTGGAGCGACTTTAACAAAGCGTAACACTCTGCAGTGTACACGCTGCAACAGCTATTTAGTTTGTAATTATAAGTCACTCGAGGGAATACTACAGAGCAGCCAACTCCGTTAGCCTGCTTAGACCCATCCGTGTATACCGGGGTAAAATCGCGAAACTGATTTAAAACATCGCTAAAATTTCGGATAAAACACTGTCCGCGGTACACAGCTTGTTATACCGGTCAGATCTAAAACTGTTCTGGGCCTCTTTAAAAGCCAGGGAGGAATTTTTACTCAACCCTGTGATAAAAAGAGGGCATCTGTAACCCAAATTCCTCCAATATAGCCTTTGTACGGTAGCTGAACGGTTTAGTTGCTCTTTGACGGTTGGTATATAGCCGCTCAAAGTTGGGATGAATAACTACGTCGTACACGGGACTGCCAGGAGTTGTGGCAATATGTATATAGTGTCGCACCATGAGGAGACGCCGGCGGATGGAAAGCGGCGGCTCGCCAGACTCAGCACAAATGCTGGGTATCGGACTGGTGCGGTATGCACCTGTGGCGAGACGAATTCCTGCATGGTGGACACTATCCAGAATACGGAGGTAGCTGTCCCGTGCCGAACCGTAGACAATGCAACCGTACTCCAACCGCGACCGTACAAAGGCTCTATAAAACTGTAGCAGGCAGGAGCGGTCAGCGCCCCACGACCTGCCACACAGACACTTTAAAACATTAAGCGCTTTCAGGGCTCTGGCTTTAACATCCTTAGATGTGCAGCCAAGTAAGCCGAGTGTCAA
>JARYHS010006495.1:0-20115 GCA_031002005.1 Vandiemenella viatica
AATAGTTAACGGCGACGAAACTAACTAGAAAAGTCCTTGGCAGTTCTATCATTACCGTGGCGCCAAAATCTGATGATGAATTCTTTGTAGAACTCGACAAATAAATCGAAATAAACAATAAAAATTTTGATTTCTCGTTTGGTTTTCGAGATATAGCATGTTAAAAATCAGTCATAAGTATAGTTTCCTTCTGCTTTTGGTGTTTTTTCTTCTGCTCCAGGACGTATTTCAACCTAGCAACAATCACTAGGAGAAAATAAAACACCTATAGTGCATTTTCAGCAGTGGTTTTGGGGAAAAAAAATATTTCTGGTGCATGGCCGGATCTCACCCTTTAAGGCTCGGTCACACGGGGCGATATTTGTCGCTGCTATTAATCGCGGCGATTCATTCGCCGCGATTACTAGCAGCTATTAGCCAGTCACACGGAGCGATTGGTTTGAGCGATTAGGTTGTGGCTAGAGAAGTAATGTATCCAACTTCATTCGTTGGTTATAATATCGTACAGATCACATCGTATAGTTCTGAGACGATTGATTCTTTCGGCTAATGCTGAGTGAGTAAACATTTGTTAAATTAAATTTTAAAAAGAAAAGAAAATGGGTCCGCTACTGGATTAGACGAATAGAAAAAGCTGAAGCTTCTGCGTTTCTTCTGATAGAACTATTATCCACAAGCCTACAGAAATATTCAACGATTAACTGAAGGAAATTTTGATAAAATACTTGAAGTAGTTGCTCCGCAACTTATGAAACATATACACTGACAAGAGGTGCGATTCTATGTAAGACCAAACTAGAAATTAACTAATGTTACATGGCAAGTGGTGATAGCCTGAAGTCTGTTGAGTATTTATTCATAGCTAAATTATTTTCTGTGTGCGTCCTTAATGTTCTTAATTTTTTTCTGAGATTTTCGCCAGATGGAATGATCAGTCTAGTGTCATTCAATTCATTAAAAAGCCTACTCAAAGGATTTTATTCGCGCATTACTGTTAATTTATTTATTGTATTGGTGTGCAACACTCCTTCCGATAACATAAAAGAACATAAAAATCAACCATTTGGTCACATTTCCTTCCCCGTTTTTCCATAATGACAAAAAAAAATAAAAAAATGGAATTAAATTTTTTAAAAATACCGTGAACGTCTGACAACAATGAAATGAGTAGCGATTGGCTGTCAGACGAGGCGACAACAACGCTGTGTAGCGCCCACTGGGTCACGTGACCGCCACAATCGCGCGCTACTAGTGATGAGAATTGAACATGTTTAATTCTCATCGCTGCGATTTTTGATCGCTAGAAGGGTCAATCGCAGCGATTACATTGTCACACGAAGCGATTAATCGCTGCTATTCAAGTCGCAGCGATAAAAATCGCTCCGTGTGACCGAGCCTTAACCTCCTCACTTTTGAGATACAATATCTCGAGAACTAAGCGAGATATCAAAAAACTTTATTCTTTATTTTCCGTTTGTCTCGTCGAGTTACATACAAATTCATCATCAAATTTAGCTATAGCGAAAGTTTTCTTCTGGTCCAGGCCGTATTTCAACCTAAGTCAATTTTGAGATACGATATCTCGAGAACCAAGCGAGATATGAAAACATTTTATTCTTATTTTCGATTTGTTTCGTCGAGTTCTATAAGAATCAGTCATCAGATTGTGGCACTACGGTAATGATAGAATCCCCAAGTCCTTTCTCAATGTAAAGTATGTGAGATTTTCATTTTTTTTTTTCCCCGAGAATATTGTTTTTTGGAATTTAGATAATGCCACCTTATCTTTATAATTATGGAAGCTGAAGCGAGTTTCGTTTTCAAATATTTGTTTCCAGTGCCGAGTGCCTATTATTTTTTACATTTTCTTTTCAGAAAAACCTTTTTTGGGGGCTGCACCAGTTTCAAACTCCACGCGAAATTCGTGCTAACCAGTTGAAATTTGGTTTAATTTCTTCATTAACATGTCCCCTTCACGTTTTGTGCTCTTGCTTTGCGGAATCGTCACTAGAAATTTAATTAAAAATGAGAGATATGAGAGGTTTCGCAACTGCGAAATGCTATCAACACTGCAAAAAAAAATAACTAAAATTATCGGTACAGGGATCAATCTAAACAGTTACGTTTTATCAGAGTTCATGGTTAGGTTGGAATACGGCCTGGACTAAGAGAGAGAGAGAGAGAGAGAGAGAGAGAGAGAGAGAGACGAAATCTTCGTTCTGCGGCATCCATTATGGAAATGCCGTATTTGTTTACAACGGATGCAATAGATTGTCTCCGGTTGCTCGTTTCGATATAACATGGCGGGCATCACCGCATTACAACTCGAATAAATATTGCCTATGTGTAAATTTTGTGTGACTTTTTACAGTGGAGAAAATCTGAAACGGCAAGAAAATATTACAACAAAGGATTAAACCAAGAGACAGTCACTGATCATTCAACGCTGTTATAATTCGGCATTTTTAATTAAAATCCTGGCAATTTTTCCGCAAAACAAGAGCGCAAAACGTGAAGAGGATATATTTATGATGCAATTAATCCAAATTTCAACAGGTTAATACCAATTTCGCGTGGGTTCCAAAAGTGGTGCAGACCCCTTGCGGAGAGCGAGACGAGTTTGTTGTTTGGAATCTTGTAGATGTTTTCACTGATTTAATTATTTATATTCTGAATCATCTCAATGGATTTAATGAATCCTGAAGATACTCTATGAACCTGGTATTTATATTTAGCTAATTAGATGAAACTAGTAACCTATTATAAATTTACTAGCCACATAGCACGTCAAAAATGACGGGTTTAACGGATTAACTGATTTCTTCTTAGTAGTGTACACAAATATAATTGTAATAAAATATAGCTCAATGTTCTGTAATTTCTCATTCCTTGTGACATAGCAAAAAGTTTCATTGTCTGTTTGGTCCAGGTTGTGTTTCACCCTAACAACAATCTTCACCACTATAGCAGGTAGAAAATCAAAACTTAATTCACACGCGAATTAATATTTTCCTTGTATCGCATGTCAATGTCATCATGCATCGATACCAATCATGCATCATGCGATACAAACTTGATCCAAAATCTTCACACTTTCATACAACTTTCTTATTTTCTACGATGAAGGTCCATGTTTTAACGCCTGAAATAATGACCCCAGTGAAAACGAAGGATGCTAAAAATAAATCTTGAAAACCTAAGTTATGTCATGTAATATTAGTTTTAATTGTGGTTTAAGTAGCACACATCGTGAACAATTTGGAACTTCTTTCATTCAGATCAAGTAATGATTTCATTAAAAAAAGCAGCTGTTAATTAATATGCCATTCTAGCATTACATTTCTTAGCAATTATTTAAATAATTATAATTGTCATAAAATATAGTTCAGTGCAATTCATAGTGCTTTGCCCTGTAAGAAAAGGTTTCGTTGCTATTCTGGTCCAGGTTGTATTTCAACCTAACCACGTACTGAACTTTCGATAAATGAGACAATACTTTAATCACACGCATGGTGATACATTACTTCATCGCATTTTAGTGATAATAATGCATCACAATATTAACTAAAACAAAAATCTTTACGGGTTCTCCATCTTAGTATTTTATATTCGTGTTTCAGATTGATTACTTTGAATGGCTGACACAGTTACATGCTGCTGAAATATGGCATCAGTACAAGCAAACGAAATTAAAAATTAATCTTAACAACTTATTTCATTTCACGTAATATTAGTATGAATGTAGTCTATGTTGTGTATATCTGAAAAGTATGCAACTACTTTCGTTAAAACAAACCAATGATAAAAGTAACAGAATACTTAAGAAAACAAAATTAAAATTATTTAAAAAAAATTAAATTACTTATACCCTCTGCTGTCAAGTGCCAGTTCTAATAACAATCTATCCAAATTGCCGCTAACAATGCAAAATATCTCTTACATATCTGTGGCCAATGATTTTAACGAATACTTTGACATAAAACGAATCTATTATTAAATAAATCAAATCTACTAATACTTATTATGTCGATTTGAACTCAATACATAATTTTATTTCAGTGTTCTGACATTTCACGGCTTGTAGCAAAAGGTTTCAGTTTCCATTAGGGTCCAGGTTGTGTTTCAACCTAACCACGTTAATTTCTCGCCAGAAAAACAATACTTCAATCTAACGCATATTAATACATGAACTGTTTCCCGTTTTAGTGGCAATAATGCATCGCAATATAATTTTGATCAAAAATCTTCAAGGGTTTTTGCACATTTCTATTTTGTGATTCATACTGGTAGTAAAACGTTTGAATGGTTGACACAATTGCTGAACCCATAGGCTCAGTAATATTACGCAGTGAAAGCAAAGGAAATTAAAATAAACCTTATGAACTTACATTATGCCACGTATTATTGTTCTAAGTGTAGTGTAGGGTTGCACAGTTCCCGGATCAATGTGCAACTATTTCCGTTCAAACTAATTAATAATTTCAATAAGAGGACACAGTTTAAAATATTTTGAAATAAACTAAATTATTCATGCCCTATGCTGTAACATCAAATGCCACTTGTAATTATGATCCATGCGAAGTAATACTCTAAATTAAATTTTCTCTACATTGATGCACGAAATACAAAGCTTTTATCTTACATTTCTATGGACAAAGAATTTAAGGAATACTTCTACATATCAAAAGAATGTTATGTAAATATAAGTATCTAATGATTGATATGTCGATTTTAACGCAATACATACTTTTATTTCAGTGTTCTGTGAGTTAATTTATTCATTGATGCTTGGAAAAGTTATTAAATAATGCGCATTTCCACAAATAATATCGTAAAGCGTGACGTCATAGTGCAACGTCATAGATTGAAGTAATGGCGTCACATGACGTCAGCGTGACATGCTACATTAAGCCTATTATACTAATAGATTTACTAGCAATTTACATTTTAAAGGATTTGCTACTATTCACACACAACTGAATTAATGACAGCGACGGAGTGCCATCGACGCAAAAGGAAATTAATATAAATGTAGGAATCCTAAAACTTTTTTGTGTAATACTAGTTTTTTTGGTACAGGCCACACCGAGCACAATAAATATGTATATGTATCCGTCCGCATGACGTCAGTATCGTGTCACTGTTGAATGCAGCTCAAATTTAAATAAACACTAAATTATTTGTGCCTTAAGCTGTAGTAAGTACTCTCCTTGCTGCGTTTCAAACTAACACAGTCTCGAAAAATATTACCACTCGAGAATCACTCGCGCAGTAATACATTCACTATATAGCCATTAAAATTTGAATGTATTTTATGATTGCTATGGGCAGAGCATTCCCACGTTGAACCATGTTTTATTCGTATCAAAAGTGTACTTTAATGATATACGACGTATTTCAGTAAATTTAAAACGCCATATACCCAATGCAATTATCGCACTTATTAGTTGCGTCTTGAATCTGTATTTCAAATGCGCGGGCTCCTACAACTTTCTTTTCCTGTGTGCGCTGGTGGCGTTGTCTTAAGGCAGCAGTTAGGAACTACACGATGTGAAATCACAGCCTTCTAATCACACATATTCTGCGTGTATACCATTATTTCTATCATCTTTAATCCTTTGATTGTAAATTCCCCCCTGCCACAATCACCTTTGCCCTTTAGGAATTTTACTTTAAATATTGAGCCCCATCTGTTGGCCACAACAATAAGCTATCTCGCAGTTCCATATGCCTACCGCATATGCACTCGCAGCTTCGGAAGGGAGGGGATAGCTTTCCAGGTGTCAACTTCAAACAGATGTCGGTGTGGAGGAAGGCAGGGAGCTGAGTGTAGCTTACACTTCAGGCTACGGAACACTCAACAAACCCCACGTCAAATGACAACAAATGAAGGACACTAATCTCTGTGATAAATATTTGAGACAAAGTTAACGTGTAGCATGAAACGATTCACTTTATTTTTTAATAATTGTTTTAACGTTCGGTTTTATATCCCAGAATTGTATTCACATATCTACTCAGAAAATTCAGCTTATTAGGTAAACAGATAAAAAACAAAAGGTTAATTACGATTATAGGGTGGGGTCAGAATTGTTTGTTGAAAGCTCTAAGGGTAAATATTTTGTCATAACGTTTGATAACAAACTCAACTGGGTAGATCACACTGCGCAGGTGGTAGGAAAAGGTTGCAGAATCCTTCATTTACTGGAGAGGGTGATGAGAGGATGTACCAGAGAAGTTCGGGATTTGGGTTACAAAACTTTGGTTAGACCATTGCTTAAATATGGTGGTGTAGTTTGGGACTCACATTTTCGTTATCAAATACAGAAGTTTTAAGGTGTCCAAAGAAGAGCAGCTAGATTTGTCTGTGGAAATTATCGCAGAACCCAGTCAGTAACTGATATGATAAAGGAGCTGGGTTGGGAGTCATTGGAGGGAAAGAGGAGGGTGAAGAGAGTACTGGGAATATACAGGGAATATGTTGGTGGTGGGGCTTGGAGGGATAGTGGCCAAAGAATTAGGAATAGTGCATGGAAGTGGAAAGGCGACCAAGATCACGAGCTGGCGCTCGATTTCAGGGGGGTGATAAAATTTTGTTTTGTTGGCAAGGGTGTCAGGGATTGTAAAGGTTTACCAAGTGTAGAAATGAATAATTTTCCAAAAACACTTAAAGGAATTTAAAATTAAAATTCGTAAATCATAATATTAAATTGGGGAGGAATTTAAAAATCCCATTATAAAAGAAATTTTTTGAAAAATATAAAAAAGGGTAAATTGATGACGGGGGGGATTCAGCTACTGAACTCCCACCTACATTCAGATATCTTCTACCAGGAACAGTTTCTTTAGTAATAGGTATTTTAATGTTTAGACTTATTTTGTATTTATTTAAAAATGACAAACTCTATTAATTCTAAAAGTTAGTGAAAATATATTTAAATCAATAGAGAAACTACTAAATACAATAATAACTGTACATTTAAAAAAATGAAAAACATCAGCCAAAAATGTGTGTTTTCCTATTATTTATGGCCTTATTTCTTCTTTTTATGGTAAATATCTTTTCAGTCCTGAGTAATATTCCAGCCAGCAGGGCAGGTATCCGCTTTTCCAGTCATGATGTCCTTGTGGAACCTTTCGCCACGTTCATCAGACTCGTCGCTGCAGCATTCGGGGAAACAATCCACACGAGAGTGTAGAAAATACATCTTCAGCGACATATTGCATCCCAATTTTTTGTATGCAACAACCAATCTCATTTACCAAATCTATATAGTTAAGAGCTCTTAATTTTCCGCAGAAAATTATTTCTGACATTTTTCAAACATATCCATGCTCGTCAGGGTTTCTTAAAAATTTGGAGCGCTTTTAATTTGTCTATGTTGGGGATAAAAGACTTTTCTTTACCTTTGGCTGCTGTAAGAAGAGGGAATTTGTTTAAGTTGTACATAAATCCTCTTCCAGTTTCATCCATGGACTTAACAAATTGGTTCATTAAACCAATTTGATGTGAAGTGGGGGAAGAAGCACATCTACACTAACAACCAGTTTCTCACGATGACAGTTTGCATCTCGCAGTTTCCATTTTCAACGAGGCAATCCCTTTTTCTTATAATAAGAATATCTGTCACTACTGTTCCACTCGCATATGAAACACCTTTATTTGGTATAGCCTCGTTGCATTTCGAATATTAGGGCAATAATTTTGAGGTCACCATGTATGTTCATTATCCTCTTATATGAAATGCGTCGTCTGGAGACTGCGGGCGTCGTCGATAGCTATTGGCTAGAGTACAGTCACGTTCCAGCAATCGCTCGCGAATCAACAGCCACTATAAAGTTACAATCATTCCTTCAAGTTGCATTTTATTTATTTACGACAACTAGATGCAGAAATTCAAGTAAGGAGAAGAGTATTCGATGTTTACGTTATATTATCTGTGTGAGTTTTACGAATTAGGTTAAAGCATAACCTATGAATATTTTGGAATAAGATATGAAACAATCAAGTTTAAAAAAAAAAATCTAGGAGAAAGTTCACACGAAACGTACTTAAACGCGAAATATTTCAGTGAAATAAATAACAGTTATCCAATTTCGAAATTATAGTCTCCATCATTTGAAGTTAAATGCATTTATTTAAATAAAATCCTAACCGAATACTCTGATAATCTAACCAGAGTAAGGTGCTCATTTCACGAAAGATATAATTAAAAATGATTCTTATTAGTTTTTCCTTATAAGCTTTTCCAGAATAAATTCCAACTACCATCACAGATGATGGCCTTAGTTTTTGATACGTGTGTTAGCTATTAAATGAGAGTTAAGTTTACCTTTTTATGAGATTTAAGCACGGAAAGAGACGATCTCGGCACTGAACAAGGTTAGCAAACAGACCGAAGGTCGTGACCCTTGATCCGACCTGGTTGGATTACCAACTTGACCTGTATTTTTGTAACTTTTGTTTGGTTTAAAAACATAAAAGCGATATTTGCGACATCCTAACTCTGTAAGAGATTATTAAAATTATATTGCATTCACTTAATCTTAAAAACGAAGCGCAGACTTTATTTGTGTCTGTTTCCCTACAGAAGGGCAGTGGTATAAAATAACACCTATTTTCAAATATTTTTTGCCACTGGACAGAGATATAGGCTTCAAGTTACTATTTCGCACTATAAATATATTTAACATCTGTTCCGCGCGTTTTGTCAGAGGTTAAAGGATTCCATCCCTTTCTGTGTGAGTATGGAAGGAGACAGCTGGCATGGGGGGTGAGGGCACTGAATTGAACAGCTGCAGTCTGTGCCAGGCTCGAAACAAGCATTTTATTCAGTCTGAACTATTTTTTAAAATAAAAAATTAAAATATATGCTGTGCCAAAGTGTGATATTTTCTCTTTTTATGTTTCACAAGTTTATCTGTGAAAATAATAAGAGGATTTTATCATTCAGTATTGATGTGTATTCTGATGTTATCATGTTCTCAAATGGCTGGCAGGACTAGAGTGAAGAGAGTCATGGGAGTATAAAGATATTGAAATAAGGATTAGGGGAAAGAAGACCATAATCCACAAGCTGGTACTCATTTTAAATCAAAAGGGTATGTGAAGATTTCCTTACGCAACTTAGGGGTAAGGGATTGGTTTAAATTATCAATAGAATTGATGAATAATTTACAATACATATCTATATATGCTAAAAGAATTCAAAGTTGAAATTAGTAGAGTGTAAATAGAAATGGTAAATAAGTGAGTAATGAAATTGCCACCAGAACAAGCGCTGCATCCAATTAAATTGAATATTAGTAAAGGTAGTGAGATTAATGAACAGAACTGTATTTTCGATGATGAGTTCACTGGATACAACTTGTCTAGTCTGTTGGAGCCTTGGTTTAATTTATTATTAATGTTTACAATCTACATTAACTACATACCAAGACCAACTCTGAGCTGTCTCACTGGTTGGTCTTTTAGATTCTATGGTATGTTGTTTCATATGATATCGTACTGCAATTTATTCTATGATCACTTTAGTGTGAATACTTTTTTATTTATTTATTTTAAATATGAATCTTTTTTCATGGATCCCTGCTGAGGAAGGACCTCTGTGAAACATGTCATGGTTAATACACATACATACAATATGAGTCATAATCATAGTAAAAACAATTATATGTTACAAAAACAAATGAAGAGAATAACAATAAACATTAATTTTAACAATTGAATTTTGCAAAAGTCATATTGAATACAATTATTTATTTTGTCCAATTCTTGAATGGAGTAGATAATCTCACTGTTTTTTTTTATTTAAATACATCTTTATTATCTGCAACTGTTTTAAACTCTTGGGAAGATTAGTAAACAGATGTATACCATAATAATTAACTCCTCTTTGTACTAATGACAGAGATGTTTGTGTTTTTTGGAAGTTATTTCTGTTTCTTGTATTGAAATTGTGTACCTGTGAATTAGGTTAAAATGATCTATGACAAAGCACATGAGAGAATATATATACTGAGAAGTCATTGGAAGAATATTGAGTTTTTTAAAAATTTGTCTGCAAGAAGTTCTTGGTTTACCGTACACAACATTATAACAGCTCTTTTCTGTGCTATGAATACTTTGTGAAGAGTTTTCCCAAAAAAATTATGCCATATGACATCATTGAACGAAAATATGAGGAGTACACGTTTAGTTAATTTTATATCTGCTGTTAGCGAAAGTGTTCGTATTGCAAAGGTGGCACTACTTAACTTCTTCATGTAGTGAAGTGATATGTTCGTGCCAACAGAGTTTCTCACCTATTTTAAACTCTTTGTTTCTAATATTTTGTTATTTTTATAGCTTACTTGTAAATCTGCCTGTGCATAATTTTTTGTTTTAAACTTAATATAATGTGTTTTTTTCCAAATTTAATATTAATGAATTTGCCTTAAACCAATTTGCTATTTCACTAAGTACTTCATTTACATTAAATTCTAGATTGCTCTTTGGTGTTTTTCTCACAGTCAGGTTAGTGTCATCTGCAATCAAACACTCTTAACTTTGTCAGATAAGTTTCCAGGAAGGTCATTGATGTACAACAAGAAGAGGAGGGGTCCTAGGACAGAACCTTATGGAATTCCATGTTTTTTTTTCTCCCAGTGTGATGAAGCATCTTTACTTATTTTAGGATCAAAAATGGAAACTTTTTGCATTCGATTTTCCATGTATGATTTAAACCATTTACCTGTGGTTCCATAAATACCAAAGTATTCCATTTTCTTCCAATGTAATTCATGATTTACACAGTCAAATGCTTTTGCAAGATCACATAGAGTCACCATAGTTTAAAGATATGGGTAATTGATTAATTGTGGTATATGTTGTACATTGCAGTAGAGGTATTTGGCAGCATTGGTATATGTGAGTGAGTGTATTAACCAGGATGGACCCTTTTATAGACTGTATTGGAAATCCTACTATTATTTTTCGTGCAATGGATATTTTTCTGCCCACTCCTGAGCAGAATGATCATTAATACACAAAACTTTATATATATATAAGCAAATAATCCACTGCAACACAGTTACCTGTAATGATGTTTTATTTACACTGTGTGGTACGCATTTCAAAAACTAATTCCCATTTTCAAAAGCAATATGAAATACATTTTGATGTATTTTAATGTGCAATGAGCTTGTGTTTGTTTCTGCTATATACAAGAAAACTTTACGGAGTTATCGTTTTGAAGGTGTCTAAAAATGCGCCATCGCAGAAACTCACAACTACACACTCACATACATTAAAAAAAGGCCTTATGTATACAACTTGAAAGTTTACAGACTTTCATAAGCCCATTTATTATAGATAAAGTGAAGAATTTTTTTATGTTTTTAAGCAGCCATTTAACACATTTTTTAGAAACAGGTTATCCAGCTCTTTGTTCCAATGTTTTTATCTGCAGTGGTATACCTTGTGACTGATAAACATGGTGAGAAATCATTCTCACATTTAAAGTTGGAGGGAAACTAATTCTTGTATAAAGCATCAGAAAATGCACAAGAAAATTATTTGTTTGTGTGGTAGAAGTGTTATTAACTAGATTTATCATATATTATGATGTACACAGAAAAAACTGATCACTAACATAAAATAAGTTATATTGATTAAGTAAATAACATTTCTGACTCATCCTGAAATACTGCTGTATCAGAGATAAATATATTTTGAGCAAGTGAAAAAAAATCTTTTTTTATTCACAATTAGAAGCTAATTGGTGAAATTCTTTGTTACTCTTCAAGCACAAAAGTATTGTAATTTGGAGATCTTTCTTCTTTGTTTTTGTGGCGCAATAAACAAATTATATTCTGTTTCACACTGACAAAAGGCTCACCTAGGTTAAGGTTTCCATAATTTTTTTGCAGTATTGGTAGTCAACAAAAATTTGGAGTTTATTTCAGAAAAATAATAGTACAGAAGTTGTTAAAAAAATACTTGAAATTAACTGCACATTCTTAGGAATGATGTCATAACTGCCTTCAAATGAGAACATAAAATGTACCATGTGCAATTTGCAGCAGGACAGAATTTTAAATAAATACTGAAGCTATTGAAAATGATGATAAAATCTGAACTACACACCAAACCTGTTTCAAAATAAACCTGCCTCAAGTAGTATGGTTTCAGATATTTAAATGTATAGATAATACTCATATATATCATATATATATATATATATATATATATATATATATATTACTCTAGGCCCCTGTAAAACCATAAACAAAAACAATAAAACCAGTTCCATTTGTCTACATCTAATTTCTATTCAAGTAGAGTGCCCTTCATTACCTGTGACATTTGACAAAAATTTAGGTTCTAATATACTCTTGCCTAATTTAGAATAAATGGAACTAAATAAAGGGCAATTGTCTAGCAAGATAATCATGTTACTTACTTCCACAGGAAGCTTGTAGCAAAATAACAACACGGGAATCCTGAAACTAGAATATCATTCAATACATACTTTCTGTTGACCCATGAAACCTGGGTAAACCATACAGCCCAAATATTTTCTCGACTGGCCATTTGTATCATTTTACTCAGAGTCCAAAGAAAATTATATTTTTTTATGTGTGATAAACTTGCGTCAAACATGCCTCAAACGCTTGTGGGCTACTTCTCACAAGCTGATGAATAAATATTGGGAAGAAGCGGATTAAATAATCAGTCATCAAGGCCGGCCCATATTTGCTTTTTCCAATGTAGACTAGATTTAGAGACGTGTCCTCAACAGAGACGCACAAGCGGGGCGGTGTAACGGTTAGCGTTCTCACCTCGCATTCGGGAGGACGGCGGTTCGAATCCCAGTCCGGGCATCCAGATTTGGGTTTTCATGGTTTCCCCAAATCACTCCAGGCAAATGCCGGGATGCTTCCTTCAAAAGGCCATGGCCGAATTCCTTCCCATTCCTTGCCCCCATCCTTGCCCCACATCCTTTCCCGTCTCTAAAGACCTCGATGTTAAAAAGAGACGTAAAGCAATTAAAAAAAAAAAACAGAGACGCTACAGGCAGGAAGTGAGTGATTTTAGAATCACAATGACTGCATCTCAAACACACTTATCCTCCTATTTTGCTTTCGTAGCAAATATAGCACTAATGTATTAGGAGCTATTTCTAAAGCTCAGAGAAATCACAGATGAACGATGGTTGAAGTTTCATATGAAGTTGCTTTTAGAAATATATATTTATTCTGGAATCATCCCAGAAAATAGCATATACAGCTTGACTTTGTGTTACATGTGATGCATTGAAATTCGCTCTTCCATAATCCTAAAAGATGTCTGCTATATTAATACAGCTGTCCCACCTCTATAAATGACTCAATGTTGATGACGAATAAAGCCATAAGGAAAAACAGAAAGGAAACACAGCTGTACTCTTTCTAAATATACACTTTTTTCAAATCCATAATATGTTCAGAACAACCTAAGAAGTGTAGGATTTCAGCTCAGATGGTAGCTAAAATAAACAAGAAGTGTAAATATGGAAAGCTATTATGCTACTAATATATTCACTATCCCAATAAAATAGCAGCATCAAAAAAATGAAATATAATGAGACCATGTGATATGACGTGGTTAGCAGAGAGGACAATATGCAATATTGCGTGGACAGAAACAGCTGACGAGTGAGACTAAACTAACTCGTGACCAGTTGACTGTTGCGCTGTGTGGACAAAACACGCAAAGAAATATGGAGAATATTAATTGTTGACAGTTGCATATTTGATATATTAATCTGCCTGTTAAAAACTGTGTAATTACATTGAATGTAGTTTAGTAGGTGGGTACAATTTTGATCTCAGAGCTTAATAAATATCGCAGGAGGTTTCCTTTCATCAAATATATATGTTTTGTTAATAGTGTATGGGAGGTAGGGAAAAGAATATCACTTTAATCAGAGCAATGTTTCATTCTGAGTATTAATGTAATGAATTATCACTTCACTCATGTAAGCTTCTCCATGTCTGAGTGACTGTTTTCTTCACTGTGCTTGCCTGTGTTCTCCTCAAACAAGAATGTCTTTAGGGTAACTTAAATCAATACTTGGTACATGAATTTTATAAAATTCTGTTGATAGTATCACCAGGCATACTTCCAAATATCATTAAATTCTCTACAGGATTACAGTTTCCGTTAGCACTTACAAACTACATAGTATACTTGAATATTACGATCGATTCACACTTCCCTTTGAACTCAATTTGTGCACGTTTATCATTCAACTGTATTTTCAGAAATAGTTTCTTGTTTGGGCAGCAAAGAAAACTTGAATTCATTGCTAGTAGAAATCAAGAAAAAAGTGATTAATGGAACAGAAAAAAACAACTGTGCGCAATTTAAATAACCACTGAATCCAAGATTACTGGATGGTCATCGTCACATAAATAGTGTTTGAGGTCTCCAAAAAAATTATTACAATAATCACCAAATGATATACGTGAACACTATTTCAAACAATGGGTGTGTGCCGTGGCCAGCAATGCCGATTCATGTAGATTTGACTGCCACCATGAGTAAGTTCCAAGTACCTTCCAAACCGAGCACAAGAACAATGTACAATTAAATGTGTTAGTTGAACTTAATTATCTCTATTTATAGTAGATATATGAGAGATATAGAACAAAAAAATTAACTTACAAATATACACCAAAACCTTTCAGTATGTGGTTGCCATTGGTTGGTTAAATGGAAAATCGCAAAACTGGACCTTTTTTATGATTTGGGGATAAAAACATATCTGTGTACCACTTTACTTGTATACAGTATCACGTTAAGACGACTGATTGTTGAAATCATTAAGAATCACTATCTTCTAAAGTAAAAAGAAGCATGAAGTAAAATGTAACTCATTACTTAAACAACTTATACTCACTCTATAATTAAAATTTGAGGTATATTAACATAATAGGGTTCCAATCAATTCATGTTGCGATAGATAGGTAGTTAGTATCAAGGAATTCATGAATGATTACTATCATTTGAGTGTAAAACTGTATCAGTGTACTATATTTAGACTTTCTAAGACTGAGTGAGGTACTTTAGAGTTTTAATGATCAATAGTCAGTGAAAGACAAAATCGGTGAAATTTGCATCTAAATAATACTGAGAACAAGGAGGAAACAATATTTATGTTTTTATTAAATATTTTGATTTCTGGTTATAACAGAAATATGAGACACATAGCACCAAGTGAGGTGGGTGAGCGGTAACACTGTGGCCTCACAATCGGGAGGACGCAGGTTCAAATCCCATTTGAGCCCAGATTTTGGTTTTCCACAGTTTCACCAAATCACTATATGCAAATCCGGAATACTACCACATGAAACAAAATAAAAAAATAAAAATAAAGAAACTTTAGCAGCAACCTTTTCCCCATAAACATAAGTGAAAGGATGTAAAAATGAGTTGCTTGATGACAAAAAGTGTGAGTCATATTGCAGTGTTAATGGATTCTGATTTTATATGCTGGTTAATGTATTCTTAGAAAGCATAAACAATTAATCATAAACAGTACATAGACCAGAAGAGGAACCAGAAGCTTTCAAATTAGGAACATAATATTAACCAAAAGAAATATACTAGGCCAGAGTTCTTCCAGTCTTTTGAATATGCAGATCAGTTAAATGGGGGAAAACAATTCTACAACTCACTAACTTATATGGATCCAATTTTTCACTTATAAAATTTTAACAAAACGTACCAATTGTTATTGGCATGTAATGCAGTCAGTTAAGACTTACAGCTACAATCTGATAGATCTGAAATATTTTAGAGTTGTAGGTCCATATTGTCTACTTCTATTTAGAGAATCAAAGAGTATTTTTCCTAACTTCAGACATAATACGGTCTGACTTTTCTTCCAGTGGAACTAACTAATAGAATTCCTGTTCAACTACATAGTAACAATTAAACATAATGAACGGTTAATTGTTCTTGTACGGAGCTACAGTGTGTTTTAATAGCAGTTAAGCTACTTCTGATATAGCTAAGTTTGTAAATAAATCACAGTGTTTAATTTATTAATTTAATTACAATGGAGCCCATGCTACAGTAACACCTTTCCTATATATGCATTTACGTATTTTCCCCTTCCTGTTATTATTTTTCTTTTTTAATTTTAAATTCTTTGAGTGTAATTTCATCACCTGCTTACATCTTCCTTTTAATGAATATACGTTAAATTATTTCACGATTTTAGGTAAGTTATTCAGTATTTCTCTTGGTAAATATATGTTATGGCACATCTCTATGACTACAAAGCAGTCTGTGCTCAAATTCCGAGTGACATACTCACAAACGACTGGCTCATCAGTTGAGAACGAATGCTCGGGTGACTGGAGTCTGATGAATCAGCTTACAATCAATCATGAATTCAGTTAAAATTACATCACACTCTGGTCAGGCATTTCGTATTACATCAGCAACTAAACATTCCAAAATTCTTATTATGGGAAATGTTAATGACAAATGTCATTTAATTATAGTAAAACAGTTTAATCAATAATGAATGAGATATAACTCATATTTTATAAAAAGCACTGAATTATTGTATACATAAGTATCAATTACATTGATGCATCAAATGAAAAAATTAATTTATATAGATATTTACTTCAAACTAAGCAAAAAGGAAAGACACAAAATCAGATGTAATAAGGATTAACATTATATAATATTATCTGACTAAACTGAGTTAAATTGTGAATTCAATAATTTGAGCAATGCAAATTTCTATTACATAAAGTGCAGCAGATTATTGATAGCATAAATAAATTACAATATTTTGCAGAATATAATTCTTTTTACACAATTTGCCATAAAATTCACACAGTTCTATTTTACTGAGTAAATAGTTTTCTACAGATATTTCAAGCCAATTCTACCATCACCTTGGCACCAAACATTACAAGAAAGGGTGCAAAATTTTAACAAAATTTAAAATGGAATTTCTGTGCACAGAGATGGATTTTATCACATAGTTAGCTCACTAATGTTACAATACCCCTTTGGAAAAAAGGGTGATGCCCTAACTGCACCGACTATAGACCGATTTGCCTACTTTGCAACACAATGAAGATCTTTGAGTGCACTGTGGATGCAAGCCTTCCAAGCATAGTTAAGACTGACCCAAATTACTGTGGTTTCATGAAAGGACAGGGTTGACTAACGCTATTCACGCCACAACTCTTTTGATGCACATAACATTTTTGGAGCTTGAAAAGGCTTTCAGTAGGGTACCTAGAGATATTAGCTGTTACTCACCGAGAAGGCATTGGGAACAAGAGGTAAAAATTAAATGGATCCAGCTACTACATCATATGGTCACCAGTTATGTTTGATGTGCTGTAGGATGTTCTGACTCTTTTTCGCATCAGTGTTGGTGATCATCTGGGATCAGCTTCGTCCCCGCTCCTGTTTATCCTCTGTACCATTGCTGGAGAACTGCTCACTCCACACCTAGGGATATATCCTCCATGCTGATGATATCATGGTCACCTGCGAGTCTCGACAGGAATTTGAACAACAAATCCAAAATGAAAAACTTCCCTCGATTATTACAACTTGCACCTTAATATCTGGAAGACCGAGTAAATAGAATATGGGGATCCTAGTGATGGGTCTGTTAATTTTGATGGCATTAATTATTACAAGTCATCGACTTCATATATCTGGGAACAGATCTCTGCCTGGATAGTCAGACACACCCAGATGTATAAAAAAAGAGTCAATTTAATTAATGTGGCTCCTACCACTGAGAAAACATGTCAGGGTCCTCTGCAATGGTACAGCCACATACTATATAGCAACGACACCTCAGTGGCAAGAAGAACAGCACTCGACATAAGACTAGAAGACCACAAGGGACATTCAAGAATCACTGTCTGGATACCTCACGGCAGGACATGCGTCAGCCAACGTCTCACTTGAAGATGCAAAAGATCAACACAAATGAAAGAATCCAGAAAAACACACCCTGCAAAGCTGCTAAGAAAAGGGGAAATGTATTTTACCACAATTTACAGGGCAAGGGAACACCATTAAGAATTTTCCAAAATCTTCACAACTTTAAGGCCACTAATATATAGATTATTTTATACTGTTTGAGGTTTTCAGGTGTGCGTGTGTGTTATAACAATGTTTTCCAGCATATGGAATTTATGAATTTTTTATAAGACCGATAGGATCTTCTTATACGTCTACAAATATATGTTTTCTAGCCATATAATTAATATTATGCCTTACAGTGGAGCTAAATTACAAATTATAACTTTACCTTACCCCTCAAACTAATCTCCACAATCTTAAAAGGATAAAACTCCACACTAGTATAACTCTATATGAATTTTACAGCTAATTGGTAACTTACAAAATTTTCCCTAACCTTCACAAACATGAAGAACCTTACTTACATACAATCTTCTATGTTTAACATATGAAAAGTGACAAAAAATAAGTCTTCTCACCACAATGAATACTTTATGTATTGTTATGTAACTACAGTTCATCAACAATTCTTCAGAATGTTTACAAGCATAACGGTGTTAGTCTCTACGGATTATTTTTCATGTTATGAAGCTAATATGATGGTGAGAAAAAATTCCACAAACCTAAGGATGCTCACATATACGAGCTGTTTTATGTATTTTGAACTTAAAAGAATCTGTAAACGATTTTCCACAACGTTCACAAGTGTAAGGACACTCACCTGTATGAATTCTTTCATGTTTTGCAAGGCTAGTATTAGCAGTAAAACATTTACCACAAACTTCACAAGCATATGGCTGCTCACCTGTATGAATTTTTTTATGTATTACTAATTGATCAGCCCGTGTAAACATTCTTCCACAAATTTCACAAGAGTAAAGACACTCACCTGTATGAATTCTTTTATGTACTACTAATTTATCAGCCCGTGTAAATGTTTTTGTACAAATTTCACAAGTGTAAGGCCGCTCATGTGTATGAATTCTTTTATGTACTACTAAGTTATTAGCCTGTGTAAACGTTTTTCCACAAATTTCACAAGTGTAAGGCCGCTCACCTGTATGAATTCTTTTATGTCGTACAAGGCTAGTATAAGCAGTAAAATATTTTCCACAAACTTTACAAACATAAGGCCGCTCACCAGTATGAATTCTTTTATGTACTACTAATTGATTGGCTTGTGTAAACGTTTTTCCACAAATTTCACAAGTGTACGGCTGTTCACCTGTATGAATTCTTTTATGTACTACTAAGTTATTAGCCTGTGTAAACGTTTTTCCACAAATTTCACAAGTGTAAGGCCGCTCACCTGTATGAATTCTTTTATGTCGTGAAAGGTGAGTATTAGTAGTAAAACATTTACCACAAACTTTACAAGCATAATGCCGGTCTATCTTATGGATTCTCTTATGAGTTATTAGGATATCAGAATTCATAAAAGGCTCTCTACACATAACGGAAGGATAAGGCTGCCGCAGATCATGAGTAGGAATGAGTTGATGATACCTAGAAACAAATTAACACTGGTAAATTTAGCATAATACCATTCCTATAGTTAATAAACTAGTGGTTATTATTTGGAAAACTCAGAACAGGTTTCTAATAATCTATATACAATATTAAAAAACTTGAATTTATACAGCCGTATAGCTCCAAGATATAAAGTATATCACTATTTTATAGATTTTCATGCATTTTGACATTAGTTTTGTATTCCATTATCTATAGATCATATGCATAATTATGTATATAATTAGTTGATTTTAGGAAGCTTTAGTAAAAAGTAGAAAAAATATACATTTAAATTCTTACTCACAGCTCACTCAATACATTTGCTATATCAAAAAATTTTATCTCTCTTATCACACTCTTCAACACTTTCCTATATACAAGTGCCCATTATCTTATAAAAACTCTATATTTAAGTAATATATATTACCAGCACCATTTTTACACCTACAACTAGCAGAGTACCTGGCATTGCCTAGTCTAATCGGGACTGATTTACCCACACACTACTTTTATATTTCTGATGTGGATCGTGCATACAAAGTTTTATTAATTTGGCACCAGCCATT
>JARYHS010006496.1:0-20053 GCA_031002005.1 Vandiemenella viatica
TGTGGAAAACCTTTTATATAATCTAGACATCTTAACTAGCATCAGAGAGGTCACTCAATAAATGTCCATTTTCTTCTAATATTTGTGGATAGTGTTTTACAATTATTATGGAATTAAATTGTGTATGATCCCTTTTACTGTGAATCTGTTGGAAAATCTTTTACACAATGATTTTTAAACTACGCCAGAGAATCCATTAAAGTGTACTTGTCTTATCTAACGATGTGTTTACGCATTCTCAGAATCTAAAAAGGCAGAGTGAACCTAAAGTTCCTTTTTAATTGTGAGAAAATAATGATTCTACTAATTTATATGTATCTACAAAATTCATAAATGATACGGTTCCATAAATTATCATCATAATAGTTTTGTCTCATGAATAACTTGTTTTGATTTGAATACTTTCTGATTGTATTTTAGGAAAAGTGCAGTGCTGGACAGTTTCAATTTCAGCTCTTGCTGTCAAGGAGAAACTCTGGTTGATATCACAAATGAAAACTACTTCTTCTACTTAGTTATCACGCTTGAGTCCATAAAGCGAAGTCTTGAATATAGATTTAATATTCTGAAAGGATTGGAAGCAATCTTTTCTGCTATATGGAAGGAATATATGATTTCGTTATAGTTTCCATTTTTTTCTGTAATTAGCAATATCATTTAGTGAGGAAAGAGCCTTAAGGTTTCCTGCAAATTTTATTGTTTTGTGATATTCTAAACAACTGAAATCTTAAGGTTAATATGCATTTTCTATTTGCTATTTATTTAAAATAAAGTATTGAACTTTGTGCATTTATTAATTTTATTTAACCTACTATATTTCTTAAATAGGAATGAAATACAGTAAATATGTAATATTTATTGTTTATATATGTAATGAGCAGTCTGGTAGCTTAGATAAGACGTTCATTTCAGAAGTTTGGTATTAGGTCCCAGGATCAAATGCCATGGGGTCAGGAATTTTTAGAGTTTGAGTACGCCAGGACGTTCCATGATTCGGATTCCAGGATAAACTGTTGTTTCCGCCCTCTGACACAGTGGCTTAGTACGCTTCCATTTGGAGGATCCAAGCAAACTTAAGGTGGTGTACGAACTTAATTTAATATCTATCCATTATCTACTGCTGATGCTCTAATTTATCTAATACTATTTTAGAGCAATTCCTTAATATAGGTAACATTAATTTCTCTCAAATGGCTCTAACAATTTTGATGAAATCTTGTATATTGAACAGAAATAGAAAGACGCCAACCAAAGCTTGGTCACCCAGGTACTGGTATATATTAAGCAAACACAAATAAACTGTAGTAGATATCAATAATAGGAAAGTTTTGCTAAAAACTATTTTCGCCATATATTTATATTACTATCTGATATATGATATTAACTATCCTGTGAGATAAATTAGTATTAGTCGATAAAATTATTTCATGTGAAATTCATTTTCGACATAAATCCAGCCTCCTAGTTAAGAAAGTCAATGGCTGTTGTGACGTTATAATTGGGGGTTGTGGTTATTTTGAATGGGGTTAACGTTCTAGAATTTGTTATGTCTGTAGGTGCACTAGATACTATACATTTAATTAGACACGGCCGCCAGTCGGTGGTTGCTGCTAAAGGAAAGGTTATACAGACAATCAATTAGCAAAGTTAGTACACTCGTCTAGTTCGTCAAAGTGCACAATGCTTTACTCCCCATAAACCCTTCCCGCCAAATGCAAGCCACCAGAAAAATTTAGTTTATAGACTTATTTTCTGAAGACACAAGTTCGGTAAGATAGTGGTAATAGCGAGTCACTTCTTTAGTACAAATTCACAATTCTGTCCCACACTCGAACAGATATCATAACATAATTGTTCAACGGCCAAGTTCAGTTACAAACTCTGTCCTCGTTTTCCTACCGATCAGACTGTCCACACTGTATCCTTATTAAATATCTTGATACAACGTTTGCTCATTACAATTTTAACTAGTTCACACTCTCCTTCTCTTCACAACAAGTTTCCATCTTGCAACCTCTCACTCTCCAGCTACTGACTAAACCCGCGATATTGTAACATTTCGACATTTTCTTACAAACTTAATACCGACTTTTTTTATGCTAATATCCAATTAATCACTCTGTGGTGTTATACTGTACTCCATGGTTTTCATTTAGTACTGTCAGCTTTATTTAGAAGCAAAGTACACAGTACGAAAGCAATACAGCAAAGGAAATTATTACACCAAACGGAATCGTTTGAAGCAGCTATAACCAAGTCGAGAATCACTAACAGATACGAAACAGACTTGTCACTGTGCAGGCAAGTAGTTTACGATTCAGTTATCATTCTAATTAACAAAAAATTATAAATGTTAGCACATGTTCTTAATATTTGATGTTTCACTATCGGCTCGCTCTATATTTGACAATTGATATCTCCTCAATAAAGTATTTAATTATTTTAATCCAAAAAGAAACCTATCGATTACACTCACCAGAATTGTGTTCGATGTTACTAATGATATTCATCAAGACAAATGCTTTGCCAAATACTGAGTAGTGTTGAACAGTGCAGAAACATAATGCATTTAGTTTGCTACTGAATTCCTATTTAAGCTATGTTGTGCAGAGAGAAATGTATATGTGCCATCAACAATCGCAACTCCCGTCCAACCAGGCAGTATCCACTCCGCTGTCGGGTCTGGCCACCAATTTACCGACACAGCTGGATCTATCAGCCTGAAGCTGCAGCTGTTCTTTCCTGTCAACTGGATGTTGTGAACTATTGCCTCAATTTCCATATAATCAGTTTGTTTGTAGAATTAATATTGGACCTGAGTAAAGAATTGTGATTACTTTATTTTTCCCTTAAACTCTTTTCACTCTCGGAAGCCTATTGAACGATTTTCTATCTAATGAGTGTTTAGATGTTACCGCCCAAAACCCGATATCAGCCCAAACAAGTTTGTTCCAGACCAAACTGGTTTATTTACGTGTGTCCAGGATATACTAGTTTAGCATAGGACAATGTACATTGGCTTAATTACTTTTGGCTTACTAGTTTGGTCGAATGATTTAAAGTCATGCACTTGTGAAGGTAATCTTTCGAAAATATTGCGAAATTTAAATGAAAAGAAAATAAAAATTTATAAAAAGAACATATTTGTCTCCTCCGTGTAATATATAAATTATTTAGTCCTTTTTTTACACGATTTTACTATGGTGGCATTATAAGTTACACTTTTTCCCGCTGTACCAATTAATTGCACATAGTTTTTGCTGCAGGTAAACCTAGCAAAACCTTGTCCTGTCGCAAACTGACTGTTGGCAGCGCGTAGTTAGTGATATTGGAACATTGTGCTTGACATCACTTGCTTCGAGAAATATTTAGGAACAAATGTCGAAAGTGATATCTCAGCCATAATCTTTCACGTCCGCCGAGTCCGGACAGCTCTGGGAGATTGCATCAATAACATTCACACAATTCCTCAGTCCGAATATAGTATTTTTATGTTCATCACACCACAATTTTTTTTTAATGGTACGAATGCTTAATATCGTAAACCTTTTCAATAGGGTTTGATGAAATGCAGGCTTGATTTTAACTATTTTTGCTTTTTCCACTTGAAGGGATAATATATAACTAAAACATTAAAATGAGATGATAATATACTTTCATAACAGGTATTTATGAGGCGCAGGTGGGGTCGCGTTAACAGGTTCCAACGTGTTTATTTTCAGTGTTACAACCGTTCAATCTTAATTACCTTCAATAACAATTAAAAAATCAATTCGTCCTAGGCCAAACTAGATTGTATTGGGCTAAACTAGTATATCCTGACAGGCGTAGAATAAACCAGTTTGGAGTAGGACAATCTAGTTTGGCGTGATTTCTAGTGTGGCGGATAACAGTTATGTGTGACAAAATTAATTACATGTAAGCACACAGTACAGGTAAAAGCTATTAAACGCCTTTCTGAAATAAAGTAAAATAATTACGGTAAAAATAAAAAAATTCAGTTGTTATGCCTATATATTAATTATTTATACAAACTTAATAATTATTCCATATATGTTACTATTACATCTTACTTATTAGATGAAATACAAAAGAGTTAAAATGAATTTCTAAAATTATTGTTCAATATATATTTACAATCCAATTCATGAAATCCTGTAAAAAAATTAAAAAAAAAAAAAAAAAAATATTGGTTTGTGTGATCAAGTATCAAATTTGTTCACAGTTTCTTCGTCCGCCAACTTGGAATGCGTGCCCAGAATGTTTAATTAGATGATGATATGAAGATGAATGTTTAATTCTTCAATTCTCAACGGTTCAAAAGTAGGGAGAAAAGTAGAGAATGTATGCAGATATATGTATCGAAAATAACGTCCCAATAACCGTTTATAATTATTACTACAGGTTTTTAAAAGGCTGTACAACCCTTGCTGAAATCGTGATACAGTGAAACATAAAAATGCAATACAATTTAATTAATCTGGTAGAAAATTAGCAGCAGAAATACTGTTGAACTGCCTGGGTGACAATACGACCGCATAGAGCTGAGCCTTCCTCAGACACAGTTTAATGAAGACAGTCACGAGTGGTGAGTGCAGTCTAGATAACAATAACAAGTTTACGGAGTGCTTTGAAAGCGGACCTCGGCTCAATAGTACTTAATGCATCACCAGTCTCTCCGAATGCGACTGACGTTTATTGAAAAAGTTCGCGGTTGGAGGTGTGTCATACAATTGGAAGATTCGTAATTTTTAAAAGAAAAAAAAACTATTTCAAACGTTTTGCAAACAGTGTGGAGGTGTTATTTACATTATTTATATATACTGTACAACCAACGCGCTGTATTCATAGCACTTTGGATAAAGTCAGTTAGTGTGTTAGTTTCGTCTCATTTTGCTCCCCTCAGCTTCCATTCCCTGCCTCTGTTTATGAAAAAATAATTTAATGTATTAATTAAAAAAGCAATAAATCATCTAAATCTGATACCATGATTAACCACAGGATGTTCCATATCACCCAGACAAAACAAGATTGAGGGCGGTGTAGTGAAATCACTAACTATATCAGTGACGTCAGTAACCTGAATAATACAATCCTTCTCTGACGAGTCATGTAACGAACCATAACTCACTGAAAGGACGTTTCACAAACTGTTAATTTAACACACAGGTTTGTGAAGTTAAACGGAATTTCTAGTAATAATTATTACAGCCAGATAATTCAGTCATACTCCAGTCGTTTGTAAACTGCACATAATAAACGAGGAGAATGTACTGTAGTAAAACTGCAATGAAATGACTAACAGAATCCAGACGTGGTGTTGATATTGTGAGAAAACAGAATTTTGCTTCTCACATTATAATATACGCAGAAGTTTTTCAAAGTTTGTGGTGTGATCATTACTTAGATAATGTACATATCTTGGAATATACTTTAATAATAAGGTTCTTTGGGCAGGCGAGAGGTGGTAGGTAAACTTTCCATCGTCCGTCATGAACTGGATAGTATATCTTATTGCGGAAGTAAGAGAACTGGTTTATCGAACATTGCCTGCAAATCGTGAGATGGAGTCTGACCCACAATAAGGGTGCGAAATACAGGAACTGGAAGAGGACAGCTAGGTACGGTAATTAAACGATAAAGAAGCTGGTGCGATCGGAAGGCAGGAGTATTCTGTGTGATAAAGCATACGCCGGTTTTTCTTCATTTTCTCGTCAACCATTAGGTTAGTGGATAAGTTTTCTTAGGAAATTTGTAAATTTAGGTGGTTATTCTCCAGTTATGGAAGTGTTTTATGGATGCGTTGTTTCGTCTGGATAACTCTTATGTATGTATGTTCGTTGTAGTGTATAATTTGTATTATGACTGAATAAAAGGTGGAAGTAGGGATGACGTGAAAATAGACACCAACCCGCTTAGACATACTTTTCCAAAAGACGCCATGTGAGCCGCCAGGCTTGACTCCCCATCCGACTGATGAAATACCGTCAACAGTATCGCATGCGCACTGCGGAGACCTGTATCTCAGGACACTGATAAACGATATTGCCAAACCTGATAATTTCCTCCACAACCAGGACTCGAAACAGCTAACCCCAGTATGATGCCACAGCAAGGTGAACCAGCGGGATGAGTTATACATTGGTTATGAGTATGAATTTCGATTATGTGGAAGGAAGGAGGACCAAAACATGATTAGCTGCTAACATGAAATGGTGGAAAAACATTTCGTCTCTGTACAAAAGAGGAGGAAACAACAATAAATTATCTGAAATAAATAAATAATCCGAAAATGGATGTGTGTGTAACTTGCTACAGAATGTAAGCTGCATCGCAAATGACACTGAGTATAATTCAGCGTAAAATTTCTATTCAAACTTGAAGCTTACACGATCATTGGCGTTGCTCTCAGTCGAAACATCACTTATTAATTGATGCGGTACATACAATAGACGAATGAGTTACAGTGGATTCATTGAAAAATTTGGCGATTGTGGAACATGTGCCGGAGTATTTAATAATTGATTAATGAATATTACAAAGGCGCAAAGTACACATTTTGTAAATTGTGAAACAAACAAAAACAAAAATAATGAATTTGAAGTTCCATTTACATATAAAAAAAAATAGTGGATGATATAAACGACAATATTTTGTCATTAAAAGAAATATTTTCTTGATATCAGTAAAACCAAGGCATCAAAATAAGAGTAAACAAGCGAAATTTGTAAAAAGTGCTTACCAAATAGGATTTTCAGGTGCTTTATGATTATTTCTGTCCACTTCGCTGTCTACAGTATTCTTAATATTCCTGTTTAGCTGAATGTGGCACTGTAATCATTGCTGTATTAGTAGCAATGGAATTCAATACGGATCTAACTTCAATTTCATGATGAATTCATTTTCAGAGTATGTCGCGTTGTTTATTTCATAATCTGAGCTTAATACGGCTGCCATCCTACATCCGTCGTCAGAGATACTATTTATGTTGACATAGCAACGAGTGACAGGCATCGCAGAGTGAAAGGCCGCTATCTTCGTTGATGTTGATGGAATTCTTTAAAATTATGCTGCCTCTTTCACACGTCGAGGCCACCACTGGTCTTCTCTCCACAGCAGCCTCGTGTCTTGAAATTTGGTTTCGTGCCCGATGTTAGCAGCATAGTGAACTACTGCGGATTTGACGTTGTTGTTATAGCTATTTACAGTGGCGGATATGTTCCTTAAGTCTCTCCGCCACATTGCGGCCTGTCTCGCCGATGTAAACACTGCCATAGCTGCAGGAGATTTCATAAACACCCGTAAACTGGTGTTGGTGCAATCTGTCTTTTACACTGATAATGACTAACCAAGTTCGCAGTGAGCCTCATACACTATTTGCACCTCTACCTGCTTTAACAATTTCCCAAACCGGTCAGTGATACCATGTATGTATGGGGAGACAGACGAATTTTTTTGGCATATTGGTATCATGGGAAAAGTTGACGTCTTACCCTTCTTATGTCGGATGTAGCATAGGCGTTGGCTAGGAATATTTTTGTATGTGTCTCCATTTCTTCCTTCAGACGATTCACATACTATCCTCGCTAAGGGTTCTAGAAATAAATGGGATTAAGACCATTTTCCTACCACCACCAAAACTAAGGAATATTTTGCGTTCTACAAAGGATCACCTTGCACTTCGTATACCCGGAGTTTATAGTATTCCGAGAGAATGCGAAAACTAAGTACATCAGCCAAACAATACGGTGTATCAAACAACGTTGTTTGGAACATGCCCGACACGATCGCCTAGGGCAGAAGGAAGAATCTGCGGTGGCGGAACATAGTGTGGAACAAGGACATGGATTCGATTTCGAATTAACTAAGGTGCAGGCACATGCAGAGGTTTCTGAGGCAGCGTCATTACAGAACATTTGAAATTCGCCTCGCGTCTGATCTGGTGAACCGGTATTGTGGTTTCCAGCTGAGTGATGCGCGGATACCAGTTATTGAGGCTGCTCTTCAGCAACGCTCTATATTTTATGCTTCGCAGCCGCCTAATGAAGTCTGAGAGGCTGCTAGGCAACGTAACAATGTCTGTCGTTGCCACGACTACACCTGAAGATGGCAACGGAGCGTTATCACCAAAATATTGTGGGTAAACTAATAATATTATTCTGTAAGTTTCCCGAGAAACATTCATAAATTCACCTTATGTTTGTGATTTACAGTCGGAAGTTCTTTACTAATGATATAATGTTGAACAATAGGTTTAAAACGGGGGAGTACTTTACATAGTCCACAGGGAGCTGTGCACAGGTTTTATATCTATGATGATCGACTTTGAATGAAGATAAATTCCAAGAATAGTCAGCTTATTAAGAATACAGATAATAAGAGAAAAAAATGTTTGTGAGGTGCGGATGGAATAGTTTGTTGTGTAATTATGTTGGCATTACATTTGATAGTAAACACAAAGGCGCAGAGCAGATAAGTGAAGGAAATGAGTTGGAAAACATTGGATCTGACCAGGGCTTGAGTATGGTGGTCGTGTAGTATGGTTATCAAATGAAGAAGCTGCAGAGAAGGCTACAAGATACAACTCTGGAATTTTCCCCAGAATATAGTTAGTAACTGACGTGATAGAGTTATCTGAATATGGATTTATTGGAAGACAGGAGGAGGGTAAAGAGAGTGCTGGTAGTATACAAGGAATGACTTGATGTTGAGACTGTAGAATATTGGTAGAAAAATTTGGAGTATTATATACAAGAAAAGAGATGAGCATAACCAAAAGTTGAAATTAGATTTCTGGAATAACAGAGAGAGAAAATTTTCTATTGTAGGTGAGGTGGTCAATATTTTAATATATTTTGAGTGGATATTATGAATAATTTACCAGAATCTCTGAAAATTTTAAAATAATTAATTAATTATTAATTTAATTGAACTGGAGCAGACACTCCGTTGGCAATTCCCTTAGTCAACCAATTATTTTTATTTTAGTTTTTACTTATAAAATTTGAGTATACCTTAGTGATTTACAAATTTTTATTTGAAATTCCTTGAGCGTTTTTTGTAAATTATTCATCAATTTACTTGGTAATTTGTTCCAATCCCTGACACCCTTACCAATAAAAGAAAATTTACCACTCCCTTATGCATGAAATCGAATACATGTCAGTTAGTGGTCAAGGTCATCTTTTGCTTTCCATGTATTTTCCTCATTCTTCGACCAATATCCCTCCAAGCCCCATCACCAACATATGCCTTGTATATTACCAACAGCCTTTTCACCCGTTTTCTGTCTTCCAATGACTCCCATTCCAGGTCTTTTATCATATTAGTAGGGACCAGGTATTGCGATAATTTCCTGAAACAAATCTAGCTGCTCTTTTTTACACGCCTTCCAACTCATGTGTTTAAATTTATTTATTGTAGCTTTTCTAGTTCATTGATAATTTTCTGAAAATCTATTTCAATTGTTTTAGATTCCTCATTCATATCATGGAGGAAGGAAATATATGGAGACGACGCAAGAGACCTTCACCACGCATTGAAGTGAAGCAGGGCGGAGGAGGAGTGGGGGGGAGGGGGGGGGGGTGGCATGGCCGGAGTGGAGGGGGCATGACCGCTTCCATACAGACACGGGGAATATGTACAAAAACCTCAAGGGGACTCTAGGATAAACGTGACGCCGAAATCTGGTGATGGATTATTATGTAACTCGATATGACAAATAAAAAATGAAGAATAAACTTTTTTGATAACCTTCTTAGTTTTCGAGATATTGTGAAAATGTGAAATTCAGAAGAAAAAATTGGTCAAAGTCAAATTTGATGGTGGATTCTTATTTAAAAAGAAGAGACAAATGAAAAATAAAGAATAAAATTTTCGATATCTCACCTAGTTCTAGAGATATACTGTATCAAAAGTGAGGTGTCTTGAGTTGAAATGGAGAAGAAAAATTTCGCAAAAGTCTAATTTAATGATCGATTCTTATGCAACACGACGAGACAAATCGAAAATAAAGAATAAAATTTTTCGATATCTTGCTTAGTTTTCGGGATATACTGGGAACATCGCAATTGTTTGGAAGCGCAATATCGCCGCTGCCGCCACTGCGCATGCGCTAGCCTGCTTCACCAATTTAACGTCACTTCTCCTCCATATATTTCCTTCTACCATGATTCATATTTACAGGGAGATTCTCCTCTGATGTATTCCTTCCCATCACAGGATGAGAGTCCCTATCGGTATTATCAAAACAGTCACTCAATATCTCTGCTATTTTAAAATCCTTAGTGACTTGAACTTCATTATTATCTACAATTGTCTGAATACCTTCCCTTTCCCTCAGTTTCTAACACAACCATAGAAATTTCTAGATGAGTTCAGTGCCCCCCGCTCGAAAAATAAAAATTCACAAATAATAAAAAAAAATTGGATAAAATAGATATGTTGTGATATTGCCCAAAAACACAGTTAACATAATATAATAAATGAAAGGCATTGAATGTTAATTCTCGTGTTTAGTGAAATTTCCCCCAAGACATATGCTCCAATGAAATTAAAATAAAATGAAAGTCCGCAGCTTTCGTAATCCTTCCAAATACAAACGAAGTAAAAGCTGTCACTAATTAAAAGAGTGATATACAAAAATTAGATACTAAAATTCTAATTGAAACGTATCACTGAGATACCAGCTTCTCTTTCCTTACGCCCCTGACTGCTCTCATATACCACTGCAGAGTGTGGAGGTTAGTCGTGACTTTGTATTCGGGTTCAAGTACCTGTCCGGCCATCCAGATTTCGGGTTACCATGGTTTCCCCGGATCACTCCAGGCGAACGCATAGATGTTTACTTCAAAAAGGCCATGGCCGATTTTCATCCAGTCCCTTCTCCTTAGTGTTTTCCCGACTCTAAAGACTTCGAAAATGAAGTGTAGTGATCTAGGCGATCACTTGCCCAAATACTTCAAATTAATTTCTCAAGTCGGTATCCAGGGCGGGCGAGCATGAAAAAGTTAAGCAATAGAGCTATGACCTGGGAAGTAGCACGCATATCAGCAAGCCAGTTGCTAAGCGCTTGTCTTTACTTGCAAGCTGTTACTATGACTTCATACAGCAGGTTAGCGAGGAGTATTGCCCTCTCCAAACAGTGATGATAGGAAGGGGGAGTAACTATTTAAACCCTGGGAACAGGGGTCTGTCGGTCTCTCTACGAAAGTCTTTCAACTAACCACATCGACGCCGAGGGCGTCGTCGTCGGCGCCGCCGGGGCGGCGGCTGCAGAGAAGAAGATGGCTGTCGTCTACTACTAAGGTGGGCTCTGCTGCGATAGTTGGGTGTGGACAGTTAAAGACTAAATCATTTGGTCATATTCATATGGGCATAATCTTGTAGAGTTCTTATCAATATTCCAGTTAGTTTGGGCTGCGAGGTGCCCATAAGTTACATGCTCGCCCCGTCCTTGGCCGTATCTCTAATGTTGTGTTACAACTCCAATTAAACAATGTAAATGTTCACATATGCCATCAGTCATTGCTCATGTAAATAAATATGTAAATAGCCAAATGCCGTTTACCGTGATTTATCCTAGCTTCCTCAGCCATTCCACTATTAATATTTGAATGTACTGAGCCATAAAACCTGTCAGGTGTTGCAGTAGGAACCTATGACGAATATTCATATCAGAACTATGGTCGATCTCCTATGGTCGACCCTTATCCACGGCTCCAGTGGAAGTTACCCTGTCTGGTCTTATCACTAAGCTTTCAGGGTCACTACAGAAGAGACGCGAAGTTACAGAAACACACATGTTAAATCACGTTTTCTTGTCTTTTTACTTTTGCTTAGCATCAATATTAAAAACAAACAGATACTTTGAATAATATTGGAGTACAAATTTGGACATTGAACTTGAATTTTTGATAAAATAACAAAAATAATTTTTTCTGTAACTCCATAGCATTAGATGATGAAACTAAATTGTGTTTCCTACAACTGTCAAGAGATTTTTCTATTGAGAAAACAAGGTAGTACAGTTAGGGACTCAGTATTATTTAATGGACAATAATTTTAGAAATTCATTTTTGTAATCTGATTTGGAGTGCTTCATCTTAGAAGTAATTGCTGTCTGTAGTTTTGTATCAGCTGATTTGAGGTGCGTTAGACGTTACTGTGTACTGGAAATACAAACTTGTTTTTTTATTGTTTTTTGTTTTTTAACTAAATGTAGACTGCTCTACATGTGAAGACTACAAACTGTTATTACGGTAGATAAAGAGGTACGTACAGCTTAAGCATTTCCTATAATTGCACAACAAGCAATGCTTTCGATGTGTTGTTTGGTGAATAAGTGAACACGTTAGGAACATAAACATTTCTGTATTGCTTTACTTAATTTTATCCATAATTCACTGTGTTGTACGTGACTGTATTGTTCAGGCAAAAGAAATAATAAAATACAGCCTTCAGTTACTTGAATACAAATTTATTGGACTACACTATGCATTTCGGAGCCTGTGGATCCATCTTCAGGTGTCTGTTGTATTTACATTGGTATTATTTTTGTCCTAAGCAAGATATGTGTGCAGCAAAGTGGATTCCATTAGTGACGTGAAGCTGAGAAATCTGTTTTATGTACGTATTTACTGTGGAGCACTGCACTAGACATGGTTTAAGGTACACATCTTCACATCACTGCTGCAATACACTTTGCTGGACACATATCTCACTTAGGACAAAACTAAAACCAATGTAAATACAAAAACCACTTGAAATGGTTTCACAGGGTCTGCAATGCATTGTGTACTTCAATGAACTTGCATCCAAGTGATTGTAGGCTGTGTTGTATTATACATTTTGTCATTTCTATATTTAACTTTTTTGTGTTTTGAAGTGTTGTCTGTTTTAGCTGTTGAAACATATTAACACATTTCTGAATAGTATTATTTTTTTTTAGATTGTATTATAGGTAGTTTGTCCCTGTGTAAAATTATTCCCATTATACTTGTTTTAAGCAATTAGTTCCATTCTCCTATTTAGCAAAAGTGACCTTTACTTCTTTGCAAAAGTTACAAAATATGTCGCACATCTCTCAAGCTGTATGTGGACATCTGTGTTTTCAATTAGCAAATATTGTAACTAAGCATTATTCTGTTACTTGCTTTGCATCAGTTATGAAATGACTAATAATAGTTTATGTATGTACCTTGGTATAGTTCTGTTTTTTGTAATGTAGCAATTAGATATGTTCTTCTTTAACTACAAATGGATGAAGTTAATGTTTTTGGAAATTAGCTATAATTCTACAGTGCAACAGTAGCTTAGTATAGAAATAAGTGAAAATTTAAAATTCTTTTATTTGATTACTTACATCAGTAATGTTTGTTGTTTAGCTGTTCCTTTCAGTGATTTGCAGACACATCATTTTAAATAAGTTATTATTTTGAATAGTATTTGACAAAGAGCAATACTTTTCTGACATTAGTATAATGAATTCCTCTTGATAAAGTGATTGTGTGTTGTTGCATTTTAGTTATTGATTTATTAGGATACTGTCGTGATTATGTTCTCCATTTTCTCTGCTCCCCAAAGTGTTACCACTTTCTCCAGTTCAAATGCTTTACAAAAGACTGAGATTTTCATATATATGTGTTTCTAATGTAATGATACCTGAATATAAAAATTAGGCTTTGTTGCCTATGTATTGTGTATGATGTGGATGCTCAGATGTTATTACTGCTTCTTAGTGTGGCAAACATAGTTCCCAATTCCATATTTGGAGTCATAAACCAGAATATCCGTGTGCCAATGTAATATATGTTAAAGTAACTGAGTTTCTGCTATCACGTACTTGAGTTATAGTTTCTTTCCTCTAATCAGAAAGTCTAATACCATCATTAATAAACTAAGTTTGCAAAATAACTTCCAGCCCAATATAATAATATCTCTCAATCCTTCTATTCGCACTAGAATTGAATGATTGCATAGATTATTTCATTGGGAATCACTTATTTATAATAAAAGTGAGTTACAACACAAGATGGTTGACTAAATTCAATAAAGTTAGTTGACTTATTGCTAGCAGAAGTAGTTGTTCCCAAGATGTAATGGCTGATTGACACAGCATACTTGGTTGGTAAAATGGTTCTGTCTTATGTGCTTACAGTCTCCAGTGTTTATTTTAAATACATTCTGCTGAAGACTTTTGACTATAAATAAATTTTAACCTTGTGTTTGAACACATTATTTTTACTGGTCCGATAAAATCCGTAATCTCTTCTTGTATTGAAATAACTCCTTTATCACAATATAGTAATTATAGCCCACATCCCAAATTATCTACTTTATATATGTTGATCATTGCCTTCCTTTAAAGTTATTTGCTTCAAATGATCACTCCACTATCAAATAAACCAGTAAAACATGTCTTAAAATGTGGTTGGCCATACTGTCTCTTCTATCTATTGATTTCTTTAGAAAGTTCTTTCCACGCCAGTCATTTTCGCAACACTTTCATTTCATACTTCATCAGTCAACTGAGTTTTAAATATCATTTTTACTACCACTTTCCAAATGATTCAGTTTTACTTCTGTCTAATATCTGTGCTTCAATACAATAAAATTGTGTGCTCCAAACATGATTTGTAAAATCTCTTTCTGAATCATAATTTAATATTTTAAACAAAAAGACTTGCATTTTTCAAGAAGGTTCTTTTATTAATGCTAATCCACTTTTATAATCATTCCCAGTTATGCTATTTTTTTGTAGTTTTACTTGCTAATTTTACTGCTGAACCTATTTTCTTATTTAATCCAAAGATATTTCTATCATTTCTGTTGCAGTTCTTGACTTTTATATTGGTCCAAATTCTTTCAGTATTTTTTCATGCCATTCAATAATTTCCCAATATCTGCAGTGTGTTCTGCTAACAGGATATCAGCAAAATGTAGAATACTGTTTAATTTTTTCCTCCTGTCATATTACAATTTTTATTTTACTTCTCTTACTGCTTCCTCTATATAGAAGTTAGTGTAAACAGGACTAGAAACTGTATCACCATTCGCCACGACAAAAACAATACAGCTATACATTCCCACTGCTGGCTGCCAATGCTAGAACATAAAATACACTACAATAAATGTTTGGACATATTCTTAGTATATCAAAAATAAAATAAAACCAATTAGTTAGCAAATTTAAATTTAACTACGCTATATGCCATAGAATTATTATTGTAATTCAGGGAAAAAAATATGCAAGTGGCGATATTGCAGCCTTATGGATTTGAGAGATTTCAGTTTCATCGCTGTCCAAAACTGAGCTGTTAAAAAGGTAACATGTTCCTGGGAAACTCCACAAAGGATTTCGGTAATGGAGCATTTCAACTAGGGGAACAGTCCTTTCCCCTTCAAACTATCTATTTAATCATTTTAAACATCTCTGGAAGATTAACATAGTGAGTGTATGTTGAAAAGAGCACCATTCATGATAACAGTAAACATTCAATATTTCTCAGAATGTGTCGTTGCTTTTGCATGACAAAACCTACAGATTTATGTTATCAACTCGATCGAGGAGGTACAATAGGCCCAGCTTCAAATGCTGGGAAGGTCCGTCCTTATTTTAATCAGTTTTAGGTGAATTTTTGATGGTTCCTTATCTCCGCCTCATGAACTATGCATTTCACGAACAGGAAGCTACAGTTTCACATTTTACATATAAATAATAGTTCTCTTGTTTCATATTCGAATAAGTTTTCTGTTATAATAAGTTTCCTTCATGTAGTTTAAAATATATGGATGGAAATACTGTCATCTTAAGGTGATCCAAACAGCCTGCGTGGTTCTGCTGTCACTGTATACAAATAAGTATCAGAAGGTTAAATTGGAGTCATGTGCACTGTCGCATTAAATCATAATCAGCAAGTTAAATGCCGATACATAATTAAGTCATCTATAAAATATGTTGTGTCAGTTCATAGAAAATTCCAACCGTTACGAGTCTTGGCTAAACAGATCATCAAAGTTTGATACCAAACCCAAAGCTTACAATACGAATCAAGTTCTCATTTCAGCCAGAACGATTCAAGCGATCGCGACCTATGATCATTTTACTACTTAGTGGCTGCTGGTGAATTTCATAAAGAAATATTTTTTCATGAGAATGAAGTTATAGAGGGCCGCGATGTTACACCATTAGGAAACACAGCAGTGACATTGACCTGTGGAACTGGGATGGTGGCAGGCAGCTGAAACAGATCTAAAGTAGCACAGATGACCACATCGGCATGGCTCAGGTTTGGTCGAAGCAGCCCGTCACTACGTGGGCGATAGTGGGAGGATGTGTCTAGGGATCTCTCCTGGGCTATCTCTTGCTCACAGCGTGCTCAAGCAATTTGATATAATCATCGAGAATTGCCTTTACCGTCAGCAAACAAGGGATATCACCAGCAAGTAACCCGGGGCTTTGTACTGGAGGAGCTACAGATTTACACTAGGTTGTTAATCCACAAACCACACTTTCGAGGGTAGCTCGAAATAAAAGGTTATAAACTGTCAGTTACTTTATAACAAAGCACTATTTCATATAGCTACTAATATCGCAATTGACTCTTAAGTTAGAAATGTTGTATGCCAATGTGTAAATATCATAAATTAACCAGTGTCGAGATGAAATAACATGTTGGAATCTTTACCCCGTAATGATCCTGTGATGAAATCTCCATCTGAAACTCAGATCAGCTCCTAATTCACGGCTCCTGGAAGTTAATTCTGTCTGTTCTAACTGCTCGGCCTGACAGGGTCCAGCATACTGGTGACGGTGTTCGTACAATGTCTCTAACTGTTAGTTCTCCTAACTTCCCTGAAAATCAACGGAAAATATTCAGATTTCGCTAAGGGAACCCAATAACATGTTACAGGTCCAGTACATATTTCAGCCAGTTCAGATCACCCAGTTGTACCTTTGACCCTTTACAGTACTTTTTCTCTGTCTGTGCAAATTTTCAGGTTCATTACTCTCTTCAGATTCAACATAAATATTTAAAATTTTATAGAAGGATGAAAATTAGGTCAAGTTTGTATTTCAGTTATATTGTTTCACGTGACCATTAACTTTGAATCTTTTACTATCCAGTGCGAGGTCTCTGTCTACTCAAAATATATATTTTTATTATTTCTAAATTTTTTCAAACTATACTGATATTCCTAAAATTTTTCTGATCGAGCCATTATGGAGAAATACAGGTTAGATTCATATTTCAACTATATCATGTCATGTTGACATTTTCTTTGACCTCAATAATAAACATACAGGGCTATAAATAATTTAATCGATTTCACAAAATTAATGTAGCTATATTATTAACACTCATATAGAAAAACTCAAAAAGTTTTTTTTTTGCATATATGTATGTGCCTCCTTATTCATTCTGCAGAAATCAAGTCGATGACCAAGTTCTTGAAACACTCGGTGCAACATGTCTGTATCAATCCGTTGAAAAGCACTGTCGATGCCAGATCACAGTAGTGGTAGGTTTGTTGATAGAGGAGGCTCAAACATTGAATCTTTCACTCACCCCTCATTAAAATCTGGTGGGCTTGGAGACGAAATGATCGGAATTTCTGATCTTCATCCCCACCACAACAGGTTCATTGGTTTATCTATCTCCTGCTCAAGAATTCACTAGCTTAGTGATCAAGTGGGATGGTGCAAAAGTTTTGGAGTTTTTCGATGTGACTGTAAAGTTTTGTGACAATATGGCAAATAATATAGCTACAGTAAGTTTGTGAAATCGCTTCAATCATTTATTAATAATGTTTTGAATGGCGCAATAGTCTCTTTCAATGGAAAATGTCTGTATTTAAGTCCCTTCGAACTCAACGAAATTTCTTCAGATCTTACAGAGTGAACCCCTAGTATGAAATGCACTTTATGTTTGTTTCTTCAGCCAGACCAGATCACGGCGTCTCACACCCTTTTCAGTTGATGTTCGTATTTCTAACTTCTCTACTTGTGTCATAACACTCTGTTAAATATGGATTGTAATTTTTTGTAGTTTTCTCGATGTTTTAGGCCACAGGTCTTTATAATTTTGAACATTTTATTTTATTTATGGTATATAATTCCACAGGCTATAACAATCTTCACATAATGTAATAAATAAGACGAAAATGGGACTATAATTTAATAATATAATGATTTAGCAATACAAAGTTATAATTTGTATTCTGTGGAAATCTACATAACAATATTACCTTGGGTTTATGAGCTGTTTGTTTATCTTCAACATGATAGGTATGACAGGGTGCTTGAAATAACTACTGCGAAAATCACTTTCCACATCTTTATTTTTCACATGCGCTCTATAATAACATCGAATTCATCCAAAGATGTTAAGTACAAATATAAATAATATTCCAGCGATTAAGCTAATACACTTCCGAGAAATACTGACTGACATGGAGGAAAGGAATATATGGAGACGAAATAACGCCAAATCGGCGAAACCTCATTAAAAAAAAACACTCTTCTCCTACTGCGCATGTGTGGCGGCCACTAGGCGGCCATAGGAACCCCTAAAACATAGGGCTGTTTGCACTGTGTATGCTGCTGTTGAACATTTCATTTTCTAATATTTCAAAGTATTTTCTATAATGCCAAGTTGTGTTGCATATGGTTGCACAAACAGACAAGATAGGCAAACAACCTGGGAATAACTGTTTCGTAACTAAATCACATTGAAATTATTGTTCTTGCAATGTTAATAGGATAATGCAAGATTAGATCCGTATCTCTATAAATTTATTCATTGCTTTCAATAGGATGATATCTTTCTCAAATGTTTGTTGGTGTAGTATAGACAATCAGCATATGTTACTACTTTGCAACTAAAAGGCTAGCCTTATTGTAAACAAGCGTTGAAAGTCTAATTTAAGTGGGTCAAGTTTACATCGTGAGACAGTGAATTGAGTCCACGTTTCAGTTTACGCCTGAAAGTGTACGATGAATTGAATTCTGATAATTTGTGCTGTGTGAATACTAACTTAGATGAAGCAAATGTTGGCTGTTAACCCAAAATGTTGTTCGCGATGTATTTAGATGCACATAGTTTGATTTTTTTAGCGGCTTATATTGATGGAAATGTGGGTAGTTTGAAATGCGGCGTAGTAGTAGAAGGGTTCAAACAATTTATTTATTATTATTTGTTACTAATTTTCAGTAGCACTATGTTAGTGACTACAATGTGTATCGCGATGTAAACAACTTCCATTAAGCTTCTGACTTTGATATATGGTTAAGAAAGATAAATGCACTGATGTTGCTAGCAAATTTACATAGGCCACTAACAGTACAATATCTTCTGAGTAAGCTAAGAGGTCTTTTGAAGGGTTCAATTTTTTTTTTAAAAAGAGAAAAGTTATAAATATTGACTTAACCTAACCTAATTCCACCCAGTTTTGGAGAGAGCATAGATGCGAGAAACTAATGCGAGATATCGAAAAAAAGTATTCTTCATTTTCCATTTCGTCTCGTCGTGTTACATAAGAATCTATCATCAAGATTTGATCTTAGGAAATTTTTCTTCTGAATTTCAACCCGAAACTCCTCTCTCGAGAACTAAGCACGTATCAAAAAAAAATATTCTTCATTTTTATCTGTCTCGTCCAGTTACATAATAATCCATCATCAAATTGCTGTGCCACGGTTGTCTTATGATTCCCTTGAGTTTTTGTGCTTTCTCCCCGTTTTTCTACGGCCAAGTAATATGGTGGCCTCCCCACTCCACTTCTCTCCACCCGGTTTCACTCCAGTGCGTGGTGAAGGTCCCTTGCGTCGTCTCCATATATTCCTTCCTCCATGCTGACTGACAACTTACTCTAAAAAACTAAACTTTTCTCTGCTGTTCTCTTTATATAGACGCTATATAAATTTCCAGAAAAACTCAGAGAGTTCCGACCGACGTTTCTCGAATTCTAACAATACTTAAACAATTAAAATAACATTAAAGCAATCAAGATTCATACAATAACAATAACAATCATTATGGAACACATAGAA
>JARYHS010006497.1:0-20020 GCA_031002005.1 Vandiemenella viatica
CTCCATATGAAAAACATTTTTGTTGTGGTTATAGGCCAGAAAGACGATAAAATGTGTGTATTTGGAACTTGAAATACTATTTAGCCAATATAATCTCATGCGTTTAGTGCCGTAAAGGCAGGGAGTACATTTGGAGTTGTTCATGAGAACCGGCAAGATTAATCACTGCTGTTTAATTTCTCGCTTGATCCGACAAAAAAACTATATATTTTTTTAAAAATTTGGATCTTTGATTTCACATCTGCCTTGGAAATGAAATTGTAATTTAGAAGGAGCATTTCACAGTGATACCATTGGATACAGATGTTTACTGTGTTTGCGTCAGACTCCAAGAACTAGCTGTGTTTGAGAAAATTCTAGATCCTTGGAGAGGCATTTACAAAAAAAAATAAAAAATATAGTTTTCTTTGTCGGATCAAGCGAGAAATTAAACAGCAGTGATTAATCTTGCCGGTTCTCATGAACAACTCCAAATGTACTCCCTGCCTTTACGGCACTAAACGCATGAGATTATATTGGCTAAATAGTATTTTAAGTTCCAAATACACACATTTTATCTTCGATGTGGCCTATAAACTACTAACAAAATGTTTTTCATATGGAGTGCTAAATGAATCTGTCTTCACGATAAACAACTAAAGATGCTGCTATATTAGTGGACTGAGACATCCGATGACAAGTGTATTCGCGCTTGATATTAGAATTTATTTTTAAACAATTTGCCGTAAAATACAATAAGTTTTTATACGTATATACATATGATATGTATTTTGCAACAAGTGAAAAGGAAATAATCAATGAAAAAATCTAACCTCAAGTGGGATCGAACCTAGGATCAACAGCTCCACAGGTCAGCGCATTACCGTTCAGCCACTCCGCCTTTATAAACAGACGTGCTTCGCTCCATTATATAACCAAAGTGAAGATTTATATAGATACAAAATCTCGTGAATGAATAGTTATTGATAATCTGTATAAAGAATCAAACTGTTAAAAACAGAAAAAAATCAGTTAAATAAAAATATGAGACGTGGAAGAAAAATAATTTTCCATTTCGGCAATGTGTCTGTTCTTATGATATCGCCTAGCTATGAGACACGATTCCTTGTATAGGAATTTCCGGAGCACTGCCAGAAGTCAGAAATCGTGACAACGTTGGAGGAAGTAGATGTGGCAGCGTTGCAGGAGGAAATAAGTGTGAACTTTCCTATTTCCTTCGGCTAAGAAGAACACCTTTATAACGCAAATAATACACGTAATAATTCATCACGAGCAGCAAATTCGGCTAAAGTTTTTTATTGTTTTTCACTACAATTATGCAACTTAAGACTGCAAGTCACAGCTGGAAATTAAAACTGTAAGAGGGAAATCCAAAATCTAAGGTCTCCCAAGCAAAGTTTCAATTTACTTTCTTCAATGTATACATCGTTTTAAGGGCTGAACAATTATACAATTTTCTATTCATCACCATTCGACACACGCATTCTTGTAGACGCTGTGACGCTCTGGCCTCTCATTCGGGAGGACACAGGTTGGAATCCTAGTCCGGCCATCCAGATTTGGGGTTTCAACGGTTTCCCCAAACCACTCTATGTGAATACCGGAATAGTTCCAAAAGGCCATTGGTGAAATCCTTGCCACTAGTCCTTTTCCGCCTCTAATAGTCGGACGGGTATTCAAACCCGCCTCCTCCCGAATGCGAGGCCAGAGCGTTAAGGCTCATCCACTACGCTCGGTCCTCCGATCCTAAGGCACTGTCGAACTTTCTTTACCGGTAGGCTGTGTTTGTTTGAATTTTTGCGGCTTAGTCTATTTTGGAGTCGACTATCACGGGTGACGAAAAGTCACCGTTCCACTTCACACACGAGACTAAAGAACACTCACACGAGTGGCGACATCCTTCTTCGCCAAATGGTGGTATCTATTTATGTTATTATACTGAAGTAATCGCAAACAAAGAATAACACAAAAATTGTATGATTTATTAAGTAATGAGTTTTTAAATCCCGCAGGTATCAAGTCGCTACGCTGTAAAGCAGTAATTTTAGAACTCTCTACTTCAATCCCGATTCTCAATTAACTTTCTTTACTTTACTTATACCAGTAATAAAAGAATTTATGCTAGTCCTACGATAATAACCTGGTTTTAAATTTTTGAGTGACAATGGTCATTTAATTTGTTACAGTACTAATATTTGGTTCTATGCGATTTCCTTTCATGTTTTTACATATATTTTGTTTTCCTTGACGACGGTGTATGATCATTATAGACCACCTACAGAATTAATGATAGACATGGCTTAAAATTAGAGACATAATTCCAACGATAAATTAATTGTTTCTGAAACGTGAAATTCGTTCTACTGCGAAATGATTATTTTCGATAAACGTATACAGTTGGAAATGGGACAGACGATCTGATTTCGGCGTGGCTGGGAACCAGAGTAGCTTTCTTTCAGCGCTGCCGCCGCAAAAGTGTTTACTTTCATGTTGGTAGTTGGTTAAAAATCATTTGATAGTTTCGGTTATAAGAGATTCCTTAAGTATCTTATTCCCTGAGGCAGTTTGGAAGGAATCAAGAATATATAATATGCATAAGCATAGTGTAGGTTCGGAACTTATAAAAGGGGAAAAAATTTAAAAGAATATGAAATACGTGGATTTGAACCTTGAACCGCAGGTTCAGAAAACCACAACGCTAACACAGGACACCCCCCCCCCCCCCCCGCTCAAGCTAGATACCTACTCGTCAGTTTGTTAACAATGCTGCCTAGGAAGACTGTTTCATTCAATCTTTTCCGAAATAATCTCTTGTTTCGTAGTAATAAAAATTCTACCTCCTCGAAAATGGTTATTCGCTGGTTTGTCCACAGACCACATTATGAGTGAAATATTATCGGAAGGAATTAGCTTAACCAGTATGTAAATAATGATCGTTAAAGTTTTACGCTACTCAGTTGTAGTAAAAAGTAGAACGGAGCCTTAGGGGTTATTTTTTGCCTCGCTTTAATGCATTCCCGTTAATTACAACTTTTGCGATAGGTTTTACGATCTGAATTTATTTAAAGTGTTATTGAAATGTAGGGGAAGGTTGATGAAACCCCGCCATTATGAATCGTCAGTGGGGAGGAGCTTAATTATAGTTTTGTTTCATGCATTGACTTACGGAAATGAATAATCTGAAATATAGATGGCTCTGAATGAAATATCCCCAATGATATTGCCAAAAGGCGGATCCAGCATTGCCTTACTCTTTCCTGGGATGAGATTGATGCCAGATTGTGCAAAAAGACTGATAGAACACATACGCGCTGTCCACATTTAATGCAAAGACTGTACGAGTATATATAGAAAATTAATGATTATGCATTCTTTAAGAAGTAGGAATATCCTGGGAATGGATATTCCATACGAGCCGTTCACGGAAAGGCTGCGCGTTCAACGCTGTGTGTAAACAGCCCTATTTCCTCATGATGATCCTACCACACATCACTTGCCGAGTGTAACTGAGACAAACTATAAATCCTTATAATGAATTACAATGTGGCGCTTGATAGTGCTATCGTCATCTATCAGCTGACACGTAATTTTTTTAAGTTTTCTATTAACAAAACATTACGAAAAAATAAGTGTCACTATTTCTTTCTGTTATGATATTTATCTTGAGACAAAAATTTTCAAAAATTTAGAAACTGATAGAGTTTTGTTTAGAATAAATGAAACGTAGGATATTTATAAAACCACTCTTCTTTCTCATAGTCCTCGTGGATGTTATGTCTTTTCCACAACTATGAGGAAACAAACCTTTTACTTTACACTTTGGCGAAATGAATGATCGCGAACAATTTATACTTTAAGACTAGATTGTTACAAATTTCAGTATCCACAACATGATTGTATTTACTTTAGCGTCAATTCAGCATACAATGAGTTAATATGTCAATACATACAGATACCAGCAGTTTTAAATTAAATCTTGATTGTGTTACTGTTCATCAAACAAATAGGCAAAGTTCTTCAGCGGCATTAGACAGTAGTCAAGTCACATTCACGATCCAGCCAAAAAAGTTTCGGGTTTAAATAAAAAAAATCCGAAAATACTCAAAGGAATGGGGAATTGCCACTTCTCAACGACCGTGACCAATTTTTTTTAAAAAACTAATTCTTCCAGGCCTTTGCAATAATAATGACTTTACAGAAAAATAACAATGAATTTGGATTGCTCAATAGATACAGGCAGAAATCTGTAATTTTAACGTCTCAATAGGTGTATAATACGTTTTTACTGTCTCAGTGTACGGGTAACACAAGAAAAACATAACGCATCGTTTAACCACTTTTTCCCGCGGCGCGACTCGAACCGTGGAACCACGAGACAACGCACTAGCTTCCGGGATCTGCATCCGCGAATATGAGCCACTTACCGCCCCATCGCGTCAGGCTTACCAGAGACGGAAGGAGGGGCTACAACGCATAAACAGCTTGGCATTATCTTTCCTCGTTCCTGAAAGTTATTGTTTATTTCCCGGAATTTTACATTAATTAATAGCTGAACGAATTGGGTGAAGGGTAAATTTCATCAGTGGCACTAGACAGTAGTCAATTCACACTCACGATCTGGCTATCAAAAATTCTGTTTAAATAAAAAATCTCGAAATTACTCAACGGAATGAGGAATTGCCATTTCTCAAATATCGTTGCCGAATTCGTTTACGTTTTTAGAATACTAACCTCTTCCGTGCCTTTGAAATAATAGTGACTTTATTGAAGAATAACAACGAATTTGATTTCACAATAGATACAGGCAGAAATTTGTAATTTCAACTTCCCAATAGGTGAAAATATGTTTTCACTGTCCCAGTGTACGGGTAACCCAAGAAAAACATAACGCATCATTTAACCACTTTTGCCCTCGGCTGACTCGAACCGTGGAACCGCAAGACATCGCACCTCGTAGCTTCCGGGATCAGCATATCCGAACCTGAGCCAATTACAGCACCATAGCGTCAGGCTTACCAGAGACGGAAGCTGTGGTAGGAGAAACTAATAACGAGCCCGGCATTATCTTTCCTCGTTCCTGAATTTACTGTTTATTTATTGTAATTTTAAATTTAGGAATAAAATTAAAGAAACTTTCATCAATGGTGATATGCGTCAGAATTAACTTTTAAAATTTCTGTAATTATTTAATAATGTATATTCTTTTTGTGCTACGGTTAACGATTTTGCCCCTTACCGCAAACCGAATTTTTTACGGACTCCCGGGATAGCGGTCAACGCGATAGGACAGGGAAGATAACTCCATGCTACGAATAATTCCCAGTTGAGGTTATGCATCAATTATATCAATAGTTATCACTAGTCGGAGCAGCATGTTTTAAAATACGGAAGCTTTGAATTTTATGTTCTTCCTTGATGAGATTTTTTTTCGTAAGAACAGCCACTTTCCATTTCATTTCTCATTTGCTTCCCAATACCACAGGCTAGAAATTATCGTTGTCGCACAATAAGGACATTAGCTAAAAAAAAACTTTTTCGCACAATAGACACATTAGTTTGATTTAGTTCCTTGATTATTTTAAACAGTTATCATTACGTATTACTCAATGATCTATCGCCCGACTTTGTTATAAGCACTGCCAAAATTATCAAATACGAAATCTTGTTACGTGTTATATATTGGACTGAACTCTTCGATAAGTCTGTACTGTTTCCAAAAATTATAATACACAGCAAACGTTGAATATTAACGTAAATTTCGAGTCATTTTAAGTTGTTGTAGACGGGTATAAAATCTCAATTTTGTTGTTATCCAGTACTTTCTCAAAACCAGCATTTTGTTTGAGATTGGTAACTTTCGTGTTATGTGTGAACACTTAATAACTGTAAAATGTCTTTAAAACAGTAAATGAAATCACTATTTCGGTTTATGAAACAAAAAAATCGGAAATGTATTTCGTTTTATGGGAGGTGGATGTGGCTCAATTTTAATAGTCGTGAGACTGTACCACCTCCTGGGTATAGTACTGTCTTCGTAGATGGTGTTTACGCGGTTGAATAAGTCCCAGGAGGAAATGTAGCGATGTGCAATTCAGGTCTTTCGGATTAATATGAGCATGGTAGTACTTTCAAATACTACAACAGGCCACCAAAATCAATTTTCACTCATTCTTCCAGAGTTCAAACGTCTTAATTTCTCTTTCTCTAACTATCTGTACGAAAAATCAACCAAATATTTTCCTTCTCCCTTGGTTCGACGTTATTTGTTTATTTAAATTTAAATACCATAATCAGTTATCAAAATCACAAATATTTGACACGTATACTAATATGATTTTGGCATTAATTTCTATGAAGTGATCATGTACCTTACAACTTACAAGATCCTTATATCCACTGAAATACTTCTTCTCGATGCGGTTCTCGTTTTAGAGTTTCATTTAAATTCCAATGTTCCAATTGGGGGCAGCTTGCGCCGAATGTTTGAGCAGTCACTTTTACAGACGTCATCACAAACTCAATTTCGCAATCAGTCGAGAAATGTGTAGGACAGTCTGAGGCCTGGACACGGATTGGCCGGAGAGCTGCTTCTAGAAGCCGTAACTCCAGGACGAATGGTGACCACAACTCGCAGTTAATTCGTCACGACTGCGGAGGTACGGGAAACGTAATTTCTCTCCGGTCGGGTCAGGGCGACCGCAGATGGACACGATAAATCTACGACACTGAGGCCTGCTTGGCTTTTTTTCATCAACACGGGCGCTCAGTCAAGCGTGAGTCTCGGAATTAGGCAGGGAGCCCGCGGGAAAACAAAGAAAATGGGCCTCGGGGAGGTTGGACGGCGACCAAAAGACTTCCCACACCACCCACCCCGTAACTCGCTCCAGTGAGCCCAGCGGAGAATTGCGGAGGTACTGCGGGGCCCATTGTGACGGGAGATCTGCGGCGTTCCTCCAGCTGGCAATAACATAACTTCGTGCCACATGTGACCACAAAACAGGGGTTTTGTTTAGTATCCACGCACGGAAAAACTGCTAATTCATTAATGGTCATTTTGCACAGGAATTTTCAATAAATCAGATGACTAAACCATCTACAACATTTTAATAAATGCTATGAGTGGACCTCAACGTGATGATTGTATTATGTGCTCGAACATTATGAATTTTCTAGATGATAATAATTTGCTTACAACAAATCAACACGGATTTCGGAAGAAAAGATCATGTGAAACACAGCTGGCCCTATTTACACACGACGTAATGAAAGTTATCGATGCAGGTTCACAAGTAGATGCAATTTTTTTAGATTTCCAGAAAGCCTTTGACTCTGTCCACACAACCGCCTTTTAGCAAAGCTTCGAGCGTACGGTATATCGGATCAGCTTTGTGAATGGATAAAGGATTTTCTAACTGGTCGGTCGCAGTATGTTACTATTACTATTACAATTACTCCGCGATTCACTAAAAGTGTTTGGCGGAGGGTGCATTGCACCTATCAGGAAGGGTAATGGTTTGGAAGGGATATACGGGATATGGCAGGTGGCGCCCATGGGCTATTGTGAGGAACCATCCCAGCATTCGCCTGGAGCGATCTAGGGAAACCATGGAAAACCCAGATCAGGATGGCCGGAGTCCTTTGTCGGAAGCTACTCCTGTCCGATTTTGTGTTTACTCGCCCGGTAAATCCATTCTATTCCATTCCCTAATCGCTCGTGGAAAAAATGAGTAGAGAAATGAATCGGTTCTGGCCCTGATTTCTCTTATCTTATTTTCGCGGTCATTCCGAGATATGAATGTTGCTGGTAGCAATATTTGTTTGCTGTCATTCCGAAATACGTCAGTCGAGAATTTTTCAATTAGCTTCCGTCGAGAGCAACGCCTTCGGTGCTCCAGGTCTTCCCAACCTAACTCCTTCAACATGGCACTTACGCTTTCCCTCCAACTATATATACCTGTCACGAATCGGGCGGCTCTTCTCTGGACCATCTCTAATGCCTCCATTAATCCCTTTTGATGGGGACCCCATACAGAGCAACAATATTCCAAGTGAGGCCTCACTAGTGACTTGTACGCTATCGATTTAACTTTCGGAGTGCATTGTTTTAAATAACGACCTAGAAATCGAAGCATACGATTTGCTTTCCCAATTACATTCTCGATATGCTCATTCCACGACAAATTATTACGAATTGTTACCCCTAGGTATTTAGCGGAATCTACCGTTCTAAGGACAGTGCCATTAATTGTATATTCAAAGCTAACTGGTGTCACCTTTTTACTTACACGCATGACTTGGCACTTTTTAGCGTTTAACTCCAACTGCCAATCTTTACACCACGCAATTATTTTCATAATATCGTCTTGTAACAAAGCACAGTCGTCCTGGGTTGTGATTTGAAGATAAATAATAGCATCATAGGCAAATAATCTTTTCATTCCCCTTATTGTGTCGCACAAATCATTAATGTATATGAGAAACAACAGAGGCCCTATCACGCTTCCTTGGGGAACTCCAGACCTCACTTCGGCAAGTGATGAACGCTCACCGTCGAGAACTACACACTGTGTTCTGTCCTTCAAAAAGTCTGCAACCCAATCACATATTTGTCTAGATATACCGTAACCGCGAAGTTTCATAAGTAACCTAGTGTGAGGCACAGTGTCGAAAGCTTTTTTGAAGTCTAATAAAACTAAATCAACCTGTGATTGCTCATCTATAATACGGCTCAAGTCGTGAATTAAGAGGGCAAGTTGTGTTTCGCAGCATCGGCCTTTTCTGAATCCATGTTGATTTGGGTTTAAAAGCTCATCTTCATCCAAAAACCGCATGACATTTGAATTGATGAAGTGTTCTAAAATCCTGCAAAATATTGAGGTTAACGAGATCGGCATATAATTTTGAGGATCATTAATATTCCCACTTTTGAACACTGGACTTACGATGGCGGTCTTCCATTCGGCTGGTATTTTTCCCTGATCCAAGGAGGCGGTATATAATTTCATCAAATACGGCGCAATTTCCTTTGCGTACCTAGAGTAGAATCTTGTAGGAATACCGTCTGGTCCTGGAGCCTTATTGGGATTTACATTCATAAGCAGTTTAGTTATTCCCTCGACATCGAGAACGAGATCATTCATAATTTTGTTGGTTCGATTGTTAAATATCGGATTCTCCTCCGAGTTCTTTGACGTGAAAGGTTTTTTAAATACATTATTCAAAATTTCTGCTTTCTCGACGCTAGTTTCTGATAATTCCCCATTTTCATTAATCAACGACGGCATGACCTTACGAGAGCCTCTTATTAATTTGACATATGACCAGAACTTTTTTGGATTAGTAATCAAATCCTCGGATAAATTTCTGGCTTGGAATTCTTTAAACGCATCACGCATTGCCTTACGCACGTCCGCTCGCAAGTGGACTAATTTAGAGCGATCAGATGAGTCCCCCGATTTCTTTACCGTTGCATGTAAACGCCTTTGCTTCCTGAGCAAACGTTTCACTTCTCTATTGAACCACGCGAAGTTCTTACTAACCTTAATAAACTTCTTGGGAACAAATTGATTTAAGCCGGTCCATATTATTTCTTTTAAATTAAACCAAAGTTCCTCAACATTTGTATTAAGCGTGTACGTTTCAAAATTTTTCGCCAAATGATCGACCATAGACGCATCATTTGCCTTATCGAAACAATATACGAGTTTGTCTTTATCATGCTTCAAATCGTTGTCGTTGAAGGAGAAAGTTCTTCTAATCTAGATGTTACATCGGGTGTACCTCAAGGAAGTGTAATAGGACCACTTCTTTTCTTAATTTTTATAAACGATCTCGGAGACAAAGTGAAAAGCCTTTTAGATTGTTTGATGATGATGCGGATATTTATAGGGAAGTAAGAAATTTGGCCGATTGCTTAGAAATTCAGCGCGATCTGGATGTTATTTTGGCTTGGTGCGCTAAGTGGCAACTTACTCTAAATTGTAAAAAGTGCAAGACAATGAGCATAACTAACAAAAAGAATCCGATTGTTCAGAAATAAGAGGTAAACAGTTCAGTTATTGATATGGTCGATTCTATGAAATATTTGGGAGTAACAGTACAAAGGAACATGAAAGGGGACATACACATTAATTCGTTAGTAGGTAGAGCAAATTCTAGGCTGCGATTCATAGGTCGAATCTTGAAAAATTGTGATGAACAAACAAAGGAGATAGCGTACAAATCTCTTGTGCGTCCACATTTGGATTATTGTTGTGCCATTTGGGACCCGTTTCGTTATGGATTGATCGAAAGTATAGAGAAAGTACAGAGAAGAGCCGCTCGATTCGTGACCGCTTGCTACAGTCCTTATGAAAGCGTCACAGATCTGATTAGTAGACTAGGCTGGGAGTCTCTGGTAGATAGACGACACACGTTTCGTTTAAACTTATTGGAAAACATGCGTACTCCCACTTTCACTTTTGAGTGTAGTGAAATACTTCTTCCACCAACCTATTTGAGTCGTAAGGACAGGAAAGATAAAATTAGAGAAATAAGGTGGCGGACTGATTCTTATATGAATTCTTTTTTACCTCGTGCCATTAGGGATTGGAATGCACAGTAAAGAGATTAGCTTTAGTGCTGAGCACCCTCTGCCACTCACAATTTTGTGAATTGCAGAGTGAATATGTAGATGTAGATGTAGATGTCTGGCCTTCTTACTGTCGGCTGAGGTCGTAAATGTTTCCAGTCGGCGTCGGTAAGGATCTAGCTAGAAAGAGCACACAAATTTAGCTATATCATAATGTAATGACGTAGTTTGCTCCTGGGAATAATAATCTCAAGAGATATGTTTGAGTGGATTTATTGGAGATAACTTGGGTAAGGCTACATTACAGGTTATGCACATTTCCTCATTAAAAATTGTGGCAGGTATCGGAGGCGTTTCGATAATAAGATAATTGGGATAGTTCGATCCAAAATGGTACTGATTGCTTTCGGAACCAGCGGAGGGGAGAAAAAACTTAGCAATATTTGCCTAAATTGGTGGTTCTTCACTAAAAACAGAGATGCTCGCCACACGTCTATATTGCGTTCTCCCCACATCCTTTTTTCGCCAAACGGCTTCATTGGACCTGTAGGTGGGAAACGGACGTTCGCTATTGGCTAAGTATCACGCAGCCTGCTCCTCTCGTGAAGACAGGCTGGGACGGTGGTGACCACAGTAAATTGCATAACTGAGTGATCTTGGAGGATGGCATCGAGTATAGTGGCGTGGTGTTACGCCACTTTGCTTAGCTTGAGAAGCAAAATATCTTTCTTAACACTAATAATTTACCACCAAAAATAAAAACCCGTGACACTGGTTGAAGATAAAGGACGGCCATATATATATTACTTGAGTTGGAATAATTTGATAGGCATTCGATGTGCTTTTTGCTTGCACTTTTTTCCTTCGGGTTATTACGCATCGTCGACCTAGAGGTGATTAGTGCCCTGGGAGAGGATTGGACACCATTTTTAAAAGAAAACAGAATCTAGAATATTTACTTACCATTACAGAAATCGTGTATAAAGTAACGCATGTACGTAAAATATTTCATCATATACATGAAACAAAATTCAAATTTACATGTTAGACTCATACACCCACAGAATATAAAATTACACTTAATGTTCCACATATTGCTGAATTTTGTGATTGTATCTTTGAACTTTTTTCCAAATTTATCATTATAAAACATGAGAAAATGGTGGTATGTAGCAAGAAGTATTGAGGTATTGCAGTAAGGTTCCCCCACTGGTGTTGGTAGATGTGGAGTTGTGTACGACGTGAAGCAGGTCACGCTCCGTGTTAACACCGCCGCCTAAGACGGACGACCTACTTGCTGGACCCACCAGGACACCACACACACCCGTGATTTCCCCGGAGGGCAGTGCAGACGCCAGCCCTCGCGTCCATCTCGGCAGGTGACACTGCGAGGTCATATCCACTCTCTCCCACATGTTCACAGGTGGTAACATCACCAACAACAATACGGTCTTAGAAACCGTATTCACCCTCTCTTTGAAACAAAACTTCAATTGAGGCAATTAATGTCAACCTGCGTCTTAGAATCATCTTGAGACTACATCGAATAATGCAGTAATGTTTAAAACAGCTTTTACCTGCTACTACTTAGGCATTTACTAAGAATGTTATTGCTAGAAGTGGATCTTGAAAGCTGTAAGTTTCGTAAGAAATGTCCAACAAACTGACTGCGAGAGAAATAAAGCCTGAGGGACTCATATAACATTACAGAGAATCCAGGAATGACTAAAAAAATAAGATATGGGAAATCAGGCCAGAACCGATTCATTTCTATAATCATTTGAACTCTTGTTCAATTCGTTTTCTCCTCCTCTCCAGTTTGCTTTGCATATATATATATATATATATATATATATATATATACATTTTTTGTGAGGCAGAGTATTTGGCACGCATTTTATGATTTATTCATACTACTGGAATCTCTATTTATTTATTCTATTCTAATTAATGATATGTTCATCTTTCATATAACACTACCAATTTGTTCAAATCCTTCTTCTCTGAAGTTTAATTTTCATTCCTTTAATAAAGATTTCTTTCGTTACACAAGTTTCGAAACCGTACATTCAATATGGGAACGTCATAACCCTTACTAAGTGTTTTCCTGCACTCTTCATAAACATACCATAAACACACCTGGAGATTTTCATTTAAAGGAGAAATTCAAGCTCTTGTGAGACAACAAACGCTTATTGCTTACCAAAAAAGAAATTCTCTGACTTTGTGACTCGTTTGAGTTTAATTATTTTTGTCATTATTGCTGAGGCTGGTTTCGCAACTTCTTTTTTTTAAAATTAATTCTTATAAATACTATTTTCCGACGATTAGTTCTCATCTGAATTGACAATTAAAGCACAGTTACTAACGTAGCCTCTTAGTTCAGCGTTTCTCATTGTTTTCGCAGAGCGTTTAGAAGTTGTTGTGTTTCTTCAGCCAGGATTGTGGCTGCCGGGTTATAATTTTGTCCACCGCCAGTGCAGTCTGTCTGACGCAGTGCTACAAATGTGGCAGCTTTAATTTAAAAATTTGTTGACTTCTCAGCACTCGTGAGCTCATGAATATGTATATATTGTAAACATGAACCCGTAAAACTTTCAGCTGCCAAATACACAAGGAATATACAGTACATCCTAACAGATATTTTTTTCAGGACATGATTTTTATTAATTAGGTATAATATTAGCTATTTTCATCAAAAATAGGAAAATCAAATTTAATTTAAATATTACAGTCTTGTGAATTAGTAATAAAGTTGGTAAAACATTTTAAGGGACTTCTCCTGCATGGGTAACATGACACAGAAAAAAGACATACGTGTTTTGTTGGACGTATTAAAGCACTGGGATTCTAGATGCAGCTAGGTCTGTCTAGAAATGCGAAATACGGTTTTCATGCGCTTTATTTTAATCACCTAGATGAACGCAGGGATAGGGCAAATGTTCTGCCTCAAAAAGTACGCCTTGTTTGCTATATAAAAGGATCAAAACGATAGAGGACTGTTGCATGGTGATCTGGACAGGATACCTAGCTGGGTTGGTAAACATGGGATGAAGATAAATGCAAAGAAGAGTCAGCTTATTAGATGCACAAATAAAAATCTAAAGATTTATTATGATTATAAGGTGGGGAAAGAATTGCTTGCTGAAGACTTGAAATGTAAATATCTTGGCATTACATTTGATAACATGCTTAACTGCGCAGCACACATTGGACAGGTGATAGGAAAAGGTTACAAAATTCTGCACTTGTTGTAGAGAGTGATGAGGGGATGTACGAGAGAAGTATAGGAACTGGGTTACAAAACTTTGGTCAGACCATTGCTCGAATATGGTAATGTAGTATGGGACCCACATTTTGAGTATCAAATACAGAAGTTGGAGAGGGTGCAAAAAAGGGCTGCTAGATTTGTTTCTGGAAATTATCACAGAATGCAATCAGTGACGGATATTGTAAAGGAGCTGGAATGGGATTCATTACAAGACAGTAGGAGGATGAAGAGGGTCATAGGAGTGTACAAGGCGTATACTGGCGATGAGGCATGGAAAGATATTGCAATAGGTATGAAAAGTAGTGCATGGAAGGGAAAAGATGACCATGACCACAAGCTGGTACTCGATTTCAGGCACAAGGGTGTGGGACGATTCTCTTTTTTAGATAAGGGTGTCAGGGATTCCAATGAGTTACAGAATGCGCAGAACGTTGTGTAGCATGCGAACTTAACGCGTAATTGTAACAAATATTTCGCTACTATTCTTAAAAAGTTTTCTTCAATAATAGTCACTTACACCAGAGATATATTATTTTTTCCCCCTGTATCAGCTACCATTTTGCAGATCTTCCACTGAATAAAATAGGTTCAAAAACAAAACAAAGCAAAAACTATCCAGTGTGTATTTAAATACGTCAATCTATAGAACAAAGCGTAAGAATTTCCTTCACTGTCCAGTGTATTCCATGGATCAGATCTTAGCTAGGCATACACACACATTTGTGCGCCAGCAATTCCGATGCGATCCATATGGACGATAAAATGTGTGTGTAAATTGTCTAACGACGAGCCGCATCACAAGCCAATAATATAATTTTTTCATAAAACTTAATGTTCAATCTATTTTCATCTTTAGTGTTTTGCAAAATTCTTTGTACTTAAAAATCATTGCTACATCTATAAATGCAGAAGCAACTTTCTAGCGTGCTCATAATATCTTTTTAGAATCTTATAATAGTGAAGTATTTATGTTTGTTTAATAATGCATCATATCTTTCGTCATCAAGAAGAATTCATTTTCAAAACATTAAACTACCTAACGTAATTGAGATTAACCTTTATCAACCCAAAATTAAATTACTCTCATTCAATAAATGCTACTTTCTGTTGTTATAGGACGCACGATTGCATTTTGCAACTGCATATTTGAATACATTATAAATATAAATGCAAACCATCTGATGATGAACATTTTGTTCGAAACCGGTAATGGTTAACAAATATAATAACAACAAACGGTGACTGCTTGCTGCTTTTAATTTCAACCCAAATTTGATATCACAGTTGCTGATCTCCACAAATCCATCATGGATAAAATAATGTTACAAAGCATTTACATAGATTTTCTTCATAAAACAAAGTTCATTTACACAAATCCACAATTAATTACATGAAAAATATACAAAAACACAATTAATTAACTGCCAGCTTGATATACATAATTCTTATAATATCATTTCATTAAAGGGTTGGTCTGACGGCTGAAGTAGCAGCATTATCCGTGTTCATTATTGGATTTTGTCATCGACAAGGAAAGAAGAATATCCGTGTTCATCAACTGGAGAAAAGAAGTGAAGGTTACACATGTTGTATTGATCCTGTGTTAAAAACAGGTGTAAATGAAAGTCACAGCATACTAGGCGTTCTGCCTACATAGAAGAAAAAAGCAATTTTCAAGCAATGTGCCATAAAATTATGAAACTGAGAAGTACATTTGATAAAATTTTCCTGTAGAAATTCGCCAATTAGACAGAGTATGAATGAGTGCAATAGTTTTAAAACGTTAGTTTTGATTTCCCTACAGTTTGTGTTCGCAAAAGCAAGTATGGACGTAAAAAAAGTCACGAAGCGACTACTGTTTGTATGACTGAAGCTGTGTTATTGTGCCGGGTCCTACAGTCTGTATTTGTGTGCCTAACGTGACGCGTGATTCCTGGACCACCGCGAATGCTGTGGTATTAATGAGTGGGAGAAACCGACCGTTAATTGCTGGGATAGCGCTCTGATTGGGCGGCGTTACTCATCCGATTACTGGCTATTATCGTACGGCGATGATCATCGTCCGCAAAACCCTTCTACTGCTCGTTAGTTGAAATTCATCCGCTAATGGCGCTGATGGTGCCAGCGCCTCGGAATCAAAGTTATACGAGCCGTCTATAGCGCAGCTGTGTGCGTTATCTGATTTCCACATTCACCACATTAATAATGGGTTACATAGCATGAAGACAAATAGGAGCTTCCATTAATTACGTGAGCTGAAAAAAGGGGTGGGGTTCGGCGAAATCTCAACGGATCTCACAAAGTACGGAGAAGGGGGGCATAAGGGGAGGGGGAAGGTCCCACATCAGATATCACCACGGGATAAGGGGGGGGGGGGGGAGATCAGATTTTCCAGAAAAAAACACTTCACATAATTAACGTACAGTTCCTAAAGTAGCTGAAGTGACTTATGACCTTATTAAATCAAAGAATGTTTAAATCTGTTTTATTACTTCAGGATCTCAAGTAAGCAATAAAAATCGCTCTAGCGAAAGATCATGTCCAGTCGGTCACCATAAAATCACTTCACCTGGTATATTACGGTTTTTTTGCGGTAGTTGTTATTTCACCTTAAACAACGTTGAAAACATCGGTAACGAACTGGTCTTTTGATAGAAGAATAGTAAACAAATATACGTTAATAGAATTTCAAGGGGATTTCATGGGCAACATCTTTTTTTTTATATATGGCTTTGGAGCTGACGAGAAAAGGAATGCTTGAACCGATAGTACAATTGTTGCTAGAATTTTTTTTCTAGTTAAGGTATGCCTTTATATAAGATTTGTGGAAAAGTACAACATCTTTGTTGACGATGTTTGTTTTTGTAGTGACTTATCAGCATTAAGAATGATAGTTTGATTTCTTAGTCTAGCTAAAAGGCGTAATGCTACACCAGTATATCTCAATGACTCAATGCTGTCCTCCAAGGTCAAATCTAGCGCTGAATTTTACTTTTAGAAACAGGGATCCGGCCTGTACACATGAAGGAAGCAGGCGCTTTGCATGTACTGCTCATGTGAAAGCCGCGTGATACCTAGCCAATACCAAACGTCCGTTCCTCACCTCTAGGTCCAGGGGAGTCAGGTGGCAGTGTACGATGTTAAATTATAGAGACCAGTCTACATCTACATCTACATTCATACTCTGCAAATCACAAACATTGTGGGTGACAGAGGGTGCTAAGCACCAATCCTAAACCCGCCAATTCCAATCCCGAATAGTGCGAGGAAAGAAGGAATACATATAAGTATCAGTACGGCATCTTATTTCTCTAATCTGATCCCTCCGGTCATTGCGACCTAAATAGGTTGGCGGAAGAAGTATTTCATTGCACTCTAAATTTAAATTTTTTAGCATATTCTCCAATAAATTCGAACGCAAGCTACGTCGTCTGTCTTCCAAACTATCCCAGCCCAATCTATGTATCAATTCTGTGACGCTTTCATAACGGCTGTAACAACAAGTCACGAATCAAGCGGCTTTCCTCTGCACCCTCTCAACTGAGTCAATCAGAACCTTGCGATACGGATCCCAAACCCCCACAACAGTAATCCAGATGCGGACGCGCTAGTGTTTTATACGCTATCTCCTTTGTTTGAGCATTACAATTCCTCAAAACACGACCCATGAATCGTAATTTAGAATTTGCCTTGCCTACAACGGAAGTTATGTGCATGTCCCATTTCATGTTGCTTTGTACTATCACCCCCAGATACTTCACGGAATCAACCGTGTCAACAGGTGACTTGTTTATTTTGTACTCGTGAACAAACTGATTCTTCTTGTTACTTATCCGCATTGCCTTGCACTTTTTGCAATTAAGTGTAAGCTGCCATTTACGGCACCAATCGAAAATAGCATCCAAATCACGCTGAATTTCTAAGCAATCGTCGGAGCACCTTATTTCCCTATAGATAACCGCATCGTCGGCAAAACAATCGCAACCAGCATTTGACGTTGTCACCTAGATCGTTTATAAATATTAAGAAAAGAAGTGGACCTATTACACTTCCTTGAGGAACGCCCGAAGTAACATTTATCTTAGAAGAGGCTTCCCCGTCAACAACGACATATTGTGATCGACCAGTTAGAAAATCACGTATCCACTCGCAAATCTGAGCCGAAATACCGTAAACTCGAATCTTCGCTAAGAGTCGGTTGTGTGGCACAGAATCAAAAGCTTTCTGAAAATCCAAAAAAACTGCATCAATTTGCGAACCTGCATCGATAACTTTCATTATGTCGTGGGAAAATAGGGCCAATTGTGTTTCACACGATCTCTTCTTCCGAAATCCATGTTGACATGGTGTAAGTAACTCGATCTCATCTAGAAACTTCATAATGTTCGAGCATATGACATGTTCCAGAATTCTGCTGCAGACCGATGTTAGAGATATCCTGTTACTAGGCAACAACAAACATTTGGCAAATGGATGTTATGGGCCGTTTCCTCAATTGGCAAAATAAAATTCAATTACGTAGGCATGTCATTAACATTTACAAAAAATTGAACTACCAATTTGGATTGGGTGATCCACTATTTTACTCTATCGACCTGTGTAGCTCTTTACTATCACCTAAAAGTGTGTCCATTGTGTAATACACGTCTTCAATCAGTTTTACAATAAATCCACCTAACAATATCTCTTAAGATCATTCCAAGGACCTACCTACGTCGTTGTAGTTAAGTTATGGTGAAGTTTCTATGCTCTTTCCAAGCTACATCCTTACAGGTGTCGACTGGAAACATATTAAACTACAGCCGGCAGTAAAAGTGATAGAACGAACCCAGTTAACGGGTTAGTGTATCAAGCCCGATCAACCACGCGAGATCTGCTGTAAAGTATTTTTCGTTAATTCATCAGATCTTGATATTCTTCTAGAAACAATATTCAAAATTAGGAAAGAATATGGATCCATAATCTATTTCAAAAAACAAGTTCATGGTAATTAACCAGGAACAGAATAGGCAACGTGGTTATCACCTTGGATGGAAATTCAAATTTTTAGTTAGAAAAAACAAGAACAGAATGAACAGTGTGAGGGCAGCATTGCGTAAGCTGAGACATCTTGTGTGGGGTAGTAAAAACAAATTCGTGTAGCCTTGTGACGTGGTAACATGGAACCCGAACCACGCAACGTCCTGGGGTAGCTCCTATGGTCAAACACAACTCCTAAAAATCCCTGGCCCCACTGAGATTTCAACCCCGAACTGAATCGTCAGATTTCTCTTTCGAGTAGTCATCTGCACCTCTGTATTCGCAGAAGAGCTATGAAATTTTATGTGACGTCGGCTGATTTGTTGGAGTCTTCCGAGATGTGGATCAATCGCAGAATTGTGAAAATCCTGTCAATAGATCACGTAATCAACAAGTAAGTGTTTCACCGTGTTGCGAGAAATAAATAAACCTGACCATTACAAAACTCAGGAGATTAGCGTATTTTTACGCAAACTTACTCAGGTCAAATGGAAAGTAATTAAAATCGCGGATCGGGACTCGCATAATTTTCTCGGTCCCAGAAACTCGCGCAGTTTTGCGGGATCACAAACTGGCGACCTTGATAGAGCAGGGAGATGATGATCGCCAGACTTCTGTGACTAAGCATCACCAACAAGAATAAGTTGGTGTATGTTAGTGATACAGCAAGCTAATAACAATCTTTTTTTTTATTTTAGGCTTTACACCTCGTCGAGTTCATTAGAGGCGGAATTGGACTGGAGATAAGGAACGGAAAGGAATTCGGCCATGGCCTTTTGAAGGAAGCATCTCGACATTCGCCTGGACTGTTTTTTGGGAAACCAGGGAAAACCCAAATTTGGATGTCCGGAGTAGGATTCGAACCGGCGTTCTCCCGAATGCGAGCCCAGAGCGTGGTAACAATCAAACGCGTAGCGGTAATGCTGCGACATCAGTGCGAAAGTTCAAATTTGAGTGTAAGGAATGACAGAGGAGTATTCATCTTCGGAAATGTGTGCTGTGTGTTAGTATTTGGGGACTCCTCCGTTCTGATGAGAAGCTCTCAAACGCATGTCTGACAATTGCAGGCGCATCTTCCTCAACTTGAAGCGCAAACATGGCAAACGCCGGAGACAGACTTTATATCAAAACTTTTATGTTTCCGAGTCTGCCGCCGTCTC
>JARYHS010006498.1:0-19688 GCA_031002005.1 Vandiemenella viatica
AACAACCCCTGAATTTTATTCTGTGGGGCTTAAAAATGTAACAACTTAAATTTGATATTGCGAGAAAGTCACTTACGATTTTCTGTGAAGCTCATTTAGACCGCCAATTCGTAGAGTTAAATGTAATACATTATTTAAGACGAGTATCACTAAGGTTAGGGTCCTTAGGGTCGATTCACGCTTTGGAAAATGTTTAATTTATTTTCTGTGGTCGTTTTCTTTGGATACTGGTTGCTGTTGGTTGCATCGCATAATCATTTTTTCCCGAAAATCCACTAAAACATCAATGTTTTTTGTTTTGTTTTGTTTTTTTCTGAAGGCTTCACAACTTCTTGGATAACAAGCTAATTTCAAACATTTGAAACATAACCAAAGAAGACTTCAAAAATGAAATTGATCGTTGCTTGCATACCAGAAGACAGTTAAAAAAAAAAAAAAAACCTTGCACATTAAAAGTAAATACCGCACAAACAGACCCATTTATTTCGGAAAGGTAACGTGCAGTTGTATCGTCACGTAAAAATTCCAACAAAAGGGACACAAAGCGTTCCGGAACTGTTGCAAGATTAGCATGAAATTTCTACATTTTTACCTTATTATATTTTCATTGGCAAATATGTGACAAGATTATACACTGTTTATTCGCAATTTATTTCCCCTGTTTCATCATTTAAATACTCTTTGATTGAGTAGAAAGCTTTATTTTATATATATACTCTTTAAGCCTATGTTTGAACTATTCTCTCTTATAGCTTCTTCTTCTGGTCCCTACCCTTTCCGGATGTTGGCAACCATCTTGGCTGTCTCGTCTCTGCTGGCTGATGCTCGGATTAACTCCGTAGTTGTCTTGGAGGTCCATATTCTTAGATTTTTTAACCAGGAAGTTCTTCTTCTACCACCAGCACTTCTCTTTCCTGGTATTTGCCCCTGGAGAACAGATTGCAGGAGTTCATAGCGGTTATTATTCCTCATGATGTGTCCAAGATACTGAAGCTTTCTTGTTTTTATGGTGGTCAGTATTTCCATGTCTTTTTTCATTTTGCGGAGCACTTCATCATTTGTAGTGTGATCTGTCCATGGTATTCTCAACATTCTTCGATGCAGCCACATTTAAAAAGCTTCTAGCCTTTTACTGATAGTTTGTGTTAATGTCCACGTTTCAACGCCATACAAGAGGACAGAGAACACATATCAGCGCAGGAGTCTCATGTTCATGGTAATTGATAAATAACGACTTTTAAAAAGGTTATTCATTTTATTGAAAGCTTTACTAATACGTGACTTTATTTCACCAGATGGATCCAATTGGCTGTTTACTGTGGTGCCAAGATACATATACCTTGATACACATTCAATGATCTTCTGGTTAATCATAATATGGCGTTGGCAGTTGTTGTTTTTGCCAATGACCATTACTTTTGTCTTATTTATATTAATGTCAAGTCCGTATTCGTGGCTGCATTGTGATACTCTATCTATAAGATATTGTAAGCTTTATTGACTGTCAGCAAAAATGACTGTGTCATCTGCGTAGCGAATGTTGTTTATCCAGTTTCCATTCAACAGCACTCCCATCTCCACATCACTCAACGCCTCCCTAAAGATATACTCTGAGTAGATATTAAATAATAAGGGGGACAGGATACAACCTTGTCTTACACCACGAAGAATTTTTACTTCATCCCTATTTTCTCCCTTCAATCTCATATGAGCAGACTGGTTCCAGCACAGGTTAACAATAATTCTCAGGTCTTTGTCATCCAAACCAAAACTTTTTAAAATTTCTATCATTTTCTGATGCTTTACCCTGTCAAAGGCCTTCTGATAATCTATAAAACAAGCATAGACATCACAATTTATATCTCTGCAGCGTTGAAATAGTACATTGATACTAAACAGAGCTTCTCGTGTTCCACCTGCATTTCTTAATCCAAACTGTGTAGGTGATTATTGCTGATGAACCTTAATTCTGTAGGAAGCTTATTGCACAATTAGGCTCCAGAATAGGAAGGGCATTTTTTCAATTTTTTTTTTTTTGTGTTGTGTACTTGTAAATTGAAGTCAGTTTTATCACGGATTTCATACTCGTGTACTTGTTCATTCTTTTTAATAACATTCTTTGTGAGTGAAAGCATTATAGATTATATATTGTATATATATATATATATATACACAATTAAGTAACAATTAAAACGATATAATTTTTTTTTTTTTTTACTATTTAAAAAAAATAATAATGTTCTCTCAATAAGACTTTGTGCTGGAGATTATTGAGAAGAAGAAAGACTTACCATGCTTGTAGGAACTCTAATCCTGACTACCATGACAAAATATAAATAAATGTGGTCATAGATTAATTCCTAATATTATTTAAAAAATAAAGACATAAACGCCAACAGAGGAACCATGTTAAAAAAAAAAAAAAAAAAAAAAAATCCTTGCGGTCTTCTTTTTAAAAAGATCATAGTATGATAACATTAATTTTATATGAGTCTTCTTGTTTAAATATGATGTTTTACAACATGTGACGTACCTATCACTATTTTCGGCCTGCTAAACTACTTAAATTTAATAAATCTGTTTTATAATTATTTTGTAGTATTTTTAAAAGTTTTCGTAATATCACAGAGCTTATTTTTCGTAATTTCGAACTTTTTTGGACTTTATTTAATTATCAGCATTTGTATTCAGTATTCGATAGTTTGAATATCCTTTAAAATTAATTCAGGCTCATTTTATTTAGTACTTGGCATAACTAGATTGTTGTATAGCAAATTGACAACCTATTGTTTTTTGCTTTGCCTAGCGTTTCATTGTCGTGTCTGACTGGCGTGATCGAATTATGTTGATGTGGTATGCTTTTGGATGTCATCCATACGGATGAGGTCCAAATGGAACGATCGTGTATGGCCACCTTTACAGTATTAAGTGATTTTAAGCGTTTCGCGAAGTTATAGTCGTAGTGGAACGTAAGACATATCGTGGCAGATCGAGTGAATTAAAAAATTCTTGTGGCTAATTAACCTAATCATCTGCTTCCACAATTGTCGACGGACTTGCAGGGGCGCCGAGTTTTAGAAAACAGTGTAACTCGTTTCGACGAGACTATCACTGGCGGGTTGCTGATTTGGAGGGAATAACATATGCTACTTTTTATCCATAAAACATTTTATGTTTCATGCAAATTAAATAAAAACCTTCAAAATCCTTGCCAAACATGAACGAAGTCTCAGGCACCAAATAGTATTATATAATGGTGAAAATCACATCTAAATCCATGCAGTATATTTGAAGTAATAAGCGAACAAACAGGCAAAGTAGGAAAAAAAGATTTTGCATTTTTTAAATTCTGTTCCAAGCCAAAAAAACACACTAAATTTCATTAAAATGAGTTCAGCCTTTTTAACCTGATAGATTTTCAACTTTATAATAGTAATAGATAGATAACCAATAATTTGTGTCTTCCTATTAGAAATCAGGAGTTTATTATTGTATTTGATTTGTGTCCGCAAGGATCGCTACGTGAATGAAGTCGCAGGTACAGCTAGTAATTAATATACAGAAGAGATAGGAAAAAAAAAGATGCGTGGAAAATACTAGATTAAACAATAAGGATCGGATACCTATCATAATAATAAAAATGAAATCATTATATTAACAGTGTGTAGCAAAAATTTTTATCAGCATATTAGCACATACTTCATGTACATAGTTTTATTAAGAATTGTATGATCAACAAATCAACATTAATAAACCTTTTTTAAGAAGCTACATTTTTAATTTATATAATATCAATTTTTTTCAATGGAAACTTATTTTGTCAAACTACTGCTCTATTTAGAAATATCATCCCCTTTTCTCGGTTTACGTGCACTACCATGCAATCATTCAATCTTTGATGAGTACTCCTCAAATAAGTTTTCATTCTCCGTAAGGCTTAACATGATCGTTCTGCGGTGCATGCCGATACTGGAATAGTTGAAACGATTTTTAACAATTTGATGATTTCAGGCATCATACCTTGGATAGATTCGCAATACGAAATTCTATATATACAACCGTTTTTCACATTGTTTAGCCTGACATTTTTTGTTCATGCAATGATTGTTAATAGCCAGGGCCGGCGCTAGGATTTTGGGGCTCGGGCTAACCGCTCTTTGCAGTCACGTAGCCAGTTGGGGGCCCTTGGCCAATTCATCGGTTGGGGCCCTCCCTCACACGAAATGAGCGATTTTTTTTTTTCTATTTTTTCATCGCAATGAGATCGTCATGGAGTTCTTTCATGTAACTGCATCATTTTAATCAGTAAGAAATATTTCCACCTTACTCAAATGTGTCATAGCATTTTTAGTAAAGAGCTGGTCGCTACGGCCAATGACATTATCCAAAACTCAGTTAGCGCGCGAGTAAAATTAATGCTGTTCACTTGATGAATCGTCTATATGTCTATTTATCCTCCATATTTTTGGAGTTATTAATGTTGATTTGTTGATCATCGAATATAAAAACTGAGTCAAGAGCCGATTTCCAAGGGTTTTGAAATTTTTCGCCAGTTCATTTGGATCATACGACGTGCTTGGCAGTATTATCTACAGATTTTTGCAGATGGAAAGAAATCTTATGTAAATTTGCGTTTAAACCTTCGAAACGAATGATAATTTCTATTATAAATGATAATAAAAACAGATTCAAAATACTGAATTTTTAAAAACCATTTTGCTTTTGCGCATGTATTATCTACCTTTCTTCTTGTGTCGTTAAAAAAACACAGCAGCACACTATATTTGTTTGAATAGTTTTTTTAGGAAGATATACGACAACAATATAGTGTTTGTGAAAAAGGCCTCAAAGAGAGGTTCATCGCTAACTGTCTGTAGTGATTCAAAACAAGCCTGGTGTTTCGATGAATCACGCACGAAAACAATACGCTAAAAATTTCTTATGAAATCTGCTATAGTCTCTTGAACAACCAGGTTTAACAAGTGAACGGTGTATTGCAGATGAATTGCCCTTGATTCGATAACTTTATTCCACAATTGAAGGTCAGTAAGCGCTTCAACAACAGAAGCACCATCTGTATATAGACCCCTACACATATGGATATTTATGTCGAATCTTCTTAGTACTGTAGTCATTGAAAATTTCAAACAAATTTCTAGGATATTGTTGATATTGTTTCAAAGAGGCCAATAAAAGTTTCGTGTATTTAACACTTTGCGTCCACGTAACGAAAGAAGTGTGTGACTTATTCATTACTGGAAATATCAATAGTTTTATCAACCATAGCTGAATAGTAGACTGCATTTTCACTACTTTTATTATTTTATGCAGTATTTCGTTACTAAAAATTGCACACAGTTCGTTAGTGATATCGTATGACAACCGCCCATATTTGTTGCCACGTGTTTAACTCGAAAATATTCTGTGCTCACAGCTTCAACATCGAATGCAATCTGAATATTCGTCCTCGTGATCCCTTATGGGTAGGCTCCTGGTCACTAAAAAAAATATTTGTTTTCATATCTTACAGTTTACTTTTTGATAGCAGTCAGTGTACATTGACGCCACGTTTTAAACTGGCTTTATGCAGTATACAACAACAGTGAACTTCAGGCTTTTCATACTTTTTAAAGCTTTATTTCATGATGAGTGAGTGCCTTAAGATACTCATCTCCTCTTGATGATGTTTTCGGCGCAGAAACGCCACTAGACATGGTTTCTTTACAGATTTGGCAAACCCCTTTATCTATATCTTCATCATTTTAGCAGCCACGAAATAATTGTCTGCTACTTTGAAAATTGTGCCTTTTCTTCTAGTCAATTGAATTTGCAGAAATAACATCTTCTGGTTGGATTTTCTGAGCTGCACTAAGCTGAGAAGAGCTACTAGTGAGGAGTTCTTCAGTTTTGGGCATATTACGATTTAAAAGCACGAATTTATCTATCAAAACTATTAATTTTCAGAAATAAACACGGTAACATCAAGCGCAGCGTGCGTTCTGTTTACCTGCGCAGCGAACGGGCGAAGCGCTGTGTATGGCGGGCTAGTATATGCACGCGGCTCTTTACGAATCAAACCTACACTTACCTCACAGTAGATAGTGTTAGGAATGACTTAACGTAGTGTTCATATTCTCCTCGGGCATGACGTGCAAACTCACATCGTAAGCAAGTGCGATCTCGTCGAGACGTCTTGCCTCGCCAGGCGGCGCGTGACGTAAGTAACACAGGAGTCGCTCGAAGTCAATTACTCATTACTGTTGACGTCAATGCTCATGGGTGCTCCGCACCCACTATTTACCTCTCGTGGGTGCCAGAGTCCCCGAGCACCCACAGAGTCGGCGCCCCTGCGGACTTGTATGTGACTGTCTCCCTTCGTATGTTAGAATGACCTCGTTAACTTCGTATATGTCGTCGTTCTTGGCCACAAGACTACCTCGTTCACTCAGCAATTTGTGATTCTTATAACTTATTTTAATATTGGAAAATACTTTTTCAACCAATTATTGTTACTAAATTGCAGAAATTGTAAGGCAATGAAATTCGTTCTGAGTTCAGATTAACCGGCACCTTTCCGTTCCCAATTTCCAGCAATTGATCTAAGAATATCCCATTGTTCGATCATTCTGCAGCTAAACACGCATATTTGTAGATAATTACAACGTCTTTGCTTGGCGCTACAATGTAGTATATTTCAGACAAACATTTATTACGTCTGCTGGTGTCGATCGAGGAATTCTACTTCTACATCTACATCTATACTCTGCAAATCACAAATACTGTGGGTGGCAGAGGGTGCTAAGCACCAATCCTAATTCTGTGCATTCCAATCCCGAACAGAACGAGGAAAGAAGGAATACATAAATGAATCAGTACGGCATCTTATTTCTCGAATCTTATCCCTCCTGTCATTGCGACCTAAATAGGTTGGAGGAAGAAGTATTTCGTTGCACTCGTAAATTAAAGATTTTCGCGTATTCTCCAACAAATTCAAACGAAAACGACTTCGTCTGTCCGCCAAACAATCCCAGCCCAACCCATGTATCAGCTCTGTGACACTTACTATGTAAGGACTGTAAGTAGCAGTCACGAATCGAGCGGCTCTGCTCTGTACTTTCTTTAATGTGTCAATCAATCCCTTGCGATACGGATCCCAAATTCCACAACAGTATTCCAAATGCGGACGCACTAGTGTTTTGTACGTTATTTCCTTTCCTTTATATGAGCATTACAACTTCTCAAAATACGACCTATGAATCGCAGTTTAGAAGTAGCTTTGCCTACGACGGAAGTTATGTGCAAGTCCCATTTCCTGTTGCTTTGTACTGTTACGCCTAGATAGTTCAGGGAATCCACAGTGTCAACAACTGAATTGTTAACTTTGTACTCGTGAGCAAACGAGGTCTTTTTATTACTTATGTGCATTGCCTTGCACTTTTTGCAGTTAAGTGTAAGCTGCCATTTACGGCACCATTCCGAAATAATTTCTAAGCAATCATCGGAGCACCTAACTTCCCTGTAAATAAGTACATCATCAGCAAAAAATCGTATCCTGCAATTAACGTTGTTACCGAGATCATTTATAAAAATTAAGAAAAGAAGTGGTCCCACTTCCTTGAGGAATGCCCGAAGTAACATCTATCTTAGAAGAGGCTTCTCCGTCAACAACGACATACTGTGACCGACCAGTTAGAAAATCGCGTATCCATTCGCAAATCTGATCAGATACACCGTACTCCCGATTTTTCGCTAAAAGTCGTTTGTGCGGTACAGAGTCAAAAAAGCTTTGTGAAAATGCAAGAAAATAGCATCAACATGTGATCCTGTATCAATAACTTTCATTTCATCATGCGAAAATAGAGCCAGTTGCGTTTCACACGATCGGTTCTTCCGAAATCCGTGTTAGTTTGCTGTAATTAACTCGTTTTCATCTAGAAACTTCATAACGTTAGAGCATAACAGAATTCTACTGCAAACAAATGTTAGAGATATAGGTCGATAATTCCGAGGATCTCTCCGATCTCCTTTCTTGAAAACGGAAATCACCTGCTCTATTTTCCAGTCAGAAGGTACTTTTCTTTCTTCAAAAGATTTACGAAATATATCTGACAGAAATGGTTCTATTTCTTCCGCGTACAGTAGAACTCCAATTATCCGAACTCTGATTATCCGAATCGCCGATTATCCGAAGTGCTTTTTTAACTAAGATGGAAACGAACTGCGAAAAGGCTTCCCCTCTTTTATAAAAACCAACCCAAAGTTCTTATGACTGCAGCTTTGTTTACCGAGTGGTACGGCGAAATTTTCATCCCGAAGTGGAAAGGCACCAAAAATCTCTTGGAAAAGAAGGCATTTTCAACATACATATCATCATATATATTATTTCTATAAGGTATTTTTTTGTCACAAGCCTGTATCTTCCTTAATACTTAACCGAAATCAATGAATGAGGTGTCATTTTAAAGCTAATGTTCTTTACTTTTGTCACATCATATTTAAAAAAAAATGAAATTTTCAGAATTCGACCCTTAAAGGGCGAAAATGTAAATATTTCTAAAATGCTGTTTTCTGTGTTACAAGTCATTTATCTCCCTGGATACCTATCTGAAATCGTTTAATGAAGTATCAATTTAAAGATTAAGATCTTTAGTGACGTCATATATTAAGACAGTAAAGTTTTGGAATTCGACCCTTAAAGGGCAAAAGGATCAATATTTTTGCAATTCGTTTTTGTGTCACGAGCGATGTATCTCCCTTAATATCTAACCGATACGGATAAATGAGGTATCATATTAAAGGCTAAGGTATCCGCCGTGGAAACATTATATTTTAAGAAAGGAATTTTTCGTAATTCGACCCTTAAAGGGCAAAAATGTTAATTTTTCTGAAATGCGTTTTTTGTATCTCGAGCCATTTATCTCCCTGGATATCTAACCAAAATCGATAAATTAAGTAGGATTATAAGGAGTAATGTCTCAGCTTTGTGAAATCATATTCTAAGAAGAATGTTTTTGGAATTCAGCCCTTAAAGGGAAAAAGTATAAATTTTTCTATAACGCATTTTTGTGTCACGAGCGATTTATCTCCCTAAATATCTAACCGATACATATAAATGGGATATCATATTAAAGGATAAGGACTCCGCCATGGTAACATTATATTTTAGGATAGGTTTCTATTCTAGGACGGGTTTCTATACATAAACCTAAAAAATAAGTAAAACGTTCAACAGACATCCAAATCAGCTTATTCACGGCCTGAAAAGCACAAAATCGATATCTATATTGGAATCTGATAAGTATGTTACAAGTTACACAGATGACAAAACAGTGATTGTACGGAGTTTAATGGAACAAATCTCTTTCTATATTGGAACCTAATCACTAAGTGAGAAGTAAACATAGGTCAAATGCAAATAATAGCTTAAGGCGCCTAGGTTGCTGTCCTTATTTGTTCAACATCTTGTAGATAAATTCAGTATCCTTAGTTAATAAGTAAGTGTTATATGTAATGTATATATATATATATAAAACATAAAACAGATACACCTCCCTTAAAGTTATCCCTTTAAGTTTACTATACCTACTCACAAACAAATCACTTAAAAAAGAAAAAGTCGCAAATAAAAATAATTAAGAAATAATGGACCTAGTAGGTACATAACAACACGCGCGAATGCGAATATAATGGTATGTTAAAATTTCAAAGCCATCGGTGAATAAGTTAAGATCGTAGCCGTCTTTGTTCTTGGCGACAAGAATAACTCATTCGCTCAGCCGTTCGTGATTTTTAAAATTGATTTAAATATTGGGAAATAGTTTTTCAATAAATTCTTCTTTTCACGTTATTAAATTGCAGAAGTTATGAAACAGTGAAATTTGTCCTGTCAGATCAATGGCCAACTACCAGATAAAAATTCAAAGCATGTAATAAAAAGTACTAATTAAATCAAAATAAAAATAAAGAAAAAAATCACACCAAATCACTGAAACAATCCAAAAAAATAGAGAAAATACTAAGGAAATAATTGAAATAGGTATAACGCAATATTGATTCAAAATTTCATTATAATCGATGAAACACTTTCGGAGATTTGAGATTAGTAACAAACGAAAATTTACTTTTTTATTTAGAAGATTAAAGTAAAGGATAAATAAATTTCAAAGAATTTGATTAAGATTGTTACTACATTACGTAAAATAAAATAAATGATGGGTTAATGGTGGGATTTTGTTGGTGATGGAGGCCAGGGAGATGTCTGGTACGCCTAAGTAGTATGCAGGATATTTTGGTACGCACGTTAAAATCTCCAAATATCTGATGCAGTGGTAGTTTCAAGGAAAACTTTGATTGCTCTCACAATGCCGTTGAGTTTGTTAGAAGCAGTACCAGATTAGCCACGTAGCAAGAGTTAGCAAATGCTACGGGCCTCGCGCCATCTGGGGTTTCCCCCTCAGGCCATACAATTTTTCAAAAAAGCTCTACCACGCCCTGGACGGCATAAACAAAGGGCCTCTGCTTCACATTTGCTGCTGGCCCCGCGCTCTTTTAATCCGGCTCCGGTTAGAATCATGGCTGTTGGCGTGTTCTAGTACTGTAAAATGTTCATTGAGGGTGCTGAATGTTTATCTGTGAACATTCAGTCTGACTGAGAGTTGCTCTGCAGTGAGACCTATGTAGGAACTGCAGGTTAGTTGGTATATAATGTGCGATATGGAACAAGTAGCATGTCCATTAATGGGGAAGGTTTTCCCTGTAGTAGGGATAGAATATGCCGTATTCGGTGAATGCATGCTACCAGGAGCGCCGAGTTTTAGAACACCTCGTGGGTGCTCATGCCCAATTGATGAAACTTTTTTTTTTTTTTTTAAACCGGAAAAAAGTGTGAACTTGTTCCGACGAGACTATTACTGGCGGGTTGCTGAATTGGCAGGGAATGACATACTCTATTTTTTAGCCATAAAACGTTTAGGGTTTGATGCAAATGATTTTTTTCCCTGTCTTTAGTCTGTTTTGATGCATTCCTCCATCTCTTCCTATCTTGAGCTAACATCTTCTTCTCTACATATCCCTTACAACCCCTCGTCCTCAATTATCTGCTTCAAATCTCTGTCTTCCTCTACAGTTCTTACCCTCGACTGTTCCCTCCACTAACTAATTAACCAATCCTGCACATCTCAAAATATGACCTACCAGCCTGTCTCTTCTTTCTGTAAGCTTCTTCCACAAACTTCTTTTCTCACCCATCATTTCCAAAACTCGTTCATTTTGTACTTTGTCTGACCACTTAATTTTCAGCATTCTTCTGTAGTACCACATTTCAAATGCTTAAATTTTCTTTCTTTCTGGTATTCCTAAAGTCCATGGTTCGCTACCGGTACCACAAAGTGCTGTACTTTACACATAAATTATTAGAATGTTTTTTTAATTCCTCGAACAATGTTTGAAACGAAAAGATTTATCTTTTTCATGAAGGCTCTATTTGATAGTGCTATTCTGCTTTTAACGTCTTTCCTGCTTCGGCCATAGGGTGTTATTTTGCTTCGAAAGTAACAGAATTCTCCTATTGATCCGACCCTATTTTTTATATTTTCTACTATCATTGGTATCATTTCTGCTACATTTCATCACTTTTGTCTTGTTTTGATTTATATTCAGTCCAAAATCTTCATTCAGTATTTTGTTAAGTAACTTCTCAATATCCTCAGCCTGTTCTGCTAACAAGTCTATGTCAAAAAATCGTAGCATACTGATTTTTTCTCCATGAACATTTATGCCACATGAAAATTTTTCTTTTGCTTTCTTTATTGCTTCTTCCACATTTTTTTTTTTTTTTTTTCGTCAGTCTTTCGTCTGGTTTGATGCAATTCTCCATCCCTTCCTATCCTGTGATAACCTCTTCATTTCTGCATACCCCTTACAACCCAAGTCCTCAATTATCTGCTTCTGCTTATTCTAATCTCTGTCTTCCTCTACAGTTCTTACCTTCGACTGTTCCCTCCACTAACAAATTAACCAATCCTGCATGTCTCAAAATATGATCTACCAGCCTGTCTCTTCTTTCTGTAAGCTTCTTCCACAAACTTCTTTTCTCACCCATCATTTCCAAAACTCGTTCATTTCTTACTTTGTCTGTCCACTTAATTTTCAGCCTTCTTCTGTAGCACCACATTTCAAATGCTTCAATTTTCTTTATTTCCGGTATTCCTAAAGTCCATATTTCGCTACCATCAAGTGTGCTCCACAAAAATAATTTTAAAAAGTTCTTTCTAATTCCCATATGAATATTTGAAACTAAAAATTTTCTCTTTTTAATGAAGGCTCTTTTTACTAGCGCTATTCTGCTTTTAATATCATTCCTGATTCTGCCATCGGTTGTAATTTTTCTTCCCAAGTAACAGAATTCTCTTTCTACTCCTATTGCATCCGATCCTACTTTTATATTTAATCCACTAGTATTGGTATCATTTCTGCTACATTTCATCATTTTTGTCTTGCTTTGGTTTATATTCAGTCCAAAATCTTCCTTCAGTATTTTGTTCATGCCATTCAGTAACTCCTCAATATCCTCAGCCCTCTCTGCTAACAAGACAATGTCGTCAGTAAATCATAGCATACGGATTTTTTCTCCCTGATAACTAATGCCACATGAAAATTTTTCTTTGACATTCTTCATTGCTTCTTCTACATACAAGTTGAATATTAACGGGGATAGACTACAACCTTGTCTCACATCCTTTTTAACTGATGCATGTCTCTCGTGATTCTCTACTTTTATTATAGTCAACTGATTCTTATATAGTTTATGGAGTATTCTTCTATCTCGATACTTTAGACCCGACTTCTTTAAAATTTTGAACATCTTGACCCACCTAACATTATCAAAAACTTTTTCTAAATCAACAAATGCCATAAAAGTATGTTTGTTTTTCTTGATCCGCCCTTCAAGTATTAATCTTAAAGACAGAATTGCTTCCCTTGTACCGCGATTTTTCCTAAACCCAAACTGATCTTCACCTAGTATCTCTTCTACTACCCCTTCCATCCTTCTCTATATTATTCTGGTCAATAATTTTGAAGCATGTGTTGTTAGACTAATGGTGCGATAATTCTCACATTTGTCGGCTTGTGCTTTCTTTGGAAGCGTGAAAATGATTATTTTTATTAAAATCAGTTGGAATTTCTCCTGTTTCATAACTTTTTGATATCAGCTTGAATAATCTTTCGATTCTTTCCTCTCCTAGGGATTTACGAAGTTCTGCATGGATCTCATCAATTCCAACTGCCTTGTTTGCTTTCAAGTCATTCAGAGCTTTATTAAATTCTGTCCTCAAAACACGATCTCCTAAGTCATCAATGTCGACATCGCTTTCTTTTTCCATTACACTATTGATCAAGTCGTCCCCAACATACAGTTTCTCAATGTATTCTTTCCATCGGTTAGCTCTATCTTCTGAGCTTAAAAGAGGTTTCCCATAGGCAGCTTTAATGTTCATACCTCTTTTCTTCATTTCTCCAAAATTCTGTTTGATCTTTCTATATGCAACATCTACTTTACCTACGACCATTTCCTTTTCTACTTCTTCACATTTTTCTTGTAGCCATTTTCCTGTTGCTATTTTGCATTTCCTATTTATTTGATTTCTAAATTGCCTGTACTGCTCTCTTCCTGTTCCATCCTGAGCATTTTTGTACCTTCTCCTCTGATCCATCAGCTGCAAAATTTCTTCTGTGTTCCAAGGTTTTCGGGCAGCTTGTTCCCTAAAGTCTAAAGTTTCTTTACCAGTTTTCATTATTTCGGTCTTTAATGCATTCCATTCGTCCTCAGTTGAGCTCCTTTCAGAGTTGCTTCTTAGACCCAAGTCTACCATTTCTGCAAATTTTTCTCTTGTGCTAGATTGTTTCAGTTTATTCACTTCCAGTCTGTTCTGCTTATACTGCTTCCTTATTCGCTTAAATTTCAGCATGCATTTCATTGTTATCAAATTATGGTCAGAGTCTATGTCTGCTCCTGGGTACGCTTTACAGTCTAGAACTTGATTCCTGAATCGCTGTTTGACCATGATATATTCTAGCTGATATCTGCCTGTATCCCCAGGACGTTTCAAGCTGTATATTCTTCTTGCATGGTTCTTAAACAGTGTGTTTGCCACTACTAGCTTAAATCTTTCACAAAATTCTAGCAACCTGCTTCTTCGCTCATTTCTTTCTCCTAGACCAAAACTTCATACAGTATTCCCCTCTTTTCCTTCTCCCACTATTGCATTCCAATCACCCATGAATATTAGATTTTCCTCCCCCTTCACATATTGGATTATTTCTTCAAGTTCAGCGTTTATTTTTTCTATTTCTTCGTCATCTTGCTGTGCCGTTGGCATATACACTTGTACTAATGTGGTTTGGTCGGGTTTAGTTCCTAACCTCATCAAAATAATCCTGTCACTAAACTGATCATAATAACTCACCCGTTTCCATACTTTCCTACACCAGTGACTCCATTGACAGCGTGTGTGCTAATTATCCTGTGTTCCCCAGATCAGAAATCCTGTGCGTCCATCCATTTCATCTCACTAATCCCAACAACATCTAACTTAAGTTGTTCCATCTCCCTTTTTAAGTATTCTAACTTACCAACCCTATTCAGACTTCTAACATTCCACGCTCCGACTCGTAGAATGTTTCAATCCATTCTGATGACTCCTCCATGAGCAATCCCCACCCGGAGATCCGATTGGGGGACTATTTTACCGGAATATTTTACCCAGGAAGAATCCATCATGATATATGTAATAAATATCTCTCGGGTTTTCTGCCGGTTAATATATTTATTTGGATCTTTTAACGACGTTTCGGCAACTGCCATCGTTGCCTTCATCAGGTTAAATCTCACCTGCAAGGACAAGACACGACTGACTCGCGAGCTTTTTTTTTTTTTTTTTTTGGTGTCCCGCTGGCTAGACAGCTCTACCGCTACGTGTCAGGTTTGTCTAGGATTTGTGTTCTCTTTTTAATTCTCTTTTGGTGGGAGAAAAATGGGCTACGAGCCAGCAAGAGAGCTATTTTCTGCTGGATCTTTTCCGAGCAGTTTTGGAGAAGGGTGTTGTCCTAGGACATTTCCTTCAAACGTTATGATGATTACGTCGCTTTACTGTAGGTTTGTCTTTAACTTTTAGCTCCTTTCTTCTTTCATTGATGTAGTATGGAGAGAGGTCGTCTGTGCCTGTCGAATGTGATGTTATATTCGCCAAGACTAGCGATCAGTGGGTTTGCTGATTTTGATGCTGCTCTGTAGAAGTTTGTAGTGAGAGCTTTAATTCTGTCCTTTAACAGCGGTATGCCTGCGGCTTGATGCAGGTCCTTAGTTGGAAATCTTACAGGCAGGTGTAGAGCTCTACGTAATGCCCGGTTTTGCATGACTTGCAGTCTGCCTAGCGCGGTTTCGGACGCGTACCCCCACACTGGGCACGCGTACTCCATTACCGGGCGCACTAAGCTGCAGTACACGCCAACGCCGATTCTTGGATGGAGGGTGCTGTCCCTGTTTAGTACAGGGTACTGCTCCTTTAGTCGAGCAGCAACTCGTCGTCGTAGATCCTGAATATGAGGATTCCATGTTAGTCTGGCATCCAGGGTCACGCCCAGGTATTTGACCGTTCGTGCCCATTCTATTGTTTCCCCATTGAGTGTGAGTTTTGGGGTTTGCTGCTGTTGAGGTCGACGTTTCCCCAAGCGCCTTGTCAACATTATAGCTTGTGTCTTGGCCGTGTTCAGGGAGATTCGCCATCTCCTCGCCCAGGCTAATGTCTGTTGCAAGTGTCGAATTGCAACGGCCTTGTTCCTGTGGGCTATGAAGAAAGCGGTGTCATCCGCGTACAATGCTGTTCTGACTGTAGCTGGGGCCGGGATGTCCGCGGTGTACAAATTATACAACACGGGTCCCAGCACTGACCCTTGAGGCACTCCGGCATTGATGGGGCGTCTTGAGGAGAGTTCTTCTCCTACTCGCACCTTGAATGATCTCCCGCACAGGTAGCTTCTGATAAGCTTCACCAACGGGCCGGGGATTCCTTGTTGGTACAGCTTGTACAAGAGGCCATGGTGCCAGACGGCGTCAAACGCTCGCGCCACATCCAGGAGTACGAGCGGGCAGTAGGCTTTGAAATTATAGGCGGTGGTGGCTCTTTCGACAATCCGCATAATTTGTTGCGTGGCCGAGTGTCCTTGCTGGAAGCCAAATTGGAAGTCTGGAATCAAGCCTTCACTCTTGATGTGTGTGTTCAGCCTTTTCAAGAGGAGTCGTTCGAAAACTTTACTCAGGCCCGGTAACAGGCTGATTGGCCTGTAGTGCTGGGGGAACATGCTGTCTTTGCCAGGCTTCTGAACTGCGATGACTACCGCTTCTTTCCAGCATCTGGGAAATTTCTGTGTCTGGAGAATTGTATTGAACACCTTCACCAGGAAAGATATTGCTTCAGGCGGCAGGTTTTTCAGGATGACGTTTCCCAGTTGATCTTTCCCCGGAGCTTTGCGTGGGTGCAGCTGGGTGATGGTGCGTTTTATTTCTTCATCAGTTATGCTTTCAATTTGGTATTCGTCCTCAGCTGCAAGGAAGCGTGTGAGGCGTCGCTGTACGTCGGCAGAGTGGTCTTCGTCTTCATCGTCAGCTGGCCTGAACTTCCTTTCAAAATGGTCGGCCAGTGCATTAGCTTTATCAATGTCAGTGAAGACAAGGCCTCTTTCACCGTGTAGTGCAGGTATACGTGCACGTCGCTTGGTGAACCTTCGTGTGGCGTGCCAGAGACTTCCGTCCTGAGTATTTAGGGTGGTAAGCCTCGCTGACCACTCCCTGTTTCGGTGTTCTGTGAGGGCGGCCTTAAGTTCCCGTTGCAGTCGGTTGAGGAGACGCCTGGTTTGGGGCTGCCGGGTCAGCTTCCATTCCTTGGAGACTCGGTTTTTGTGTCTTATTTGCGCAACAAGATGCGGAGGCAGTTGCCAGGATTGCAGCTTGGGTCCAGGTGGAGGTGTGGAATTTTTGGCTGCCTGCAGAACAGCGGCGGAGAAGTTCTTTAGTTCGGTGTCTAGATTTGCAGCGTTCAGGTGTTGCGGAATTGATGCTTTCACGACCTCGCGAAAGCTGGCCCAGTCAGTCTTGCTGTAATTGAAAGAGTTGGTAGGTTGATGTTGCCATGTTCCTATGTCAATGTGTATCATTACTGGTGAGTGGTCGGACGACATTCTGTTAATAGTACTGGCAGCCACAAAGCCAGTGATGCCTCTTGTAATGGCGACGTCCAAGACATCTCCGCGTCTGCCGTTCCAGGGATGATGAGTTGGTTCTTCAGGCCCCCAGATCTTGGAAGTTATGTCTTTGGGAAAGACGGAAGAGCTGGCGTCCAGCATTATTTCTTGCCCTGGATTTCCAATTCAGGGTGCTTTGAATTTAGATCTCCACCAATTAGCTATCTTTCCCCTGATGGAAAGTAGGTTTGGTAAAGTCATCTTCTTCAAGCCGTTGTCTAGGTGGTCTGTAGGCGGCTATGACAGTAACTGGACCGGACTGTAGTGCCTATTTCAACTGCGCAGGCTTCGAGTTGTTGCATAGGTGGCAGGTGAATTTCGTGGTGGGGAATGCCACGTTTGATGACTATGGCGACGCCTCCTCCTGCGGTTGTTCTGTCTATTGCGATAGTAGTTGTAGTTAGCTATCGGGATTCTCAATCCTGGCTTTAGATGAGTCTCGGCAATGAGGCATATGTCTATGTTTTCATCACGTAGAAATTGCCGAAACTCGTTGATTTGTTGATAAATCCCGCAGGCGTTTCCAAACGCACAGTGTTAAGTTTTCAATGTGCGTCCTGTTCATGGTTGGTTTTGGTGTCCATGATTTGTTCAGCCCTACGGGCCGGCGTGACTGCAGCTTTGATGTCCGCTGCGAGCTGGTCAAATTTAAGTAGAAGGGATGTTAGCATATTGAGTAAGGTGCCAACGAGGTCCAGAAGTCTGTCCATGTTGCCTCCGTTGGTTGTAGTCTCAGGGCGTTGACATGGCTGTCTGCAGTATTGGTGTGGCTGTAGAGAGTTTGCTTGCTGCTCTGCTTCTGAGGGTGAAGTGGATGCCTGCGAATTCTGTGTGGTACCATTAAGTGCCTCTGAGTAAGAAGTTGGAGAGTTGTTTCTTGGTGGCTGTGGAGTTGCGTTTTTCTTCCTGGGGCCTGAAGAATTATCTTCCTGGAGCAATCTCTTGGTTGCTCTCTGGAGGGGTCTATTGGTATCCGAGGTAGGAGCCTTTTTTCCTTGCCTTGGTTGGTTTTGGTTTCCAGTTGGCATCTGGCGTTTCTGGATCTGCGCAGAGGGACCTGGAGTTTCCTCAGGCTTCTACTCTTCTCCGGAGTTTAGATTCTTTTGCGCTTCGCGCTTTTTCTTGGCATTAGCTGCCTGCTCTGTAGCAATGCCACGCTGTCTTTCGCGAGCTCGTTTTAAATGCAGTACATCCCTTGTAGCTCGCGACGTGCAAGCCGCCGCAGTTTGCGCATTTGGGGTTGCTGTCGCCTTTTTTCAAAGAGCAGTCGTTGGACAGGTGTGGGCCAGCACACTTAACACACACAGATGGCATGTTGCAGTGTCTTGCAACATGGCCCAGGGCCTGGCAATTATAACATTGCGTGGGACCATTAGATGACCTGAGTTTTTCGACCGTAATTCTCAGAGACATTAATGACTCTAGTTGGAAAATATTCCTGTTCTGTGGCCGGTCTGGCAGGACGACCAAGAACAGTGGCATGAGGTCCGATCCTCCGGGTCTTTTCAGCTGCGCTACTGTGCGGATGTCGAAGCCCTGTTCTTCCAACTCTTCTTTGATGTCCACAGTGGGCATGTTAGTCGGCAGACCTCGTAGGACTGCTTTGAGTTGCTTCTCCGCAGCAGTGGGGAAAGTGTAGTATGACATGCCTTTCCTCTGCAGCATAGCTGTGACTTTAAGGTAATCCTCTGTGCAATTGAGCGTTAGCTTAACTTTATCTCCACCTGCTGATTTAGCTTGAAATGGTTGGGCTTGGAGGGCCCCTTTTACCATTTGATAGAGCTCTTTGTACGAGTTTTTAAACTGTACTACTATTGGTGGTAACTGTTGCTTGGGTTGATTGGGCTGCTGCTGCTGCTGCTGCTGTTGTTGCTGTGCTGTTGCTGTGCTGCTGATGTGTTTGGCTCTGGTCCATTTCTTCACTCAGCGGGCCATATGGGTTAGATATTTCCATCTGCAGGTCGCGCTGTGTGTCTTTGTTTGAGGGGCGGACAGTCTTCCTGGCTGTCTGGAACTCTGTCGAAGCCGGAGGCTGGACAACCGTTGCAGTTGTATGAATAGCTTCTTTGAGTTGAGCTGTCTTTGCTGTTGTGACTGTACGAGGTAGTGGGTTCTTTTCTGGCTTCTTGCCTTGCTTGATCTTCTTAGCTTGCAGTGGGCCGGGTTTCTTCTTCTCCATTTGTCTCTTCATCTTTGCGACTATGGAGACAGATGGACTTGGTTCAGTGTTGCCTCTCTTCTTGAGTCTATTATGAATCATGCGGTCGATTTCAGGGTTTATACCCATCACGTTCTGTATCAGGACTGGCACTTGGGTTGCCGGAGCTGTAGCAGTGGCAGCGCTGGAGCACGCTGCTTCTCTACCATGTTGACTATTAGTGGCGTTTCGG
>JARYHS010006499.1:0-19669 GCA_031002005.1 Vandiemenella viatica
CATTCATATGGATTGCGCAGCAAGAAGCCTGACTCGACAGCTCAAACATCTCAGAAAACTAACCATTATAATTTGAGATCCCAGAGATCAAGTTAACAGTAAAATTATAACTGTATCTATAGTCATTTTATGTTTATTTGTGCCTTGAACAATATTAAAAGTAGCAAATGGAAACTGATTCAAATTTTCTGTATTTGTAATCTTTGTCATTGGAACTATATTTAAAATTTAATTTATTTGTTCTGCCCACAAAGAACTGGTCACATGGTGCCATCAACCTCGCCATGGCTCGGTTACTTTGTGGATTTCAAGAATATTTTACTGCTGTTCACGAGGTTTCAGCACGCAGCGGTTATGCAGGCTGCAGGGCAGTAACAAGAGACCGCTTACGCAGCTTCTGATAAGCGAGATCTTCCGGCCGTACGCTCGAGTGTGCAGCTACAGCCCGGAATAAAACTCAAGGACTGAGTACCATGCTATTCAAGTTTATATCCTTACTAACCATTGAAACAGTGCAATAATCCTTAATCGAAAAAAAAAACAGAAAATGAAAAGAAACAGTTCTTGAAGATATGTTTATAGAGACTGATAGAATCATTTTTCATTACTAATATATTTGTATGTGATGTAGATAATTCAAAGGGAAGTATTGGGGAATAGTTAGTGACTAGTTAAGATGCTTCAATGCTATAATGATTAAATATCAGAAATATTTTTGAACTCCAGCATTCATATGACAGTAATTATTAATTGTTTTTTGATTTCATAATTACATGAAAGCTTTTATATATGTTGACTTAGCCGAAACAATTTCATTCTTTTGTGTGATGGGGATTTAGTAGCGTAATAAGATAGTATTTATGTTTGACGATAATCATGTACTACATTTTAATTAATTCCCTTCAATCTTATCAATTTCTTAGATTTGCCTAATAACATATTCAAATGTAGCGGAATTAATTGTGAGCCACTTTATAACCAACATTGTTCATGGAGATAATTCAATATTGCAGTTGCCATAATCCCATTGTTTACACAAATTGCTCTATACTGATTGTTCTAAATAAAAACCAATTGAAATAGACTATATAAACAATTAATGATTTAATTACTAGTGCGATGATTTCTTGCATTTCATGTTTGAGTTATAATTTTATAAACGCACGTAATGTGAGCAAACTGCTAGTAGAGATTCTCAGAAATTTTGAGACCCCAAGGCGTGTCCCAGGAGGTACACGATTCCTCAGCTGTAGGGAGGATGTAAGGGACGCATTTTATTATATTAAAAATCTTGTATTTAGTTGTCGAGTCTGAGCGAGTCGTATGTGCCGCAGAAGCCGAGCGGATGTTCTGTCATTGCTCAGCAGGAAATCTTAGGCGCGTGCAAAATAGCATGCGTGGCGAAGGTCACCTTGCAGAGACGACTTGTAATTTTTCCACATTCGTGTCTGATCTCTAGAAGCGACAGCTCGGCCTCGGGCGAGACCGATCGGACGCGATTCCCGCCAAGATTCTCGTTTCCACATGTCGTAGGATATTTCTTACAACATACCTAGTTTGCTGGCATTACGTTCGCGTGAAGTTGCAGATGTATTTTCCTTGTAACCAAGTATCCAGTGTTGCAATAAACATCAGTTAATGACTTCAGTATTTCATTCAACGAATGCAAGCCGTATGTTCTCCGTTCCCATGCAGCCCACAGTTAATATTTTTAGGTGTCAGACAAGCAAAGAAGACTAACAGAGTGGCGGAAGAAGAGTACGTCGCAAGTCTTAGCTATAGTGACTGAGTACAGACTATACACACAGTCATCCGACAAATCAGTCACCACAGTGTCATGTAAAACAGGATATCCTAAATCATCAAAATTTGACATCACCTTTTTTTTCCAGTGCCCTGTTTTCAAATAAGCACCATCATACTGTTTCTCTCTGTATATCTTCCTTTGGTTTATTCTACCTTCTGTGCTTAATATGTTTCCCATCTGCAGATTTAATGTGTATACCTCTTTTCTTTATTTCTCCAAACTTCTGTTGATCTTCCTATATGCTGCATCTATTTTACCTATGACATTTCCTTTTCTGCTTTTTTCACTTTTTTTTCTTGCTGGCTTTTTTCTGTTGCTTTTTTGCATTTACTGTTTATTTGAATTTCTACATTGTCTGTATTTCTTTCTCCCTGCTTCATCCTGGGTAATTTTTTTCCTTGTCTCTGATCCATCATCTCCAAAGTTTCTTCTGTGGTCCAAGGTTTCCAGGTGGCTCTGTTTCCCTAATGCCTAATGTTTCTTTACCACTTTTGATTATTTCTCTCCTCAACCCAGTCCATTCATCATCAGTTGAACCCATTGGAGTATTTTTTAGCCCCACATCTACCATCTCAAATCAGGATCAAATTTTTCCCTCCTGTTAGATTGTTTTAGTCAGTTTACTTCCTGTCTCTTGTGTTAGTATGCTTCTTTATTTCTCTTGAACTTCAACCTATTCAGATTCTGTTAGTCTACGTTTGCTCCTGGATATACTGTACAATTTAGAACTTGATTCCTGAGTCTGTTTAACCATTATATAATCTACGCCATATCTACCTGTATCGCCGGGACATTTCCACATATAGAAATTTCATGGCATGGTTCTTAAATAGTGTGTTCCCTATGATGAGTTTATATTTTTTACAAAATTCTATAATCCGGCTTCATCACTCATATCTTTCTCCTAGACCGAAATTTCCTACTACATTAACCACTTTTCCTTCTGTAGCTGCCACATTCCTAGTCACCAGTGATTAGTAGATTTTCCTCCCGTTTCATATTTCGGATTAATTCTTCAATTTAAGTGTATATTTTCCCTGTTTCTTCATCTGCCTGTGAACATTTGCCATATAAACTTGTACTAACGTAATTGGAGCAGGTATAGGGTCTTTCCTCATCATAATAAATTCTGTCACTAAACTCACCCATTTTCCTATTCTCTTATTCATTACAAATTCTATACCCGTAACTGCACCTCTAGCTTTTGTTATTGATTATTCTGTGTTCCCAGACCAGAAATCCTATGCATCCTTTCCAGTTATTTTCACTAGTCCCGATGATATCTAATTAAAGTCATTCCATCTCCCTTTTTAAGTTTTCTAACCTACCTGCCCTATTCAGATTTCTATCATTCCATGATCCGACTCATAGAATGTTTCTATCCATTCTATTGACTCCTCCCTGAGCAGACAGCACCTGGATATCAGATTGAGGGACTATTTTACCTCTGGATATATTTTGCACAGGGAATTTAAGAGGATTACAAAACTTTTGGGATACCCTTAGGGGTCCCGTAGCGGCTTCCTGTTGCCTTCTGCATTCCCACGCTATTGATTATTTCTCATTTATCTGCCTTTATGGTTGTTCCAAAGTCCAAGGGCAAGAGGGTGGCCTGAGCCACTCACCGCTCTTCTTCTCTTCATGAGGAAGCCGTTGGCAAGCAGTGGGTGACTCCTTATACCAGGAATATTTCAGTCACCAGAGCCTCATCCCTGCAAACAGGGTGCTTCACGTGAAGGAGAGATTGACGTTTGGTAGGAAGAGGCTGATTACCCTTACATCCCTATTACAATTTTATAGTTTACAATATTACTGATCCTGTTGGCATTTAGTATTCATTTTTGTTTGTTTATGATTCAGTCAGATAGTACTGTTTATATCAATTTCTACATAAAGTCGATATTTACGGAGTTGATTTTACGTAATTCTTAATATCCAGTATGATAGAGGCTTCTTTCATATACTTATGAAATTATATTTCATTTTTAGGCTATTGTTTTACAGGATCAGGATGAAAAGATCTGCTTGGACTAGGAATCATTTGAAATGATGTTCTCAAATACTGTGGATTTTATCTAAGCAGATTACTAACCTATTTTCTTTAAATTCAGTTAGTATGATAAAACTAAAAATATTGTAGATAAAGTACACAGTTTTAATTCAAAATATGTGGATCCATAAATTGAAATAAAGTCTGCTGTACTTAACATAAGTTAATACACGGTCTGGCTTCATACTACCTACAGAAAAAAAACTTTGTGACATTCTCCTTGATAACAACTGATCTTTAATATTAATATGGCTGAGTGTAATAGTATGATATGATTGTATAAACTGTGATTAGCATATTCAGTGGTTAATAACCCCAAGTGTCAGTTATACCAGGTGTCTATAGTATCTAGCAAGAGACTGACATCACTTTTTCTGAATTCTCATTTTTACTGTGGTGGTTATTTAGTGGCTTGAAAAGATTGATTCTAAAGGTCTGAAAACAGTTAAAACCAGAAAATTATATTAGAATTCATAATTGATAATTAAATTCATAATATGCCACTATCATCATGGCAGCATAAATGAAATGAAACTAACAGTTAGTGTCCATATTGAGAAAACATCATAGATGTTAACATGAGGGGAAACATTTTAGTTTCCACTACTGAAGTATAGCTGAAGTTGCTCATATAGTCTAGGCTGCTAACCTGTTTTCGAGAGTTTGGCCATCTGCAGGCTAGAAAGGTACAAGGCAGTTGCCATGTCTGGCACTTATGTAGTTGATGGCATTGAAAAACTTCATCCCTGAAATATCATGCAGTATCAGCAGGTTCACTGGGCATGGTACCCTAGAGCATTGTATTAATACACTGCACTATAAAAGACTTATTGAAAAGAGTTATGTTACAATATAACACTGACAGTAAACTTATTAATTAATTTTCTTTAATTACTCCACAACACATATCAATAAAGAAATATAAAAAACTTAACTTAGTCCACAACCAGAAGGTTGGTTGGATCCTCCAGAAGGAGGCATTCTAAGCCATTGCGTCAGAGGTAGGACGGCTAGTTCCTTTCCTCTGGGACCTACAGTTTAACTGTGGAATCCGAACCACGGAGCGTCCTGGCATAGCTCATTTGATTAAACACAACTCTCAAAATTTCTGCGCCTGCCGGGATTCGTGCCCGGGGCGGGAGGAGCGAACGTTTTTTGAAAGAAATATAACTTGGTATAAATTATGTGCAAACACTTAAAATATAATTGCATTTATTAAAATCATTTCATTGACCCTAATATTTATGTGTATTACAGGCTATTTACAATGTAAGAGTTGTAACAACACAATGTATAGTGTCATTTGAATATATTATATTCTATAGAAAATTCACTATGCCTCATGTTTTGTTAATAAAGTAATCTATATATATATATTAGTATATATAAGTATTTTCATCTATAGCTGTTATAACTCAGTAATTATTCAGGCTATTTTTGCTTTTGCTGCCTAATCATTTAAAGATACATTAAGACAATTTATACAATCATAATGCACTATGAAAAAACCTTGCCTACTGAGATGCTGCTAAATAAATGAATTTGATCTCTGTATGCTTGATCATCATATTCAGTAAAGTGATTGAATTTTTTTCTGTACAGAGGTGCAAATTGAAAATTATTGAATAACTTAACTATTGTGCTGCATATTGGAAGTAATATAATTTACAATTATTGATATTAAACCTAACATAGTGATCCTAGTTTGTATATAGAGCTTATGTACATTTGAACATCAAATCTTATATATACTAGAGGGGTGTTAGTATATGCGAGATTAATAGACATAGACTCCGTTTGACCAATCATGATGAAAGTAGACACATGCATTTCCTTTTTATAGAGAAGGTTTATGACCAAAAAAATTACAAAACCACTCCCCCCTTTTTACAATCCTTAATTTTTATACAAAACCACTTTTTTATCTGATTTCGTTGGAACCTTGTACACGTATACTTTAAAATAAACAGAAAAACCTAACACCTCTCCCCCTTTACATTTCCTCAGTTTTTATCAATGTTCTCACAAAGCTACAGTCGACACCACTTGACAGATCACTATGAAAGTTGGCACATATATGTATTTTTTCATGGAGAAGTTTTCTGACTATCAAAAACTACCCCATTTCCCCTTTTATACCCCTTAATTCGTGTGTAAACCAATATTTTTTTTTCTGATTTCGATGGAACTTTGCATACTTTAAAACAAAGGAAAAATACGTGTCTTTATTAGTTTTTACAAAAACCAAATCTCCCCATTTCCATCCCTTAATTAGTGTCAATATTCTTTATACAAAGCTACAGTTTCTATCCAATTTTGAAGGAATTTTTCACCCATATACATTAAAACAAGCCGAAAAATACTGTATATATTAGGTTTACTAAAGCCCAACCACTTTCCCCCTTTAGCCCTGCCCCTTTTAATTTCCAGTGTTCATTATAGAAACCCTCAGTTTAAAATCCCACCAAATAAATCAGCTCTTTTAAGTTATGCCAGAATATTCGTAAATAAATGTATTATATGTACATCATATTTTAGCTTGTACCCTATGCTTAAACATTGTGAAAACCCATGAAAAATCTGTATATTTTACATCATGCAGGAAGAAACAGATATATTTCAGATACAGATTTATGTATGTGACATTAGAAGGGATAAATGATAAATTAATTCCTGTGGGAATTTTTTGTGAGTTATCTGTGTAGATCATAAAATTCTGATACAGAAACTTAAGTATAATGGTATAGATGGCATTGTTAATAAATGGCTTCGTTCTTACCTTTTAAATAGAAAACAGAAAGTGTAAATGGAGAATTTTTAGGCTGCCTTAAGAGGTCCACTGTTTTCTGAATGGAAATTAATCAGATGTGGAGTACCTCAGGGTTCTATATTGGGGCTACTATTGTTTTTAATATATATAAATGATCTACCCTGTGTTTCATCTAAAAACTCAAAATTTGTCCAATTTGCAGATGACACAAACATAGGAATTAAAAACACTCCAGATTTATCTACAGAATATATTTAAAATTATGTCTTTGAACTGATTAATAAATGGTTTACAGCTAATGGCTTGTCTTTAAACTTTGATAAAACTCAGTATATGCAATTCAGTACATCACACAGATTAACACCTGATATAGACATAAAATTTGCAGGCCAGTCCATTCAAGAGGTAGAGAGTGTGAAATTTCTAGGTTTGTATATTGATCATAATTTAAATTGGAAAGCGATTGGGAGCAGCACATTTGCAATTCGTACAATTTCAGCTTTAGGTGATCTCCGTATGAGGCAGCTAGATTATTTTGCTTATTTTCACTCCTTATTGTCATATGGAATAATATTCTGGGGCAATTCTACCCATAGAGACAAGGTGTTCAGAGCCCAAAAGCGTGTAATAATAACTATGTGTGGGGTTAGCAATAGAACTTCAGGTAGAGAGCTGTTCAAGATGGTAGGGATTTTAACATTAGCATCTGAGTATATATACACATTAATGTCCTTTGTAGTCACAAATTATACTTTGTTTGAAACAAATAGTAAAATACACTATAAGTAAAAATGATCTTCACAAGACTTACAAGTCATTGTCATTTGTTCAAAAAGGGGTCCGATATTCAGGGATACATATCTTCAATATGCTCCCAACACATATTAAATGTCTAGTAGATGATAAGAATAAATTCAGGAAAAAATTGAAAGAATTTTTAATTGACAACTCCTTCTACTCTGTCGAAGAATTTATTTCTAAGGTATCTAAAAAATATCTGCCAGTATCTTGTGTAAATATGACTGTACATAGGACTGTACATCTCCTGGTGTATGTATTTAGTTTGTTACATAATTGTTTACGGTACCATATATTTTATGACTACATGTTGTGGTTTATGTAATTTTTTGTTATGGATTTGTTTTTTAATGTACCATATATGCTATGACTGTACATCTTCTGGTGTATGTATTATTTTGTAATGAAAGTGTTTAATGTACCATGTATACTATGACTGTACATCTAGTGGTGTACTTATTATTTTGTTATGCAAGTGTTTATCTGTAAATTGACAACTTTCCACATCCCACAGAGCCAGTCTCTTATATTGGGATCAATGGAAAATGAATATATTGTATTGTATTTTATACATGAATTAATGCACAGATAGTAGATTTTTGACTATTGAACAGCAACTTTAAACACATGGTATAGTTGGGTTGAAATGCAGCCTGGAACAAAATATAAACTGACATTCTGTATTGCAGCATCCAATTCACTCCGTCCTGAGAATCGTTTGGGTATATCAATGTTTAGCTTTCTTCTGAAAATGGCTGGTGCCAAATTAATAAAATTTAGTACGCATGATTCACATCAGAAATATAAAAATAGTGTGTGGGTAAATGAGACCTGATTAGACCAGTCAATGCCAAGTACTCTGCTAGTTGTAGGTTTAAAAAGTATTGCTGTTATTATATATTAAATATAGAGGTATTTTTATTAGATTATGGGCAGTTCTGTATGGGAAAGAGTTGAAGAGTGTGATAGGAGATATAAAAATTGTGATATAGCATAATTAGTGCTTAGTGTTCAGCAAATTTATGGAGTGAGCTGTGAGTAAGAATTCAAATATATTTTTCTACACTTTACTCAAGCTTGCTATAATCAAATAAATATATACGAGAATTACATTCATGATCTATAGATAATAGAATAGAAAAGTAAGCCAAAATGCTTGAAGACTATAAAACAGTGATATACTTCATATCTTGTAGCTGTGTGGCTGTAACTGCATAAATGCAAGTTATTTTAATATGATATATAGATTATTAGAATCCTGGTCTGCGATTTTCAAATAATATCAACTAGTTTATTAACTATAGGACTATTATTATGCTAAATTTACCAGTGTTACTTTGTTTCTAGGTATCATCAAGTCATTCCTGCCCATGGTCTGCAGCAGCCTTATGTTTCCAGAATGTGTGGAGAGCCTTTTATGAATTCTGACATTCTAATAACTCATAAAAGTATCCCTGAGATAGATCAGCCTTATGCTTGTGAAGTTTGTGGTAAATGTTTTAATGCTAATAGTAACCTTACACAACATAAAAGAATTCATACAGGTGAGCGGCCTTATGTTTGTGAAGTTTGTGGTAAATGTTTTAATGCTAATAGTAACCTTACACAACATAAAAGAATTCATACAGGTGAGCGGCCTTATGTTTGTGAAGTTTGTGGTAAATGTTTTACTGCTAATAGGATCCTTGTACAACATAAAAGAATTCATACAGGTGAGCGGCCTTACACTTGTGAAATTTGTGGAAAAACGTTTACATTGGCCTATCGATTAGTACTACATAAAAGAATTCATACAGGTGAACGGCCTTATACTTGTGAAATTTGTGGAAAAAACGTTTACACGGGCTGATCGATTAGTAGTACATAAAAGAATTCATACAGGTGAGCGGCCTTACACTTGTGAAATTTGTGGAAAAACGTTTACACAGGCTAATCAATTAGTAATACATAAAAGAATTCATACAGGTGAACGGCCTTACACTTGTGAAATTTGTGGAAAAACGTTTACACGGGCTGATAAATTAGTAGTACATAAAAGAATTCATAAAGGTGAGCGGCCTTATGTTTGTGAAGTTTGTGGTAAATGTTTTACTGATAATAGTAAGCCTTGTACAACATAAAAGAATTCATACAGGTGAGCGGCCTTACACTTGTGAAATTTGTGGAAAAACGTTTACATGGGCTGATAAATTAGTAGTACATAAAAGAATTACATACAGGTGAGCAGCCTTACACTGTGTGAAATTTGTGGAAAAACATTTACATGGGCTAATCAATTAGTAGTACATAAAAGAATTCATACAGGTGAGCGTCCTTACACTTGTGAACTTTGTGGAAAATCGTTTAGGGATTCTTTTAAGTTAAAAATACATAAAACAGCTCGTAAATGTGAGCATCCTTAGGTTTGTGGAATTTTTTCTCACCATCATATTAGCTTCATAATATGAAAAATAAACCGTATAGACTAGCACCATTATGCTTGTAAATATTCTGAAGAATTGTTGATGAACTGTAGTTACATAACGATACATAAAGTATTCATTGTGGCGAGAAGACTTATTTATTGTCACTTTTGAAATGTTACACATAGAAGATTGTTCGTAAGTACGGTTTTTCATGTTTGTGAAGGTTGGGGAAAATTTTGTAAGTGACCAATTAGCTGTAAAATTCATATAGTGTTATACTGGTGTGGAGTTTTATCCTTTTAGGATTGTGGAGATTAGTTTGAGGGGTAAGGTAAAGTTATAATCTGTAATTTAGCTACACTGTAAGTCATGATATTAGTTATATGGCTAGAAAACATATATCTGTGGACATATGAGAAGATCCTATCAGTCCTATAAAAAATCCATAAGATTCCATATGCTAGAAAACATTGTTATAACACACACACGCCTGAAAACATCAAATAGTATAAAATAATCAATATATTAGTGGCCTTAAAGTTGTGAAGATTTTGGAAAGTTCTTTATGGTGTTCCCTTGCACCGTAAATTGTGGTAAAATACATTTCCCTTCTTCTTAGCATCTTTGCAGGGTGTGCTTTTCTGTATTCTTTCATTTTTGTTGATCTTTTGCATCTTCAGGTGCAACGTTGGCTAGACGCATGTTCTGCCGTGAGGTATCCAGTCAGTGTTTCTTGGATCTCCCTCGTGGTCTTTGCCCCTCCAGTATAATGTCGAGTGCTGTTTTTACCAACGAGGTGTCGTTGCTATATAGTATGCGGCTGTACCATCGCAGAGGACCTTGACACATTTTCCCAGTGCTAATTGTATTGACTGTTTTATACATCTGGGTGTGTCTGACTATCGAGACAGAGTTGTGTTCCCAGATATTTGAAGTCGGATAACTTGTAATATTTAATGCCATCAATATTAACAGACCCATCACTAGAAACCCCACATTCCATTTACTCGGTGTTCCAGATATTACGGTGCACACTGTAATTATCGAGGGAAGTTTTTCATCGTTGGATTTGTTGTTCAAATTCTTGTCGAGACTCGCAGGTGACCATGATATCATCAGCATGCAGGATATATCCTGGGGTGTGGAGTGAGCAGTTCTCCAGCAATGGTGTCAAGACAGAGGATAAACAGGAGTGAGGACCAAGCTGATCACCAACACTGATGGGAAAAAGAGTCAGAACTTCCTACAGCATATCAAACATAACTGGTGACCATATGATGTAGTAGCTGGATCCATTTAATTTTTAACTCTGGTTCCCAATGCTGTCTCAGTGAGTAACAGCTTATATCTCTAGGAACCCTACTGAAAGCCTTTTCAAGCTCCAAAAATGCTATGTGCATCAAAAGAGTTGTGGCATGAATAGCGTCAGTCATCCCTGTGCCTTTCATGAAACCACAGTAATTAGGGTCAGTCTTAACTATGCTTGGAAGGTTTGCATCCAAAATACACTCAAAGATCTTCATTGTGTTGCAAAGTAAGCAAATTGGTGTATAGTTGGTGCAGTCTAGCACATCACCCTTTCCTTTCCAAAGGGGTATTGTAACATTAGTGAGATAACTATGTGATAAAATCCATCTCTGTGAACAGAAATTCCATATTAAATTTTATTAAAATTTTGCATCCTATCTTGTAATGTTTGGTGCCAAGATGATGGTAAAATTGGGTTGAAATGTCTGTAGAACTCTATTTACTCAGTAAAATAGAACTGTGTGAATATTATGGCAAATTGTGGAAAAATAATTATATTCTGCAAAAAATAATAATTTATTTATGCTATCAATAATCTGCTGCACTTTATGTAAATGGAAATTTACATTGCTCATATTATTGAATTCAGCAATTTTACTCAGTTTAGTCAGATAATATTATATAATGTTAATTCTTAATACATGTGTTTCCATGTCTTTTCTTTTTGCTTAGTTTGAAGTAAATATCAATAAAAATTAATTTTTTCATTTGATGTATCGATTTAACTGATACTTATGTAAACAATAATTCAGTGATTTTTATATAATCGTAAGTTATATTCTCTTTCATTATTGATTAAACTGTGTGTGCTATAATTAAATGACATCTGCCATAATAAGAATTTTGGAATGTTTAGTTGCTGATTTAATATAAAATGCCTGACCACAGTGTGATTTAATTTTAACTGAATTCATGATTGATTGTAACCTGAATCTTCAGTCACCCGAGCGTTGGCACGCAGCTGATTAGACAGTTGTTTGTGAGTATGTCACTCAGAATTTGAACACAGACTGCTTTGTACTCACACAGATGTACCATAACATATATTTACCAAGAGATGTACTGAATAACTTGCCTAAAATGGTGAAATACAAGGCGTATTTTTTTAAGTAAGTACCGTTTTGACACACCGTAGCTGCAGCGCTACGGTTGGCGTTCCATGTATGCGCACTGGGTACCTGCATCTCTTGCCTAAGCACTGACGCCATTACAGTCTAATTCTTCCTTGTTTACGTTGTTCACTGAGTGTTTAAGATGCCTCCGATAATCGTGAGTCCGGCCGACTGTGAAGTACGGGCTGTTATAAGATTTCTTTGTGCTAAAGACTTAAAACCGATCGATATTCATCGTGAGATCTTTGCAGTTTACAGACAAAACATTATGAGTGATGGAATGGCGAGAAAGTGGGTGAGAGCATTTAAAGATGGCCGCACAAATGTGCATGATGAACAACGGAGTGGGCTTCCTTCGGTCGTTAATGAAAGTTTGGTGCAGAAAGTAGACAATAAGGTGAGAGAAAACAGACACTTTACGATTTACTCATTGTGTGATGACTTTCCTAATGTTTCTCATAGTGTTTTGTATGGCATTGTGACCGAGCACTTGAATTACCATAAATTTTGCTCACGTTGGGTACCGAAAATGTTAACGGATGTGCACAAAACCAAACGCTTATGTAGTGCACTGACTTTCCTTGAGCGGTACCACAACGATGGGGATGATTTCTTAAGCCAAATTGTTACGGGCGATGAGACATGGGTGGCCTACGTTACACCTGAATCAAAGCAACAGTCCATGGAATAGCGGCATTCAGATTCAACCAAAAAAGTGAAGTTCAAGCAAACGATTTCTGCCCGGAACATCATGTACACAGTTTTTTGGGACAGAAAAGGAGTATTGCTTGTGGAATTTCTGCCTCGTAATGAGACAATCAATGCAGCAGCTTATTGTGAGACATTGAACAATCTGTGCCATTCAATCCAGAACAAAAGACGTGGCAAGTTGAGCAAGGGAATCGTTTTGCTGCATGACAATGCCCGTCCACATGTGGCTAATCAGGACAATGATCTCATCACTTCTTATCGCTTGGGAAACTCTAGATCATCCTCCATACAGCCCTGATCTGGCACCCAGTGACTACCATCTGTTCCTGCACTTGAAGAAATACCTGGGCGGTCAGCGTCTTGAAGATGATAACGAAGTCAAAACAGTTGTGATGCAGTGGCTAACAAGTCAGGCAGCAGACTTCTATGAGGAGGGTTTCCAAAAACTGGTACTACGTTATAACAAGTGCCTCAATATTGAAGGGAATTATGTAGAAAAGTAGAGTAATGTACAGGCTTTCATGTAAAAATAAAATTAGTGATATATTTGCACAGTCTTTTTAATTTCAAAATGGTACTTACTTAAAAAACATGCCTCGTAATTTAACGTATATTCATAAATGGGAAATGTAAGCAGGTGATGAAATTACACTCAAAGAATTTAAAATAGAAAAAATACGGGAAGGGGGAAAATATATAAATGCATATGTAGGAAAATTGTTGCTGTAGCCTGTTTTCCATTGTATTTAAATGAAAGAATACCAGAAATAGGTTAACCGCTATTAAACACACTGTAGCTCTATACATGACCTATTAACAGTTCGTTATGTTTAATTGTTACTATGTAGTTGAACTGCAATTCGATTAGTTCCACTGGAAGAAAAGTCAGACCGTATTATGTCTGAAGTAAGGAAAAATACTCTGTGATACTTTAAATAGAAGTAGACTAATGGGGAGCTACAGCTCTAAGATGTTTCAGATCTATCAGATTGTAGCTGTAAGTCTTAACTGACTGCATTACATGCCAATAACAATTCGTACATTTGGTTAAAATTTTATAAGTATAAAATTGGGCCCATATAAGTTAGTGAGTTGTAGAATTGTTTTCCCCCATTTTACTGATCCTCAGATTCAAAAGAGTTGAAGAACTCTGGCCTAGTATATTTCTTTTGTTAAATATTATATTCCTAATTTGAAAGCTTCTAGTTCCTCTTCTGGTCTATTTACTGTTTATGATTAATTGTTAATGCATTCTAAGAATATATTAACGAGCATATAAAATCAGAATCCATTAACACTGCAATCAAGCAACTCATTTTTGCATCCTTTCACTTATGTTTATGGGAAAAAAGTCTCTGCTGAAGTTTTTTTTTTTTAATGTGGTAGCATTCCGGATTTTCCTATAGTGAATGGTGAAAGCATGGAATATCCAAATCTGGGCTCAAATGGGTATTTGAACCTGCGTCCTCGCGATTGCGAGGCCACAGCGTTACCGCTCACCTACCACACTGGTGCTATGTGTCTCATATTTCTGTTATGACCAGATATCAAAATATTTAATAAAAACATAAATATTGTTTCTTCCTTGTTCTCGGTATTATTTAGATGCAAATTTCACCGATTTTGTCTTTCATTGACTATTGATCATTAAAACTCTAAAGTACCTCAGTCTTAGAAAGTCTAAATCTTGTACACTGATACAGTTTTACACTCAGATGATAGTAATCATTCATGAATTCCCTTATATTGACTACCTATCTATCCCAACATGAAATGGATTGGAACCCTATTATGTTAATATGCCTCAAATTTTAATTATAGATGGAGTATAAGTCGTTTAAGTAATGTGTTACATTTTACTTCATCCTACTTCTTACTTTCGAAGATAGTGATTCTTAATGATTTCAATAATCTGTTATCTTTCCGTAATACTATATACAGGTAAAATGGTTCACAAATATGTTTTTATTCCCAAATCGTAAGAAAAGCCCAGTTTTGCGATTTTCCATTTAACTAACCAATGGCGACCACATACTGAAAAGTTTTGGTGCATATTTGTAAGTTAATTGTTTTGTTCTACATCTCTCAAATATCTACTATAAATAGAGACAAGTAAGTTCGACTAACACATGTAATTGTACATTGAAAGGTACTTGGAACTTACTCATGGTGGCAGTCAAATCTCCATGAATCAGCAGCATTAATGGCCACGGCGCACACCCATTGTTTGCAAATAGCATTCACGTATGTTATTTGGCGATTATTGTAATAATTTTTTTGGTGACCTCATGGAGTATTTATGTGACTCGACGCCCATCCAGTAATCTTGGATTCAGTGGTTATATAAATTGTGTGCAGTTGTTTTTTCTGTTCCATGAATCACTTTTTTTTCTCCATTTCAACTAGTAATTAATTCAAGTTTTTTTGCCATCCCAAACATGAAGCTATTTCTGAAAATACAGTTGAATGATAAACGTGCATAAGTTGACTTTAAAGGGAAGTGTGAATAGATGATAATATTCAAGTATACAGAATAGATTGTAAGTGCTGATGACAACGGTAATCTTGTAGAGAACTTAATGATATTTGGAAGTATGCCTGGTGATACTATCAACAGAATTTTATAAAATTCATGTGCCAAGTATTTAATTAATTTGTCTTAAAAACATGAATGTTTGAGGAGAACACAGGCAAGCGGAGTGAAGAAAACAATCACTCAAACAAGGAAGAGCTTACATGAGTGGAGCGATAATTCATTACAATAATACTTAGAATAAAACATTGCTCTCATTCCATCTTGAAGTGAATTGAATGGATCATTTGTGGTGTTACGTGTAAACGAAAAGTGAATTCACCTTCACTTTCACTGCGAGTGATTCATCCTGAGTGATTACGAAAAGTGAACCAAGTAAACCCGCCTTTAGTTCAAACGACACCGCGTGTCATTCGACACTTGGTCGTCACTTTGCCGTCATTAGTTTGGTTTACTTTTTTACGGTGTGGTTGTGTCATTCTGAAGCAGGGTTTGGCTCCACGTACCCCCTATGACTATATGCAAAAGCAATGACGAAATCCCTTTAAAAACGTTTTGTTGTTTTTTTTTTTAACAGATTTTTGTCTAAAAAAAGTAATACACACACAAAGAGCAATATGTCATTAATTTGCTGGTTGGGCTTGTTTCTTGCAGCAAGCTGAGTAGATTTTACGATCAATTTTGATCATTTTCAGTCCATTATATTGCGTGTTGCATTCTCGAGATAGCACCGAGAGTGGTGTGTGGACGTTTAACGTTCTGGCCTCGCAGTCGGGAAGACGCCGGTTCGAATCCCCGTCCGGGCATCCAGATTTGGGTTTTCCATTGTTCCCCAAATCACTCCAGGCGAATGCCGGGATGCTTCCTTAAAAAAAAGGCCTTTGCCGAATTCCTTCCCGTTCCTTGTCTCCAGTCCTATCCCGCCTACAATGACGTCGACGAGGCGTAAAGCCAATTAAATAATTAAAAAATCGAGATACCCAGTCAGCCATCATAGCGTAAATCTTGTCGTTAACCCACTACGTTCAACAAAGTACACGCATACAGAAACAGTACATTTATTTTATTATGTTTGAAAACATATGTTTCATTACTTATATATCTTGCTAATGTCTTAGATGGCTATGGCGTGCGATCGGGGTGTTGAGGATCCCCCATTAAAATCCAATTGATTTGTTAATGTGAGATACTAGCATACTCTGTGGTTGGATTTCTACCTTAAACTGCAGATCTCCTTTTCTTGTTTGAATTGCCAGAGTGAGTAATATGGATGGCTATGCAGCTCGTAAGAGACTCTGTGACTAGTTCTTTGAGATTACTTGGAATTTTATAGAGCATCTTTACAGTCTGTATTTAAATTATATTATACAGTGATTTTATTCTTTATTAATAAAAAATATCGAATGAATCGAAAGTAACCAAAAACAGAAGAAACACGTCAAGTGCGATCACATTTCATTGTGATTATGTTCAGAAACGCGAGAATCTTTGCATCCAGTATGGTGTGCGAAAGACTTTCGGTGATGGTTTGTGAAGACTGCGTTTGAATACCAGTGAGGCGACAACGTGAGTCAGGTAAACAAAGTATTTTAATGTACTTTATTAGTTTCGAAGATTATAAAGTACGCTCACGCAACTCACTTCTACGGGAATGTTTGAACATTGATTCCGTGAAACAACCACGTGACAACGTTAAGGAAGACTGAGTAGGAACATGTCCGTTACACGGCTAAGTGTGAACACGTGAGGGGCGAGACGTCACTCAGCTGACTGTCGGCGCGGACCAGTATCGGCCGAATGTGGCACTAACTAAACAGCAAAACAAGCGTAAGGGGACAACGAAATGATACGGCAAAATTAAAAACACGATGGAAGTAACAAAACAAAGCGTTCATGTGGGTTGTGAGAGGCGCGAACTTTAAATAATAATGATTTTTTTCAACCATGTTCTTTAATAAAATTACAATAAATATTATTTACTGATGAGTTAAGTAATTTTGATATCATAAATCTAACTTTTATACGAATGTGACATTGAATAAATCTAAATGAGAAATATTATTCAAGCACTTATTACTATTAATTTATAGTTTATTATGAATTAATCAACTTTTACTGTTGTGACAAATAGTAAGGATAAAATAAGACTTTTTTTTTAAGAAAAACTTTTTTCTATTCCGCTTGATGCGCGATACCCCGGGCGATTTCCCTGCTCGCCACCCCCTAAGGCCGCCTCTGGATTCCTTTCTTGGATCTTTCTTGATGGACGGCATTCTTGAAGCTGAAACTCATAATTCCTCTAACAACTTTTCGCTCTTTTTTTCTTCCGATCTTCCCAGGAGTACTTTATCAGCATTCAGAAACAACGTTTCGGCGCATGCAAAACTACTGGTTTCACAACTGTTTCATAATAACGTGTCTTAATATTTTGTGAAAGACTGTTTTTACGTAGATTTCTCGCAAAAGTTTCTAGGTTTATCCCGTCACACACACACACACACACAAACACACACACACACACACACAAATACACACAGACATATATATATATATATATAATACAAATTTTCGTGCGAGATGATTGAATAATTATTATTGTGTTATTGTAGGCTCAGGCAATTATTTTATTTTTAAGCTGTTCTGGTGGACGCGGGTTCGAATCTCCGTCTGAATACCAGATTTATATTAGTTCCCCAAATCAATCCAGGAAAAGATTTTCTTTTGTCTGATATGGTATTACTAGTTCGTATATAATGACGAGAGGGAAACCTGGTAAGTTTTCCGATTTTTTCTGAAGTACAGGCAGGGCAGAATAAAACATACTAGTTCTGTGATGGCCTTTAATACGTTGTTATTTTGAAAGGCTATTAAATTAAGTGAACGTGAATGTGTATTGCAATTATATACCCTTGTGGCTAAGAGAGGCTAAAGATCGACTCGATAGAATGTTTGGTAGCTTCACAGGTGATCTTCCCAGTTTCTGGTACGGTGAATTTACTCCTAACCACAACGCTTGGTAACTATACTGAAATACTGTCGCTCTGTCGCTGAGGCATCTTGGAATGTAAGTGCACTCAAATACGTTAAGTAGAAATGAGTACTAAATTTATATAAACAGAACAACTGTAATACCAAAATAGCGGCATAGATGAGGAAAAGTACCACACAGCCGTGGCGTATATTTCATTGAATTAATTTTGGAACTCCCCGATACATACGTTTGCTTTGTTAATTTTTTTTGTTTGTTTGTTTGTTTGTTAGGTATTTGAATCTGGTCGACGTCGAGGTGATGGGAACGGGGTGGAATTCGAGCATGGGGTTTAATTCTGCTGCATAATTCTTTACCTTTGGGATGTAAGAAAATAAATATAATCATTGTTTAGAGAGCGCAGATTTTTTAATTGCCTGGTATTGATTCAGTTGATGGTCTAAAGCGATGTATCAGCTATAAACTTATATTTACCGCACATTTACAAATTGAGTTAATTCGCAGTGTCTGTTAGATGAGGTAACCTGAGCAGCTCCCTCAGCTCTCCGCTGCTCAGGTCGTGCGCCGTCCGTCCCTGGTTGTCCCTCGCCGTCCTGTCCGCCCCGGCCTCCAGCAGCGCTCTCACCACGGCGGAGTGGCCACACAGGGCTGCCCAGTGCAGCGGCGTCCAGCCAGCATCGTCCCTCGCGTTGACGTCTGTGGTCTCCAGCAGCAGCAACGCCATATCCACACAGCATTGCTGTGCCGCCAGGTGCAGCGCAGTGAACCCCCACTTGGCTCTGCCAGTGGAGTCCGCGCCGGCCGCCAGCAGCGCTCTCACCGCCTCCTCGTCACCGCGTGCTGCCGCCCAGGACAGCGGTGTCCACTCGCCTTCATCTCTCTCGTTGACGTCCGCCCCCGCCGCAGCCAGCGTGGTGACGGCTCTCCTGCTCCGCCGCCCACGTCAGCGCAGTCCGCCCCCGCTGGTCGCTGCCGCCCCCGGCGCCCGCCCCCAGCAGCGCCCTGACTGTGCGCACACTGCCCGTGTCCGCCGCCAGCAGCAGCGGTCTCTTGTCCCAGTCCTGCTCCCCCGCAGTGGTGTCCGCCCCCGCCGAGCACAGTAGCTGCGCTGTGGCCGCGTGTCCCGCCGCCGCCGCCAGCTGTAGCGGCGTCCTGCCCTCTGTGTCCCTGCACTCCGCCTGGGCCC
>JARYHS010006500.1:0-7500 GCA_031002005.1 Vandiemenella viatica
GTTGTTAAAGAAACACAGCGCCGGACGGCGACGCGAGGCACCCGGCGAACCGGAGTGCCCGCACGTAGTCTAGTCCGTAAAAATTTCTATTTCTCTTTCGAGGAGGCTAATGCCCTCCCTCACTATATACTTCGAAATCCCCTCAGGTCCTGGGAAACGAAAGCGGCACAGCGTCCGCTACCGTCCCAAGCGTGGGAAGTCGTGATCGGCGCAAGCGCCCGGTTAGCGGCGAGTAGATGCCTCTGGAAACGGTTGCCCGCACATGAGCGTGCCTCTGGCGGCAGAGGCCCGCGGGCTTGCTGGCGTGGAACGAGCGCCTCCGACGCGCAGTCGCAAGTCACAGCACAAAAAGTCCGCCGGCACTGTGGCCTGGCGGCGGTGACTCGGATCAACGGTCGGCAGGACGCTGCCACTCGGCGGTACTAGGCGCACGTCACGAGTCCTCACGAACCCGATTGCCCCTCCCGCCGGTTTGCGTGCAAACGAACTCTCCTGGACGGAGCGTACACCGAGCAGCCACGCACCAACACGCGGCCGAGCTCAAAGCAACGCACCCGCCATCAGGCGGCAGGCCACTGCACACAGACACTTTCGCGCCGGCTACAGTCTGCCCGCACTGCGTTCGCACATAGAAGGAACGCACGGATGGGTACGGGAGAAGAACCGCTGTGCGCTCTGTCGGGCGAGAGAGGGGAGGCTGCCGCGGCAGTGGCCGGTTTTCCCCTCCTCCCGCCGGCCGCGCGCGCTCTGGTGGTGGGCTGGCTACGGAGCAGGGCAGCCGAGTGAGATGGCGGCGAGAGGCACACCGACTGCCGCCATCTCACTAGCGCGGCCTCTCATCCACTAAACGGACTTTGCCTCGAGACAGGATGTTGGCGATAGCAGATATGGATTGCAGCGTTTGGCGGCGACTCGTGTGGCAAAATGAGACTGCCGTAAAGGTTGGTTGAGGCAGATTTGTTCCTTACTAAGCCGAATTGATACGTGGTTGTTGTGACTAGGAAATCCCACCATGTTTTCGTCCCGACAGGCAACCGGTGTGCGGATTTGACATCACGGCGTTATAAAAGAAATATATCAAAACCCGTTCTGTATATGTGAGTCAATGATGACGCAGTACAAGCAACACAACTGAAGGAGGCGAAAGGTGCTGGAAGGGAACGGAAAGAAACGTAACGACGAAATTGTCACCCGTACGTGCTGTGAGGAACGGAATAGAAGGATACGGTTGATTGGAAAGGAAACGTATAAATGGCAATTATCGAGGAGCGTGGCTTGGCGCCGGTTGTACTCGCCAGGCGACAGTCGAGTCGTATAATTGCGCGTGTATCATGGACGTTGCCAACTACTAACGCTATTTACACGGCCCTACTGACTGGTGCCGGTGCAATTAGTAAGGTGAAGAAAAGTCGTTGACAACTTTTGATGGTAAGATGTGCAGTGTGGTCTTCGACGTACGCAAAACGACGAGTGGCGAGGCATCCGTCTACCCTACATTTGTGTGCACAGGATCTAGTGACGAGACTCTTACGTGGGGTTGGAGGCGATACACTAGTGACATTGCACGTATTTAGTCGCTATTTTCATTTGGAAAGATATTCAATAAATAATAATAAGAAAACAGAGATTGAAAGGTAGAGATCATAGATTCACACCTTGTGGAAACCGCCACGAATATGTTCACAGTATATAAATATGAAAGTAGAGAGAGTTGGTTTATATTTGAGGATGTCCACAATGTGGAACGGGTGTCGGTTTAATAAGTTTCAAATTTTCTTACAAGTTGCCGAGCAACGACGAACAACGTTGCTAGGTAACGGGACTCAGTTTGCGGTTGAACCGTTTGGAGGTGAGCCATTCGCCTGGAAAGGGAGAAAGGAGAAGAACAGAGGAAAAAAAAAAAAAAAAAAAAAAAAAAAAAAGAATTGAATCTGAACAATTAGAAGATTGTCGGAGCACACATTTTCACGGAGGCAGTTTTCAGCGACGTGATCTGTGCCTCGGATTTTTGTTACCAGGAGGTATGTAGCAGTTGTTGTAATCAGCGTTTACGTTAATTTTTTTGTTTTGTTTCTTTTGCCACTCGAGAGGATTAGACGATTAGCAGTTGTTAGGAGAGGTGAAGTTGCAGTTTACGGACCAGGCACGATGTGCCTTGTAAGTAACCAGAGACATTCCGGAATAGCGAAAACTTATTATTCGTTTAAGAAAAAAAGCGAGCGATTAAATAAATGTTTGTTTTTATTATATCGTAAACATAGAATATACTCTTTATCCAGTATTGCGACGACTGAGAAGTTATTAAGGTGTCGAAAGAAGAAATAGAGAAATTTGTTGAGAACATACCGCAAACTGATTGCGTGGAATTAAATTCATACATACCGTACTGAAACGCTGCTACTACTACCCGGCGGGTATTTCAGAAACAATTATCCTTCGTAACGAAAGTAACGCTTTCACCAAATACCCTATCAAATGCAAATTAGTGATTTCCCGCTGTCCCTATATTTTTTATTTTTTTTTCTATTAAATGAAATAAGATGAAGCAGATTAATCTCCTAGTGTTGAAAGACATTTGCAATGCGTGATAAGTAGCGCTTGGTGGTTTGCAGCGGCATTCCATGGAAACACCGTGTTCCGGCATGCGCCGCAAGATGGAGATACTGGCGGCAGCCGTACGAGGGAGATGCCATTTCTGAATACGAAAGTACGTACGATCTTCAAAGTGGCATAACTGTCGAACGGAGTGAGCTGCATGGCTGAAATTTGCTCCAGAAATGCATTGCGTTGGGCCAAAGCCGATTTTGCCATTTGGAGCGTTGTTCAACAATTTTTTTTTTCGAGCTAGAGCATCGTACTTAGTCTCATTGTGTAGGCCTCGTCGAGTAGAGTAAGAGGGTATTTTTTGTAAATTTTTAAAATGAACAGGGAAGGCGTGAGAGGCGCTCAAATATGTGAATGTTTTCGAGGGCGCATCAAGAGCAGTGCCGGAGGAAGTGAACGCAAGTCAACAGCGGAAGACAAAGAAGGGAAAGGTGAGGGGTTGTTATTAAAAACCACTAGCACTATGAGAACAATAAGCGATATTTGTGATTCAATATAAGATTAAAATTTGCAACAGCAGCTGTAACTGTTATTACTGCAAGCAAGACCAAATGTAATATTATACAATTATTTAGACAGTAAGTCAAAGTGTAACGGAACTGTATGCCAAATTCCTTGCATGTAAATATTTTGTACAAACACTATGTAAATCAACAATGTAACAATTGATACTTAGGGCCCAATTTAGTCAGTAAGATATTAGGCTGTGTAAATGAAGGGTAAATAAACAAAAACTAAAAAGGTGAAGGGCCGATTAGACAGCAGCAGGATGCAGCCTCGACTCGTTGTAAGAATTATTGCAGTATATGTGGAATGCTTGTAACACACACCAAAAAACAACAACAAAATATTCAAAACGTAATAGTATCATTCTTACCTCGGGAACGGCTGCCGTAGAAATTTCAGTTAATGTGCGCTGATGTTATTTAGGTGTACTTTCGATTTCCAGCTTGGAAGTCCCGTTAACAAACAGTTTTCAACACCTGGGAGCAAAAACAGAAACAATTTCAATCATATTAATAATAGATTAAGTTAATGTACGTGACACCCTTGGAAAATTAGAAGGTTACACGCACAAAAATTTCTAACACCTCGCCATTTTGAGACACCAGAGACGTTAGCTTGAACTACAATACATATTTATGTAGTGAAAGACTCATTTGAAGAGAAATAAAAATAACATCGTGTTATTAGGAATTAATAATAATGACAATCATAGGAGCTGATTATTTCAAAGTACTATTTATGCATGAGTTTTATTTCAACGACGCCAGGTGTTATATCGTTAGGCGATAATTATATATATTCAATGTATAACAATTATGGAGCGTTCGGGCAGGGGAGAAAATTTTGTGTGTTTCATTAGTGGTGAGGACAAAAGTTATGAAGATTTACATTTGATTATATGAACTAAGCTGCGGCGTCCTGTTGTTCGGATTCAACGTAAACATGTGCATAGCATGCGTCCTGTTTTGAAACTGTCTATATATTTAATGGAATGTAACAATAGTAAATGAACCAGTCATGTTATTAGATGTAATTAGGGCTACAGCGCAATCAATGGGACTCATCAAGGAATTGTCGTTTTGGTCTGAAAACTGTTACACACGTTCCTTGGGTGATATTATTTAATATATGTTGCTCTTAGAGCTGTAAAACTTATACATACCTTAGAAACTTAAGTGAAAAAGTGACTTTACGTTATACGACGTGTGACTGGGAGATATATACTATATCGACGTATAAATAACAATCATGCAGATGTTCTTGGAACGATATTATTTAAGAATACGTTGCTGTCACAGCCATTAAAAATGTATTCATGGAAAAATTTGCACAATTTTCAATCGTAAACAAACGATAGACGCCATAATTACGTACACACATGCCAGAGACAATACTAGCACATGGCATTTATGAAAGTAGGTTGCGGTAATATTAACAAATGTTTTCAATCTCAGGTTGAAATGCAGAATGTACCAGAATGGCACATAGTTTTTGTTTCTAAAACAAAACTCTGTTGAAAACTTTGTTAAAGATTTAATTTTTCTTTATTTTCAAGCAGCATTTTGGATATGTTGAAAGACAGGCTGATCCAGAAATTGAAATTAATTTAAAAAATTGAGCTACCGTGATTTTGACCAGAATTATTAGCGCCGCCTGAACAGAGGTGGGGTGGTGTGCGAGTTTCCCCACCAACGAAAAACTGTTACTGACCTTTCGAAATTTGGATTAACTGCTTCCTTATAGTGAGTGTCCTATTCACGTGGTACACTCTCCTTTTCCAGAAAAGTCGCCACGAATTAAATTAAAAATGCCTAAATGTGACACTGCAGCGCTGCTATTAGTTGCCGCCGGCGCTCCGAAATCAATGATAATCTCTTGAAATGTTGGTTTAATTCTTTGTTGTAATATTTTCTTGCCGTTTTAGCTTCACTCCGTTGCAAAACGTCGCATAAAATTAACAGATAGAAATTTTTTATTCAAAATGCAGTACTATAAGGCTCACCATCTTGGAATCGATATAACCAGTCAGAGACAATCGATTGCTTCCGTAGTAAAGAAATGCATAGTTTGTCTCTGGTTTGCGACATGGCCTGCCAATTTATGTTGATATTATCCCTGTACCGATAATTTTTGTGTCATTTTTATAGTGATGCTAACATTTCGCGGTTGCGGAGCATCCCATATTTCGGCATTTTTAATTTAATTCGTGGTGACTTTTCCAGAAAAGGAGAGTGCTAAACGTGAAGAGGACACTATAAGGAAGCAGTTAATCCAAATTTCAACAGGTCAGTAACAGTATTTCGCTGGTGGAGAAAGTCCCACCCCACCCCAGAGGTGAAGCAGGAACATTATACATCGCCGTATGCCTTTTCCCAGCCGCGCGTGGCTTAACGGTACGGCACTTTTCGAGTCAATTTTCTGAGAATTGATATATTTTACAGCTCCAAGAGCAACATATCCTACATAATATCACCCAACTAACGTGTACAACAGTTTTCAGGACAAAACTAGTAATAGCCCAGTGTCTGGGCTATTACCGTAATTAGTTTATCAGGAACTTGTGTAAGGATTTTGAAGATGTGTTGCATACTGAACATAAATACAGTTTTACGGTGCCGAATGAAGAGTAGATGCAATAACTGCATGAAATTTTATGGTGTTTAGGGTACGCCACTGCATGTGTTGTTTCACTAAGTTTATTGCTTGTGGAGTGATTGTAACATTTGAATTGTGTCCAACGCTGTGACACATACACATGTGAGTAACGGCTATCTCATATAATTGTGGGAGTGTTGAAGTTAGCATTCTTATAGTCAATCATTTTGCTAATTGATAATAGCATGTTTTTAATGTTCCCTACTTGGGATGTACAAATGAAATATGCCCTAGTAGATAAGAAGCTACATTGCAATAGCTACACATTATTACGTAATTCGTAAAATTCGGATCCGTGTTTTAATATCATCGCGTCTGCAGCGGAGTCTGAGATTTGGCGAAGTTACAGTTTCTATTGAGAAGAAGCAAAGAAAAATTTCATATAATATGTTTTTGAAATACATGTAATAAATACGAAATAATTTGTATCACACCCCCTGTTGTTTTTCAATGGCAACGACTGTTAGAAAATGTAAACAATATAATAAGCAAAGTAAATATATGTGCAACAAATACATTAGGAAATAAAAATTAAAATAGCGTGTCTGTGTGTCTGATGACGGGAGAAATAATACCTGAAGTATATTACCAGTATTACGATACTATGTGGCGCTTGGTGAAAGAAAATATTCACATAGAGTAAAATAGATTAATGTTTCAACTTATAAAGCAATACTTGTGTATTATTTAGAATTGAAAATACTAACGGATAATTGGGGTTGACTTGATTCTTTATTCATTATCAAAGTTTGTAGCTATAATATTCAGTGCTAGTGATAATGATTCACCTTGTGATAAAAATATGTACAGCACGAAGCAACTTTATAATTTAATACAAAAAATTGAAAACAAAAACATTGATAATAATTAATTAGAATAAAAAATAACAATGTATTATACAACTACCATCTAGTAAATGCACCTTTACAATTGTTACATGAAATTTTTCATATTACAGGTATTGCGGGGATTTAAGGCAATTGGTACACGCTCTCATCTTACGACGTCAATGTACTCAGTTTATGACGTTTCTATGTTCGCAAAGCGCAATACAAGAAAGAAGCGTTAAAGTATATACTTTATAATAGTCAGTGACATAAGAAATTGAATAACCTAACCAATTAAGCCGGAATTTTTCTTCAGGGAGATAACAACATGGTGTCTGTATGCATATAATAGATATCACTATCAATTCTACAATTATACGCACTGAAATTAATATTACAAACTTTCATTCATGCTATGGTATTTATATTGTTTGTCGCCTAATGACGCACAACCATAGCGATGATTACCTGTATTTCAATTGTTAAGTACACTAATACATTAGGTTCAAGAAAGTGTTTCGGTTTCCCTATTGCTAATTTTTCGTGATAATTCGTTGAACACAAACAATCATGTCATTTACCGTTTCTAAATACTTTTATGTCAGCCCCTCGTGTCTCTTCGCCACAACAGGTTATCAAGCACAGGTACAAAAAGCCTTATTTTGTAGTTTTTGCTGACGATTACAGTAATGCGATAAATAGTACGTCAGATTTCTTGAGTTGGTTTGCAAGGATGTCCAGTACTGCGAGAGATTGCGACGTATGGTATCCCTCTTTGTAAGTCGTTAATAAAAGAAATCCTGGTCTCACCAATACTTGCAGGTTCTTTTGCAATCTATGATCGATAGCACGTTCTGGACGATATGTATGGCCCCCAGGATATCGTCTCACACGTTTTTTAAAGCAG
>JARYHS010006500.1:10000-19404 GCA_031002005.1 Vandiemenella viatica
AGCTGAATGTCCAAAAATAACAAGAATTTTTTTTTTTTTTTTTTAACTTGTATAATCTATTAGTTCATCAGTTGCATTCTAATTTCAAAAGCCTGGGCGGCAAAGACTTTCAAAGCCATATGCCCATCTGGCGATGAGGTAATACGCTCTTTGAACCCTTCTCCTCTCAATTCAACCTGAGCTGCTAGGCCATCTCTGATTCCAGTATAGGCAGGGCAGATGAGCAGAATGTGATCAGAATCTTCCACTGCTCCACAATGGCACAGCTCGCTGTCAATGATTCCTAATTCAAAGAGTTTTCTCCTCGTTCCATGTCCTGTCAATAAGCACATTATTTGGTAAGAAAACACTCTTGTTGATGGTTGGAACTGCTGGTACAGCATGATGTTCGGGATCCACTGAAATGTTTCCCTTCCTTTTGCAGACAATTCCCATCGACTCTGCCAAACGTTAATCAATCTCTCTGTTATGGCTTTCCGACCACTCTTAGCATCAGACAGAAAAGGACCAGTTCTGGTTCCCCAGATACAGACATCCTCACTTTTCCTCATATGGTAAGCAAATGTGGCCTTTGCCGCCTCCAAGTCAAGCGGGAGGTATCCGCTTATAACCTGCAGGGCCTCAGTTGATGTAGTGCGACATGCACGAGTAAATAAAATCAGGTACCTTCTCTGGAGAGAGTCAAGTAGACGCTTGTTGTGGGCCAGCCCGGCTCTGCTCGACCACACAGATGAGCAGTAAGTTACTGTCGGCAGGATTACCGATTTGTATAAGATGTTTAGCGTTCTAGCATTGAGGCCCCAATTCCTTCCCACCACCGGGATAAGTTTATCAATCAAAGCATCTGTCTTCGCCTTAATGGCTTTGATGTGGGAAAGAAATGACAATCGCTCGTCAATTACCACTCCCAGGTAACGCACTTCGTTGCAGTATTTCGCTTTGCCTCCCTCTAGTCTGACTATCGGTGGCCGGTTCTTGTCTAGCCGACCCTTCAACAGGATCGTGGACGTCTTCGCCGGAGCAATAGCCATTTTATTGGCCTTAGTCCATGCAATAATTTTATTAATGATTTCCTGGGCTCTCCGCTCAACATCCTGGCGGGAGGCACCGTGAACAACAATAACCAAGTCGTCCGCGTAGGCAATTTTAACCGTGAGCTCATCTGTACCAAGCTTCAGCAACTCGTCAAACACCATCTTCCATATGAAGGGACCCAGGATTGACCCTTGTGGGCAGCCCTTCGTAACTCGTTTGACAAAGCTGTGAGTACCATCCTTGAGTTCAACAAATCTGTCTCTGAAATAACTTCGAAGAAGATCATATAGGTTACGGGGGCATCGTCTTTGCCTCAGAATTCTGAACACACTCGGCCACCACAAGTTGTCAAACGCCCCCGCGATGTCGATAAAGACACAAAAGACATAGTTGTGGTCTGAGGTCACCTGTCTTACTAGCTCGTTGACTGCATCTTCCGTAGAACGGCCCTTGCTGAAGCCAAATTGGCTCTCAGAGATTGGATCTGTTCGGCGACAGAGGTCTTCAAGGCGCTCTACCACCAAGCGCTCAAGCACTTTGCCCAGGCAAGGCAACAAACAAATCGGCCGGTAAGATCGAGCCTCGTCTTTTGCTTTCTCCGGGCCCTTCTTGATAATCTTAATGCGCCCTCTCTTCCATATCTGGGGAAACAATCCCTCAGAGAGACATGCGTTAACTGCATCTACAAACGCCTGCGGAGCCGCTTCAAAGGCTTTCCTAATTACAACGTTCTCCACCATGTCGGGGCCAGGGGCCGACTTTACCCTCGTAGAAAAGACTGCTTTCCTCACCTGGTCAATCGAAAAAGAGGGATCTACCTCGTGACTGGTGTACTCCTCATTTTCTCTTCTGACGTTCTGATGATCTTGTGAATCTTGACCATGACAATCGTCAGGGATCAGAACGGAGAGAAGCTCAGCTGCTGACTCCTCCCAGGTTTGTGTAGCAGAGCCATCAGCTCTTCTTATTGACGGGTAAATACCATCCGAGCTGTCTTTCTTGAGCCGCCGCAGCAACTCCCAAGGGTTTTGATTGCCAAGTTTAAGAACTGTACTCTCAAAATTGGTCAATTTTGCACGGCGCAGTTCCGCTGTATATGCGTTGCGGGCTCTGGTGTACTGACGCACCGCTTCATCATAGTCAGGGGAGCCGTCCACTCTCCTCAGCCGCTGCATGCGGCGTCGGAGCCTCTGCGTCTCCTTCCGCCTTGCCGCAAGTTTGTTTGTCCACCATGGAACAGTCGAGGCCTTACCCCCACTACGGGGCATACTGCGCACACAGCTTTGTAGGATGGCCTCTTGTAGGTAAGTGGCCTTGGTTTCTGCATCAGCAGAAGCAGACTGTTGAGATATAGAATCAATTTGCGTAGCCAGGAGAGCACTAAACTTGGACCAGTTTGCTTTGGAGGTTCTAAATCTACCAGCTCTGGGTGCCAAGTCGCATCCAGTGGAACAGCCATAGCTGTAGGTGATGCAACGATGGTCACTGGTCGTCCACTCTTCCTGGACTCTCCAGTTACTGATTTTTCGAGCCACTGATGGCGTAGAGACAGTGACATCAATGTTGGATTCTCCCGAATGTGAGGAAAAGGTGGTAAGATTACCTGGCGCGTTTAACACGCTCAAATTGTGGCACGCTAGGAAATCACGAAATAGCTCTCCTCGCTCATTTGTAACCTTTGAATGCCATAAGGTACAGGAAGCATTCGCATCCACACCAACAATCAAGTCCTTCCCTCTCAGGTCTGATAGAACAGCGTGCAATTTGGTTAGGTAGGGCTCAATGGAGTGACTATACTGGAAGTAGGCACTCACCACGTAAAGTCCATCACTCCCAATAGAAATACTGGCGCATGCGATGTGGGACGATGTATGCTTGACCAGCTCAGTGATTGTCACGGAGTTATTCCTGACTACAATAGCTGCCATAGGAGCTTCAGCCCCTATACACCATACAACGCGGTAACTACTCGGGAATCCAGGAATAGTTCCCTCAGAGCTATAAGGCTCTTGGATCAGAGCCACGTCCAAGTCCTCTTCCTCCATCCTAACCGCCAGCTGCGGAGAAATCACTTCTGACCTGCGCCCATTGAGTTGCACAAACTTCAGACTTTTGGGTGAATGTCTTGAACCATTACGCGGGATGCTGGAAGTACTAGAGGCCATAATCTGTTATACTGGAAACGAACTGCTGCGCTCTTAAGTATTCTGGGCAGGTCGGGCTCGTGACGGCATGGTCAGACTGGGGCTTATTTCTTACCAGACAGTTAGCGCACTTGGGTTTTTCCCCCTTAGAGGGGCATTCCTTGAACTCGTGACCGACTTCCGCGCAGTGGCCACATCTCACTTCCTCTCGCCTGCACTCCCGAGCGATGTGACCATAACTGTGGCACTTGAAGCACCTCTGCGGCCTTATGAAGTTCTTTATTTGCAGAGCACTCCATTCGATGTAAACTCTACCTGGCTCCGTCAGCAGCTTCCACAGCTTAGGAGTGAGCGCCAGAACAACATTAACCGAGCTCTTGGCTCGATCCCCGGTCTTGAAAGCCACCTTCACCCCGTCTCGGACCTCCTCCAACGTCGCACCCTTATCACGTAGATTCCGGTTGTAGATTTCATGTTTTAAGACCTCTTCGCTTAAGGTCCGCGGTACACCATAGATTATTGCAGTGGGCTGCCTAAGCTGAGGAGAGCGAACAGCCAAGCCGACCGAGTCGAGATATGGGGACTCCTTAATTTGTTTCACGTCGTCCTCACGGGGAAGCTCCACGGCAACACTGTTGTCCCGTGCGGCTCGAAGCTTCGAGATCTTCACGTTCTTGAATTCAGAGCTAATAGATTTCTCTACTAGTGTACGGACCTCAATTGCCGAAACGTCGGGTTTGGTGGACTTGAAAATTACCACGTTGTTCTTGTTCCGGGAAGCAGGAACCAACGGTTGAGTAGCAGCCTTCTTACTCCTTAGAACCTCGGAAAAGGATGGTTTGTCGGGCAACCCCGCTGAACCGCCGGTATCATTTCGCCGCAAGACCGCAAATTTCTCCAAAGTTTTGACCTTTGCTTTGAGGGCAGTACACTCCAGCGACTGGTCGACAATTATCGTCTCGCAGGCCGAGAGCTTGTCCAGAAGAAAACGCTTAGTTGAGTTGTTTATCTTATTGCTTTCAGCGAAAATAAATTCTTCCAGTTCTGCTCTAATTTTTCTAAGTCTGGTGAGCGACGGATTTTCCAACATGTCCTCCGCGGGTGGGTTAGCATCAATATCGCCATCCGTTGGGGTGACAATATTCTTGTCCATCATAACGGGAGCACGGTACAACAACAGAAAATAAACTTAATCTATGCCTCTACTGGGTAAAGAAATCAACAATACAAGGTAAATAGTAAGTTCACCGATACGCAGACTGTGGCTGTACGAAATATACTGCGCCAGCAAATAGTTCAAAATACAATGCAAATAGTTCAAAATATAACACAAATATTAACAAAGTTTTCTATTTAATCACTCCACCAAAAAACTCCAGCAGAGCAGAGTAAACAGCCAGATAAAAGATACGCCGGCTAAAGCAAAACAAGAATATACTGCCCCAGCCAGCAGCTCTAAAAATACCACAAATATTAGCGAAGATACTAAGAGTTCACACTTCCGGAAACTCCGGTAAAAGTTCTATAAAGTTCCACCAAAACACAATACAGAAATCTGATTACGCCCGAGCCACAGCAGTACCACAAAAGTTTAAACGCGCGGGAAGCCGTTAGCCGTTGGCGCCACCCACAGCTTAGCCGCCAGCCAAACACCAAAAACAAGTCTTCCTGAGGAAGGCAAGGTTAAAACCAGACTTCCCACTCTACAAAATACTTCAAGGTATTCAGAATACCACAAGGAACACAGATAATAAGTTTTTCATGGCAATTTCTGCAAGTTTAGAGTAAATCAAATAGGCCCCTTGGCCGATAACAACCAAAATTATCCGTAGCACAGCACCAAATCTAAAGCACAGCCGCGTACAGTACCTTTAAAGTCCACACAATTCTCAGAAATACCAGCAGAAGCAGCTTGAAGTACAAACAGCTGGGCACAGCAACTCCACGTGGAAGTAACCAGCTCCAAAACACCAGAAAAACACACGAAAATCCGTAGTATTCTTCCACAGTATATCGTAAAAATATAGAAAGAACACTATTAGTTCGCTATATCCACTATAGCAGATGGTTTATAGCGAAAACACCAACTAAAAACTTCGAAAAACAGACCACACCACGGAGCTCCACTAGACACGTCCGTCCGCCTCGGCGGTTAGATGTAAAAGGATCTGGTTTGAGTGAGATTTTAGATAAGGAACCATCCCAAGTATTGGTAATTCCAGATAAGGAAATGCGTACTGAAAGGCCTGGTATACACCGATTTGGAAAATCTGTGACTAGCAAGACAATCAGAAGACCAGATGGATCCATAGAATATCACCATAGGGTTAGAGACTCAGAAGGAAATGAGAAAGTAACTGTAACATATCAAGTTGGAGATAAGAAGCGTACAGTTGTTACCGAATCAGATGCAAATGGTATTCTGAAGAGCACAGAGACATTTGAGAACATTGATGATGAAAGCATTGAAGATTTTAAAAGGAAATGGAAGTCTTCAGAAGGGCCAATGGATCAGTCGATAAAACATGGCGGAATAGATTTCTCAAAATTTTTCAATCTCTTTTGAGTGTGAATTATTGTAAATACAGCAAAATAAACTGTAGTAAATCATAATAAATTATAATTGTGCGAGGCTTACCTGGTCGGCCTCTTTGAGGAGGGACAGCGGGAATCTCGTTAATCCATTCATGCGCGTCACTAATTAGATGACGAGGCATTTGGCTACCTTAAGAGAGTCATAGTTACTCCCGCCGTTTACCCGCGCTTGCTTGAATTTCTTCACGTTGACATTCAGAGCACTGGGCAGAAATCACATTGCGTCAACACCCGCTAGGGCCATCGCAATGCTTTGTTTTAATTAGACAGTCGGATTCCCCCAGTCCGTGCCAGTTCTGAGTTGACCGTTGAATGGCGGCCGAAGAGAATCCGCGCACCCGTACACCCCCGTAAAGGAGCGCACTAAAGCAACGCGGCCTCGCAGCAAGGAAGATCCGTGGGAGGCCAAGGCACGGGACCGAGCTCGGATCCTACACACGGGTTGCAGCACCGGGGCACGACAGCCGCAGCAGCACGCGCATCCTGCACCACGGGCCAGCCGAAGCCGACGCCGCAGCGAGAGCAGACCGCACCACCGCTAAACCGCCGCACTGACCGGCACCCCCGCGGCACTCACCTCGCCCAGGCCCGGCACGTTAGCGCTGACCCACTTCCCGACCAAGCCCGACACGCCCCGATCCTCAGAGCCAATCCTTATCCCGAAGTTACGGATCCAATTTGCCGACTTCCCTTACCTACATTAGTCTATCGACTAGAGGCTCTTCACCTTGGAGACCTGCTGCGGATATGGGTACGAACCGGCGCGACACCTCCACGTGGCCCTCTCCCGGATTTTCAAGGTCCGAGGGGAAGATCGGGACACCGCCGCAACTGCGGTGCTCTTCGCGTTCCAAACCCTATCTCCCTGCTAGAGGATTCCAGGGAACTCGAACGCTCATGCAGAAAAGAAAACTCTTCCCCGATCTCCCGACGGCGTCTCCGGGTCCTTTTGGGTTACCCCGACGAGCTTCTCAGATGAGGGGCCCGACTTGTATCGGTTCCGCTGCCGGGTTCCGGAATAGGAACCGGATTCCCTTTCGCCCAACGGGGGCCAACCAAAAAACCATGGTTGGCAATTGAGGCCCCCATCGACATCGGATTTCTCCTAGGGCTTAGGATCGACTGACTCGTGTGCAACGGCTGTTCACACGAAACCCTTCTCCGCGTCAGTCCTCCAGGGCCTCGCTGGAGTATTTGCTACTACCACCAAGATCTGCACCGGCGGCGGCTCCAGGCAGGCTCACGCCCAGACCCTTCTGCGCTCACCGCCGCGACCCTCCTACTCGTCAGGGCTTCGCGGCCGGCCGCAAGGACCGACCATGACTGCCGGACTGACGGCCGAGTATAGGCCCGACGCTTCAGCGCCATCCATTTTCAGGGCTAGTTGCTTCGGCAGGTGAGTTGTTACACACTCCTTAGCGGATTCCGACTTCCATGGCCACCGTCCTGCTGTCTTAAGCAACCAACGCCTTTCATGGTTTCCCATGAGCGTCGATTCGGGCGCCTTAACTCGGCGTTTGGTTCATCCCACAGCGCCAGTTCTGCTTACCAAAAATGGCCCACTTGGCACTCCGATCCGAGTTTTAAAGCTCGCGGCTTCAGCATATCAAGCAAGCCGGAGATCTCACCCATTTAAAGTTTGAGAATAGGTTGAGGTCGTTTCGGCCCCAAGGCCTCTAATCATTCGCTTTACCGGATGAGACTCGTATGAGCACCAGCTATCCTGAGGGAAACTTCGGAGGGAACCAGCTACTAGATGGTTCGATTAGTCTTGCGCCCCTATACCCAGCTCGGACGATCGATTTGCACGTCAGAATCGCTACGGACCTCCATCAGGGTTTCCCCTGACTTCGTCCTGGCCAGGCATAGTTCACCATCTTTCGGGTCCCAACGTGTACGCTCTGGGTGCGCCTCACCTCGCAATGAGGACGAGACGCCCCGGGAATGCGGGGGCCGCCGGCTAGGCCGGTTAGGCCCCATCTTCCCTCGGCCCGCGCAAGGCGAGACCTTCACTTTCATTGCGCCTTTAGGTTTAGTAGAGCCCAATGACTCGCGCACATGTTAGACTCCTTGGTCCGTGTTTCAAGACGGGTCGTGAAATTGTCCAAAGCTGAAGCGCCGCTGACTGGAGCGATCATTCCGCCCGAGGACACACCCGAGCCAACAGCGGCGCGGGTCCGGAGCCGGTACAGGTAGCACCGCCATCCGGGAAGAACCGCGCACGCTTGCCGGGGGCCTGGGCGCCCACAAAGTGGCGAATCGACTCCTCGACATATACCGCCGAGCAGCCGGCCAGGGCACCGGGGCTCTGCCCAACGAACACGAACCGAAGCCCGCGGAAGGACAGACTCGCACCCGGACCTTAGGCCGGCACCCAGCAGGTCGCGACGTCCTACTAGAGGAGAAGTGCGGCCCACCGCACACTGGAACGGCTCCACCCCTCGGCGAGTGGAAAGATAACCGGACACGACCCCGTCGCGGATTGCTCCGTGCGGGCGGCCGGCCCCATCTGCCGGAAGCGGAGGCCAGCGGCCGGATGGACGTGAATCTCCCCGTTCGACCTTTCGGACTTCTCACGTTTACCCCAGAACGGTTTCACGTACTTTTGAACTCTCTCTTCAAAGTTCTTTTCAACTTTCCCTCACGGTACTTGTTCGCTATCGGTCTCGTGGTCATATTTAGTCTCAGATGGAGTTTACCACCCACTTAGAGCTGCACTCTCAAGCAACCCGACTCGAGGGAGAGGTCCTCCCGACACCTGCAACGGTCACTACGGGCCTGGCACCCTCTACGGGCCGTGGCCTCATTCAAGTTGGACTTGGACTCGCCGCAAAGCGCCGGGAGAGCGGGCCCTCCCAAACACCACACGCCACAGCAGACGGAAGCCTGCGGGGTTCGGTGCTGGACTCTTCCCTGTTCGCTCGCCGCTACTGAGGGAATCCTTGTTAGTTTCTTTTCCTCCGCTTAGTAATATGCTTAAGTTCAGCGGGTAGTCTCGCCTGCTCTGAGGTCGTTAGAAAAATAAATAGTGTCCGCCACCGTGCCGTCGAGCCAGCGGCCGTGCACATTACCGAGTAACTAGGTACCGGCATGCGAACCGCCAGCCGACGGGCAGCTTGGAAGCGGCACACTGTAAAACTTGAGGAGACGCGGACGAGGCCCGCGAAGCTCCCACGGAGCGAAACGCCCTTGCGTTTCAGGAATTGTTGCCGACCCTCAGCCAGGCGTGGCCCGGGAACGGAATCCATGGACCGCAATGTGCGTTCGAAACGTCGATGTTCATGTGTCCTGCAGTTCACACGTCGACGCGCAATTTGCTGCGTTCTTCATCGACCCACGAGCCGAGTGATCCACCGTCCTGGGTAGTCATTTTGTTTTTGTTTTCATCCGCACTCTGGCAGATTAAAGTGATTTTTGCAGGGCTGAGGCGATTAATGCCTCTTGTACCGAATATAGCGTATTGCTATAACAATGTACGGCTCCACGCGACGGCGTGTGCGACTGCGGCGAAAGTCATTCAAAACCACATAGGTACCGCAAGCCGCTAGCCACTCGCGCTTCAGCGCCCGTACCAAATCACTGTCCGTAGTTTTGAGAGTAACGCGTGATTGCGCACGCGACGTTTAATAT
>JARYHS010006504.1:0-24983 GCA_031002005.1 Vandiemenella viatica
AACTTTCATGTCTCAATTGTTGCAACAGACCGGGTATTTTAGCCTAAAACATTCTCCAATTTGGCGTAACGAATCTCCTGGCTGCCAGTGTCGTTGACTATGTTGCCCTCTTTTAAAACAGCGCTTGTTAACGAGGAGAAAGGTCTTTCTTAGTCTCCGTCCTCGCGGTACAATTACCATCCAGGCGGCTCCGCTTGTCCAGATATTGCGCAGCCTCGCGCCAAGGAGATAGCACAGTGATGGACGATCCGTCGTTGAGTAATCAGGACGAGCGGAAATGCACCACAGCTTGCCTTACAACACAGATTTACAGTACAGCTAAAGCCTAGGCGATCCGGTATAATGAGCCTCAAAAGCTTCAAGAGTTTTTTTCTCTACCTACTATAGTTCTTCTGAAAGTCAAACTAACTTAATAGTCTGGTCAGCCTGGGACAATCACGACGTCGATATTCTTTGCGATAGACCCTACTCGTACCTAACATCTCTATTCAAATTAGGCCGGAAATGGATAACAACCACGCCGAAAGGAGGTGACGTATAAAAATTTAGAAATGCCTTAACATCGCGTGTTATTATTTCCTTTCCACCGTCCACTCAGTTGTTGGATTGGAGACGGTCACCTTTAAGATTGAGAGAGTTATGTCCTCTCCTACATACGATACTTAAAACTTCAGATTTGGAGCATCAAATTTATGATGCAAATGAAATCTTTGTACTTCCAGGAATGAAACTTGATCCTCAAAGGTTGATTATCTCGTTGTTCACAAACATAAGGGCTTAACATTGGCATTATAAGAGCTTGAGATGAACAGGAAGAGCAACATTGAAAGAGGAATATTTTGGATGATGGATTGGTATCTGTTGATCACTGATGTCAGTTTCATTTAACTCACGAAGGAAAAGGGAAATTCCGTTGCTGATTTTCGGAAACTATAGAAACGGGATGTCCGAATGACCCATCCGAGGTTTAAGATAGAAAGGCTGTATGCCTGTCAAGAATCCAAGTTCAGTTTTAAGTTCTGCAGAAAATTGTTTTCTAAAAGTAAAGGAGTGACGGAAGAAATGAAAGGTGGTGGTTGATCCTTTTGATCTGTATACTTTTGAAGGTATTTCAACTAGTCTTCATTTATAATACCGCCAGATCAGATACCAGTGATGGCTTGCTGTAGTTTCGGATTACCATCTCGTATTCACGTTGTAAAATGCAGATGATCCGGTAGTATGAACGTTCAGTCACGCGCACGTCTCTCACAGCATTGCGCAAACGCGGTACGAGCTGACGAGAGGTTTCATCTGCCTCACGCCAGCTGACCCGAGCGAGAGCATTAATAACCCGGCTGCAATCTCTGCTTAATTGGTCGGTCGGCCGAAAGGCGAGCGAGAAGCAATTTTCGCAACGGCCTCGCACTGGCAGTTGCCCTCCTCCGCGACCTTCCCTGCAGAGCATATGGCTCAGACATGCGCGGCCGTGGCCTGCGTCGAAACCACCTGTTGCTTTTATTGTGGCCATTACGCACGGATCAAGTCAGGAAGAGCGCAAGGTAACTAATTGCAAATGTATGGTGGGACGAGGCTTACCCCTGCACGTCGAGAAATTTTAATCAGACCCCATCTATCTAATGGGAAGTCTTTAGAACTGCATTCCGCGCCGATTTTTTGCTGAAGTGTGTTCGTTTTACAACTATCTAGTTGAAATCATTAGTTTCGGTCATCAAATTTACTTCAGACAAATCCTCCAAAAAGGCCTTGATTCACTTCTGCACTATATATAGTTAAAAAAAGGACCCATGTGTTGTTCGTCAGGAATCCAGAGTATATCTGTCACCTGTTACGCTGCTAGTATTCGGTGTAATTTGTAATGAATCTGGAAGATGAGCACTTGGGACTAGCGTTTTTCAAGACACCTAGTTCGGGCATTAATATTTCGCTTTTCCATGGTCTTGCGCAATCACTGTAGGCAAATTACTGGATGATTTCTTCATAAAGCTGATTTTCTTCCCGTACCTTCTACCGCGTCCTCTCGGTACTCTAATTTAATTGCAATGGAGGATACATTCCTCGGTAAATTTTCCTACGCATCCATTTTTCCCCTTTCTTGTGCCTGCCTAATTTTGACCTCTACGAATTTTAATTTTAAATTCAGTGTTTTTGGTAAATTATTGATCACCTCTTTTGCTAATTTATTTCAATTCCTGACCCCTTTATCTACGAAAGAAAATCTTCTCACACCCTTGTGCCAGCTTGTGGTCATGGTCACCTTTCGTTTCCATGCAATTATCTTAATTCTTCCAGCACTATCTTTCCACGCCTCTTTACCAATGTACTCCTTATACACTCCCAATACTCCGGGTTTCCAATGAACTCCATTCCAGTTCCTTCATCAGATTTGTTATTGGTTGTATTTTGCTGTAATTTTCAGAGACAAATCTAGCAGACCATCTTTGCTTCAGAGCATTGGAAGAAACTTAATTAATCATTTGCTCATAACTACTTTATTAAGTAAAAGTATTTCCATTCACATTCATAAAGTTTTTAAAAAGATTTCCGAACACGTAAGGCTAAAATTTAAGGAGCAAACATACCGCTTGCCGACGACGGTTAAACTATCTTGTCATTTTAAATAATGTTGTTGTTGTTTTTTTCATTTTCTATATATATATATATTTTTTTTTTGCTTATAGCTTTATTTATTCGTTGACGTCGAGGTCATCAGAGGCGGGAAAGGAATGAGATCAAGGGAATGGAAAGTAACTCGGCTGTGGCCTTTTAAAGGAACCATCCCGGTGTTACTTATTAGTAATGGTAAAGAAAGTACGTATGTGATCAAACTGGTAACACGCCAAAGGAACATGTATATATGTGGACATTATTCAGTTTGAAGCTGTCTGACAGATACCTTATTACTGCCTCCCAGGAGGAGGTGGACATCGGAAAATAAAATTACATGATGCGTCGGTACAGCTTCAGGATACAACCAACTAATCCCTCACAGAGAGATCACGCACGACTCTCACTCACCGAGACTGACAGCTTTTTTTGACGGTAAGATTAACTTGAAAGCAGCGGTAAATACCCAGATCAAAGGAAATGTGGCTACATGAGATTCAACGCTCAAGTTCTAGGATACTTTCTTTAAAATATGACAGCTATCATTGAACAAATATAGTGTAAGAACATTACATAGGTCAGGAACTGGGCACCCTACCTGTATACCAAGGCCTAGCAAGGCTCCATATTAGGTGTATCACCTGCCGGAATCGGGGCATCGACCTACTTCATTGCTGATAGGATCGGTATCACAGACGTTTGATTAATAGTAATGAGAAAGCGGAGAGAAGAGACGCGTTTTTTATGACCGCTTGTCACAGCTTTACAAATATACCAACACATACACGGAGATTTGACACAGATACTGGGGAAGAATATTCTGTCTAATCTACTTATTATTTCCAGGTTATATTTATCGACGTTGGTACTTCTATCTATGATTTCAGGTATATACTTCTCCCAATAATGTATTTTCGTCGCAAATATTGTATAGAGAATATCAAGAACATAGATGTTTCACTGGCGCCTATATATTGCATTCGGAACAGGAATTCGTAGCACACTCCGGCTACACGTAGAACAGAAGACGATTTTCCTCATTTAACCTGATTCTTACCACTTCGAAATTTATCTTTCATGTATCACAATTTTATTTTTAGTAACAATTTTAAAACGTAATATAAAAGGGACTTCGGGTAATAAAGCCCAAGATTGTTAATGGTTGGTGTGATTGTTTTCATGTGTACTGTCTGTTGTGTAATCTAGAATAGCACATTACGTCAGCAAAGAAGATACGATGTTATCGTATTCATTTTAGGCAAATTGAAGAAGGAGCAGATTTTTACTTGCAGTACAACTGTGAATAACAAAATCGTGTGGTTATTATTTAATGGTTATAGAATATTCTACAACTCTGTAAGTCGCAAGACCTCTTACCTCTCGGTGGTGGAAAACCAAAACAATCCTCCAGGCGTTTAGGTGAACGACATGGTGGTGCCCGAAATAGCTGAGGAAACCCTAGGTTAAGTGCCGAAACGTTCACAGTAACAACAACATTGACGCAGCGGTATGTGAGCGAACAAAGTGGAACTTTACAAATGTGACGCCTGTTAAAACCATATAATCCAATATTCCTCTTTGAGTAGTCAATCTATAAGAAACATATATTTCTCACACTTCTTTTTGCCGGCTGTGACTACTTTCTAGTGTCTGGCAGATGCTGATGTGCCCAGATTTGAACTGGAACGAATGGCGCTTCCTTTTTCTCCACTTTACGTTTCACGTCTGGGTTTTTTAAGTGAAACTTCTTTGGCCGCTGGAGGGACGAATTGGTCAGCGTTAGCGTTACGTGTCAAGTGCGCATGAGCCGCAACTTTATGTATACTTGCTTTTAACGTTCTGCGCATGCGTACTTGACATTCTGTGCATGCAAGCAACTGTCATCTCAGCTCATCTAAAACAGAGCGTAAACGTTACGCGTTTTGAATTAGTTGGTAATTCGTTTCCTATGCATGTACGAATATATAATTATGAACATATACGTATTTCATGAGTATGCCTAAACTCTATCAAAAATGTTAAAGCTTAATCGTTTTAATACTCACTGAAAATCACGTGGCGACGTCAGACGGTATGTCATTATTAAACACTAAAACATGCACCAGTATTTTTAGTGTCTTTTTTGTTTATTTGTTATTTTTTCGATGTAGATGGTTTCATTATATGCCCTGAGCAGTTTTTTTGTTGCTAAGAAACTAACACATTTTTTGGCGATACATCGAATCTATTGACGGGTATGCGATAAAAACTTTTATTTTCATGCAGAAATATTAGCATTAGTCTTTACAGCAGGTTAAATGAGTTACTTCAGCTTTTAAAAATTATTTATTTAAGCTTTTAAAAATTACTTATGTTATGAGCTAGATACCTGCATTCAAACCGTAATTTTTTTAATCGTATGTCTTCTCTGGCTAGGAGAAACCCGAGGGGATAGTTCGGCCGGCAAGAGGCAGATTTTAAGTGTCCGCGTCTTCCGCCTCTGCCTTGAGCGCTACGCTTGTGGATGAAGTGAAATGTTGCCATCTGTCTGCGAAGCGTGAAACTATGTTCTGTGTGTGATGAGCGTAGTTTTTGTTTGTAAAATGAATAGTTTATGAGGCTGAGATTGGAAGCGGTTCCAGCATTCGCCTTGATGAGTGCGGCAAATCACCTAAAAACCGCAATCAGGACTACTGGTGCGCGGAGGCGTGGGTTCGCGCCGGGTTCCCTTGTACTTCCCCCTCTTGTGTGCGGTGCCTTGACTCACTGAGCCACACTGGCAGGTCGTTTCTGAAAGAGACCTGTATTTTTGGTTGTAATATCTCTGGTGCGTATTGCGGCCGGGCTGCGACAGGTGCCGCGACCGCGCCCCCGTTCGTCCTTGGAGCAGTGAACGGCTTTGTCGAACCGGTCCTTTGAGCTGCTCCGCTCCGCTTTGTTACAGGTCAAGGATTCGACCCGCCTCATCCACCTCACGCGAGATCAGTTTATGGTGGGCGATAGTTTCATAACACGAGACAGGAAGGCCTGCACTAACAATGCTCTCACTCCGATTTATAAGCAGGGGCACCATCGCCAAAATATGTACGCTATCAAACCACCGAGCGTGGTGGTGTAACGGATAGCGTTCTGGCCTCGGTTCGAATCCCCGTCCGGGCATCCAGATTTGGGTTTTCCATGGTTTCCCCAAATCACTCCAGGTGAATGCCGGGATGCTTCCTTCAAAAGGCCATGGCCGAATTCCTTCCCATTCCTTGCCCCCATCCTTTCCCGTCTCTAAAGACCACGTTGTTAAAAAAGGGACGTTAAACTGTTAAAAAAAAAAAAAAAAGCTATCAAACCTATGGATTTTGAATCGATCAATGTACAGTGCATATACAGCGACAGCGCCATATGAAATCAAATACAGGAGTTGGAGAGGGTGCAAAAATGGGCTGCTGGATTTGTTTCTGCAAATTATCGCGGAATGTAATCAGTGACGGATATGATAAAAAAAAAAGCTGGAATGGGATTCATTGCAAGACAGGAGGAAGGTGAAGAGGTTAATGGGAGTGTACAAGGCGTAAACTGGCTTTGAGGCATGGAAAGATATTGGTGTAGGTATGAAAAGTAGTGCATGGAATAGAAAAGATGACCATGTCCAGAAGCTGGCACTCGATTTCAGGCACAAGGGTGTGCGAAGATTCTCTTTTTTAGGTGAGGGTGTCAGGGATTGGAATAAGTTACCAAGGGAAATGAATAATTTAGCAAAAACGTTGAAAGAATTTAAAGTTAAAATTTGTAGAGGGTTGGTGGGTGCGGGAAAATGGGAAGGTGGGTGCTTAGGGAAATTGCCACCGGAGCGTGTGCTCCATCGGACAGATAATGATAATAATGAACTCAGATTTTCTGAAAAATAAATAATACTACAAATCAAAAGATTACTGGTACACATATTTTATCAACTTCTTTCTGAATGATATTTTTAAACTACGTTTCTACTGCATTCGAACTTAAAAATTATTGATTGGAGACAAAAAAATAGTATTTCCACCGTTGGACTCAGATTGTGGTCAGTGCGCTGAGAAGCGGGGAGGTACAACGGGACCTGGCACGACCCCAAGCCCCCGCGTATCGGCCGTACTGAATACAATCAAGACGCCTCATAAACTACACTGTACACAAACAAAAAAGACACTTATCACACACAAAACATAGCTACACGTTTCGCATTTGGCAACACTTTCCTGTTAGTACGTATCACGATCTTGCAGGAGATATAAAATGCTTGGTGTGCGGTTAGAAAATGAAAGTTCCGCATATGACCAAGCCAAAAATGAGGAAAAGCAGCCTACGCCTATTGTTGGGAAAAGATGGTGTAAATGAAGAAGAAGAGTCAGATTATTTTCAATTTTTCTCTAATTTCCTTATTGAAATCAATTGGCATCATATTCTTTGCAATTAACAACCTCCAATCCACCCGATTGACTCAGGTGTCTTTGGCACCTTAACGATGTCCGGTTTCTGACTTTCGAATAATTTGTGGTTGAAGAAGTTTTCATCATCGGGAAATGGTCGGCAAGATAGTAGAGATGGAGGAGAACGATTGCTGATTATCAGGTGCGTACTGAAGTATCAAACCCCTCCGCAGTGTGGATTGACTGAGGGTGTACGATAATGGCGATTCGCCCGTCGGAGATGGACGTTTAAGTGTAAGAGTAACAATGAATGTGGTTGACGTTAGGTTTCATATCTTCCCTTCTTACATAATTTCATTTACAACTCAAAAGACCATCTACAATGATTACACAGACAGACCTTAGTGATACAAAGAAATAGTGGAAGGCAAGAGAAACGACCTAAGCTAAATTCTCCAAGTCAGTCACCATGGATGAGTAACCCGCTCCATAACCGATCATAATCTGAAAAACTTCCTATTAGTAAAACATTATAAAACTACCTATTTATGTAATTAAGATTTTTTAAAAAAAGCAATCGGCGAAGTTGAGGTAGATGCATTACAAGAACCCTTCAACTTACAAATCGTGGAATACAGAATGCGGCATCAAACATTCGGATAGAAACCGAAATGATAAAAACCCGGCATTTGTTCCTCTGGGGGTGAAACGATCATCAAAGGAATGTTTCAGGTTTAGCGGAATCAAATGCTGCTTGGGAGACGTTAATACAAGAATGCTTCGCAAATAACCAGAGATTCTACTGTGTAGCTACTGAAGACATCAGAAGGCACGTTAAGACTACAGGGAGAGGCTAGACAACCTGCGATTCAGACTCTCTCTGCTATAAACACACCCAGCAAGATATACTTTACAAACATCTCAAGTCTGTCGAAATTATCGCGCGTAATGAAACTTTTATCACTAATGTCAGTTATCTGGAAGTTGAGGATCATTTTTGCTATTAATAATGTCAGTAGTCATCTCGTATTTCTTAATATTAAAAGTGTATATTTTAAATATCTAAGAAATAATTGTGTTACTTCCAATTGTGTATACGCTTTGTGAACTGGCATTCGCTAAATAAATGGTTTTTCAAACAACTTAGCACTTAAAAACTTTTACTGGCAGCTGACGCAGTACTGGTAATCTAATTTTTCTTACTTTGGGAATTTATTCATCCTTATTGTAACTTATTGTAACATTCACAAATTGTAATTTTTCCTCTTACTACTACATCAGTGCTGAATAGTGTGCATCACACCTCCACATCCACTATTATGTCTCTTCCTACATATATCTCCAGCAATTCTGGAAAACCGACGTTAAGATTGGAGAGAGACGTCATTGTTATCGTGTCAGTACTCACCTTATTGTAAGCGTTATTTCTAGGTATCACCTAAATAGTAATACAGAGTTCGCCAACAGAGATAATTATTCAGTGTTTCCTCAACTTTTAGATAAATATTTTCCTTAATAAAAACTAAGATTTTGAACGTTTGATAATTATTCTTTCTATCTGAAAGACAGTGTGAAAGAACTGTGCTCATGGGCTTATGATCGTAACTTAAAAATGGGTTCTTTTTTATGTAATCTTGTTAATATTAAGACATAGAACTCCCATTGGTGGGGCAGGGGAAACATAATTAATGCGATTGACACCATATCACGTAGATAATAATTTTCATTTTAACATTTTTGTGGACGCTACTGAAACAACCGAACTAAACATCCGAAAAACACCACACTTAAAAGTATTATTTATGACTTAAGTTTCCACAGATCTATATCCATACTATTACAGCAGCAGCAGTACTACAAATATGCGAGAACATTAACATTGTTAGTAGCGTTAAATTGTGCTGGAGACTCTAATTTTAAGAATGAACTGGCGGTAGTATTTATGTGATTGCCGTATCATAAACAAGGCAGCCGCGGAGCAATTACGAGCGGGCGCATGCAGAACAGAGCCTGTTGGCTCACGGGCCAGTTGGCCAACACTCAGTTGCAGGTGGACCACTCGAAACGCAGGTAGTTAAGACACCATTCTATGTAAAACGTAGCTACAGACTTACATTTCAGCGCAATGCTGCTAATATTTCTGACCGCGTATCGACAATATCGAAGCAACTGTGAAATATAAGAGTATAAGTTACTTATCGTTTAATGCAGGGGTGGGCAACCCAAATGATCTTGCGGGCCACTTTGGAAATGCGTCATAACTCCGCTGGCCGCATATAAAATTATATATTGTATATTATATTAGATGTTCCGAGATGCGCGAGCATTATGAGTTCCAGAATAAAACATAATTATTCCGCGACCTGAGAACTGTAAACTCAAAAATAAAGCAGGTAATATCTGTCATGTATTCGCAAAAATATTATTTTAAAATCAAAGAAATTTTTTTCTCACAATTTCTACAGATAATTTTGAAATATATGGATGCACTAATAATGTATTTTTTAAAAAGTACATTGGCTTTCACTACATTGGCAATTAGAAACTAAATATAATTTGAAAAAGTGTGATGAATCAGGCGGGGCGAAAAAATCTTCAAGGCGGCCGCGGGTTGGCCAACCATGCTCTAAACCGAGTACGATGCTTATTTTTATTAATTTTCATGATTGAAAAAAGCTGCTCACATTTATACGTGTTTCCGAATGTGCAAATTATTTTTCATGCGAAAACTCTCAGCTTTGGATATTTTTCTTCGGAAAGGTATGTTCTGTATCTGAAATTTCTGAACCTCTCGCGGGCCGGATTGGGGGTGGTGGAGGGCCGGATCCGGCCCGGGGGCTGGGGGTTGCCCATATATGGTTTAATGTATAGTTTTTACTTCTCTTACTCCTGCTGCGCATAAGAAAAATCAGCTTCTTTTGTCATATCTCTTAACATCTGTCAATTATACACGGTTCATTTCTGATACAAGGTCTCCACAGTAAACCAAGTACTGCATTCGCCAACGTAGAGACAAGTCGAGTTTACGTGAGATTTATATTTCTACTTTTGAGAGAAACGATTCATCTGTGCCACTGAGATTTTTACAAGTGATTCCCGAATTGATCAGTATCTTTATCAATACAAAATACAATATCTTACATGATATAATTAAACAAAAACCCGCCAGTGTGGGTCAGTGCGCTAAAGCGTCGCACAATTCATCGGAGAGGTACTGCGGGTCAGGGAGGACGCGGCGGGTTCGAACTCCTGTCCGGGCATCCAGATTTGGGTTTTCCTTGACTTCCCCAAATTACTATAGGCAAATGTCGGGATACTTCCTTTAAAAGGCTATGGCCGAATTCATTTCCGTTTATTGTCCCCCAAACCTCTCACGCATATAATGGCCGCGACGTCGACTAGGCATAAAGCCATAAGCAAAAAAAAAAAAAAAAAAAAAAAAAATTGCTCCTTGGAGGCATCAGGCACAGCTATAAGCCGGATAAATCCCAAGCCATCGCATCCTGAAAAAAGCCGACTCTGCAAAGTGGAATAAGTGCAAGGAAGAAGAATAAGGGAGCCCAACCAAAACGAAAGTGAATTCCACTTATTAGATGTTTAGCATGAAACGCTGTAAAACATCTTGTGTTCGATTCCCAGTCCGGCCATCAGATTTTGGTTTTCCATGGATTCTCTAAATCACTCCAAACGAACATATTAATAGTTTCTTCAAAAGCCTTTGCCTCCAAACCTCCCCACCTGTAATAACCTAGACTTCGAAGAGCCGTAAAGTCCTAGAAAAATATTCATGCTGTCATAGAATCACTGATGTATTTCTCGAACGATGTTGGTAACTCTGTCGTTAGCTTTGTGAAAAACTCATGTCTGCTTAAAAGCGAGTGTAAGTGAGCTTCTTTTATCCAAACACAAAAATATATCAGTTCGCATTTTACATCACTTTCAAATTTTTTCGATGTTTTCTTCATTAGGTAGGCGACTGTTTCGTCTCAAGTAATTCACATTAGTATAAGAAATATGGTTGTTGGTATCTTAAATTCGTTGTCATAGACACTGTATCATTTTATCTCTCTGAGGGAGTAACTATAGTCTAACAGACATTTAAATTCTGGTGTGGTATAAAAAGAATATGTTAAATCTTAGCACTTACTATATATAATCTCTGGATTTTTAAAGTGCTGTCGTTTCTGTAGAAGAGTTCAGTGCATCCGACTCGTTCGTTTTTTCGTTGAGCCTTTCGGTGCCCAGAGCGCCGTTACCTCTCCCACTCTGCCTATTGGAGCAGAAAATTGCCGACTGAGTAACTTCTCGAGTGTCAAGTGGCGAGAGATCTTTCTCCAGTCCTCCTGGCTGCTAACGCCGAGCTCGTTTCCCACGACTAGGTGATCACACCACTTCAAACAAAGAGCTCGGTAGGATAGTTATATTATGAAGAAGATCTTAACAGATATTTAAGATATAAACACCGTTTGTGAAGCAATATAAGTTAGTCTTCATCTAAAATCTGAAAACAATGAAACGCTACACATTATCCCTAATACAGCATCAAACAGAGAGTGAACGTTAAATTTTTGGTTTTAAAAAAAAGTCTACATGCTCAGTTCTATGCTCTCATCACAGTTATTCTGTGTTTTCCAAACTTAAGTTGCCGTTATAGGAACACTCCTGATCACATTACAACGACTATGACGTTGTAAGTTCGAGCCATACCACAAAAAGGGATTAAGGAGATATTCCAGCTCTTTCTGAACCATGGCACTTGAAACTTAAAGTGATTTACTTCGAATAAAATACGGATTATACTCTAGCAGGCCTATTTTGTTTTAAGTTGATTTTGTAAATACAGTGTACTACACAGTTGTCTAAATGTGTAACATAATTTTAAAATTCTATTAGTTCTCCAGTTGGCCTTAGGCACAGTCAAGTTTATGAAATTAAAAGTAAACAAATATTATATTTGTAGTAACTAAGACGTAAGTTTAAAACTAAATGCTAATTTATGTCTTTAATAAATTTCAACAAACGTATTCAGGGAAAATGTTGCTTGCACAGACATAAAATGTTGAGAGATGCTCATAAATCACTTCCCCAAGACGTTTATGTCTTTTTCTATCAACTTGTACGTTGTGATTCAGAGTTCAGAGAAATTTGTCGTCGACGTGGTTGATAGTTTTACAACGATAAAAGAATGAATGGGACAGATTGCTAATCGGTATTTCCTGATAAGATCTCCATTCACCAAGTTCAATAGGGCATATCGAAATTAGAACACGATAAGTTTTTAATGTGATTGTACTATCTTATTGAGGACTCATGTGTTTTCGTGCAAGGTCACTAGTGACTTATGATTTTGTTCTATTGCGTATTTATGTCCAGTCGCTACCTCTCGTAGCACCGACGACATTCAAAGATTTAAATCAATTTTTTAAAGCTACCCCACAAAAGAATACGTTACTTTAATGAGACTCAGAGATTAGAATCACAGTAACAGCAAACTTTGGTCTTATCGACGGTAGCTGTGTCTGTATAGTAGCTAGCAGATGTTGGTTACTGCTTTCTTGATGGCCATTAATGAATTTCACTGGAATACACTGATGGCACCGTTAGATGTTCGTAATCACCTAGTTCCACGTGTAAGCACACATTGGTGCTGATAGGCCATCCCACTTGTGAGAGTGTGGCCTTTCTCCCTCCCAAGAGCAAAGGTGGCGACCAGGTCGGCGGCCTAACCTGCTCTCACGCACCAGCTCAGATTCTGCAAAACTGCTTTCAACGCTGTTAGTAGTAACGGTTATCTCATTCCTTAATATAAAAAGTCAGTGAACAGTGCACCGTCACGTTAAAACCCTTTTAAATTACGGCCGATATGCATGCCTAGGACACTAAGATTTATAAGTCCAGTATTTGGAAACTAGGCTTTTCATTGATGTGAATATAAGCACTCTTTTTTATCTCTTTCACACACACACACTATATATATATGTTACGCTCGAAGACCGAAAACGTTCATTGAGCGAAAAAAACCGACCACAACGCGTTCTGGCTTGTTTAAACCGATTCATCGCGAACACAAAGAGTTAGATACTGATAAGCCGGAACGCGTTGTGACCGTTATCAAGAAACCAGAACGCGATGTGGTAGTTTATTTCGCTCAGTATATACAACTAACAAGTAAGAGGGGCACAGAATAAACCAAATGTTTTGTTATAGCAATGTTAGATTTTGTTTTTTCCTTTTCGTTTCAGCCATCTATTGACTACGACTACACAACTTCATTTCATCTTCTGAGTTTCCATCCTCCGTTGTCAGTACTCTTTCATTCTCTGACTCACTCTTGCTTTCTCTTCCTCTGAAAATGCCTTCCTTTTCCTGTTTGGTTTTTCTTCAGATCCTTTACCTCCGCAATTTTTCCTCAGAATAATTCCCAGTCTCGGATGTCTTCCATGCTGATCCCACATCTTATCAGATCCTGATGGACCTCCTTCACCCATGGAACTTGAGTCTTCCTGTTCTCTTGAAAGTTAAGTATATTCTTTGCCATTCTTTCTGGTTCCATTCTCTTGATGTGTCATAGAAAGCTAATCCCCTTTTCTTAATTGTGTTTGATACCTTTTCAAAATTATCGTATAATTCTTAGTTCGATCTCAAACGGAAATTTAATTCGCTTCCTGTTACTTTTTTTGGTCCCAAGATTTTCCTTAGAAACTTTCTTTCTTTCTTTTCTATTTCCGTCAATCCCTTTCTGGCTATGTTTCTGCTGCGTATAAACATTCTGGCTTCACTACCGTACTATAGTGCTTGTATTTTGCCTGATGGGAGAGTAATTTTGATTAGTATAACTTTTGAGAAATCCTGAAAGCTGTTTCTATCTTTCACGCCCTGTCTTCGACTGCAGCCTTAGTTTATTACATGTAAGGAAAATTGCTGGTTGTAACCCTGAAAACATAAAGCAAATTTTGAGTACTATAATACAGTCGGTTTTGGAAATCTGATTCAAATTTGTGAAGGTATGTACAGATGTATCAATTTCGTTTACATATGATACAAAAAGGATTTTTATTTTTAATGGTGAGGCAAAATACAAAAATAGATAATTGCAGCATCATTTTTAGAGGCTCCTTGCTGTATCATTTGCTGATAAAAATGCTCTCTTTTACGTGAGTTTTAAGGACGTTTTTCACTGTACGGGTAACTGATAGTTACTAAATTTACAGTTCTATTCAATCTCACCTTTTTTTGTAGACCGAGTTAAGTTGACCGGATATATACAACTTAGTTACTGTAAATTACAAAACGTAAACTAAATTTGTCATGTGAGAAGTTAATCTTTTCGCGGAGATAGGAAATGATTTCTGCTGTTTCCCTAACATGCTTATTGCGAAATATTATTAACGTTCCAGGAAAGTAAAGTGAAATCCTCAATCTACTGGGAAAAAAAGCTATTTTGAGTACGCAGAGATAAAATAAACACTTTTCTCATAAAAATCATGTGTTGCGGTATATTTATAACGTATGTTTGCAAGCAGACGGACAAATTTTTAAACAGCCAAAATAACTGCGGTTTTTAGTTGATGATAGCTCTCATAAATTTTACACCGGATCGACAAACTAATAGAAAATTATATACAACGTTATAACACAATACTGTTGTTAAAATTGAACTACATAAGTTTCCGTAAACGATTTTATTCTTGTGAGTATCCGTCTTTTTCTTTCCATTTGTAATCACTACTAATCTAGCAGACACTGTGGTGTGAAATAATCTACTTTCAGTGGTCGAGGTATGACTTTCGATGTTTTTCCGCATCCAAACTGTCATTCTTCATTGTTGTACACATCTCCTTCTCTCGGTTGCTTTGTTCCCATATTTTCCTGGGTTTCCTGTTTTTTCTTGCATAATGTTCCCATTTCTATGTACTTAGCCATCTATTTTAATCTATTTTCCTTATACGTTTATACCATGAGTGATGTTATACTTTATGTTCATTTTGTCTTTCGCAATTTCGGGGTCCAGCGACGGCTGTCATTACAACCATTTCTAAGTTTTGCATTTTCTTTTCCAGTATAGTACCTGGTGTCTCATAGTTCGGCATTGTACATACAAGTCTTTCAGTGGTAGAAGAATATAGTTCTTTTCGTGACACTTATTATTTCTTGACGTCAACATAGGATGTTTACCTGTCACAGGGACCAAAACTTATTTCAGTACTGGAAGGTTTCTTAGATCACTCGAAACAGAATTGATAAATTGTGTGAGACAGGACAGCCAGTTTCTCCCAAGGATCTGCGGTTTAACTTGGATCCCAAACGTTCACAGCATACTTGACGTACAGAAAATAAGCTTAGCGAAAGTCGAAGTAAGATTAAGATCCTGTAAAGGTAAAGGTCGAATCCAGGACTCGAAGCAGGTCGCTATTGGTCTCCAGAAGACACTTAATGATTGACCGAGCCTGGTGGGTGAGCGGTAACGCTCGGGTCTGGCATTCGGGAGGACGTAGGTTCAAACCCCGGACCGGCCATCCAGGTTTCCTTTTTCTATGGTTTTCCAAAATCACTCCAGGCGAATGCTGGAACGGTTCCTTCAAAATACTACGTCTGAATTCCATCCTGTTCCTTGACCCACAGTCTCTCCCGCCTCTAATGACACCGACTAGGCGTAAAGCCGGAAGCCCAAAAAAAAAAAAAAAAAAAAAAAAAAAAAAAAAAAAAAAAAAAAAAAAAAAAAAAACCTTACCGTTTGAGCGTATTGGGGGTTAGATAGAACAGATGTTCACAATAATTTTCAATACGGAATTTTTACTTGACCAGTAAGAATAATTTTCATGGAGATGAAGTCAAGCTGATTCTGAGATTCGGTTTTCATTTGAGCCAGCAGTTACTACTGCTTCTGATCAGGTAGTAAACAAAGGCTGCAGCGTGAGGGAAGCAACGAGTTCGCAGTAGTTTTCTCACAGGAAGAAGGAATTACATAGATAGAACACAAGCGGAAGTGTTATAACCTCCTCCTTCCTCAAGCTCTTACAGCTTACTGTTGACGGGATTGCCTTGGGCTGTTTTATACCATTCCTTCCTGTAGCTTGCCCTTGGCATCACCTGGAGTTTTTCTACGTTCTTACAACACATACTGCTAAAAACTACTGGCCTAATCAACTCTCTCATCCTTCTTCAACCTGCATTAGAAGAGCCTGGATTTAGATTTTACGTTTTTTCTAAAATCTGTTATCTGTTATCAGATTCGTGTGAATCAGAACGTATTAAAACTGATAGGATAGTAAAGTGGCTTGCATAAAATATCACTCACTTGTAAAAGATGCCAGTTCAAGTAAAGGAATCCAGATTACAGATCTAAGATAAATCACCAATCACCTAAAACTGTACTACTAATGTTCTGCTTAACGTTTATTCCAGATGATATTGGTATTTGATACTGTGTGAATGTCAGTTGTTGTTTAAAAGTTCATTAATCTCCAAACTGATCTCAAGACAACGTGAATTCATGTCTTGGTTATTCAGAATCCAGATTCTATAAATAACCCTTTGCAACTGGGTTCAATTTTCTTAATTAATGCTATGATTCGATCTTCGTTATCCGTCTATCGGTTGAATGGATGAAACGCTTTTTATTTTCCTGTAGTGTGTTGACCTTGTTGTTTTAATCTGTTCTTAATAGTTACTCCCGAAAAACTCTTCAAGTCTTACCGAGCTTTGTGGGTGAGAGGTCTCTGGCCTCGAATTCGGGAGGACGTAGGTTCGAATCCCCGTCCGGCCATCCAGGAATGTGTTTTCCATAAATTCCCAAAATCATTCTCGGTGAATGCAAGTATGGTTCCTTCAAAAAGGGTATTGTCAAATTCATTCCCATGCCTTCTGATCGTTCTTTCTCGCATGTACTGACCACGACGTCGACGAGGTGTGAAGCCAGAAAAAAAGAATATAATCAGACAAATTGCTTATGTCTTCAGATTTGGAAACTATAGCATTCATTCTTCCTATAAAATTAGTTCGTAAGCTAATTCCTTCGCGTATCAGTTTCATCACTAGTTCTTTTGGTTCTTTATCAGTCCTTCTAATATTCAGCACCCTTATATAACACCACGTTTCAGATGGTTTAATTTATCCTCTCTCAGGTTCCCCGAGTGTTTAGATTTCACTTCCACAGCGACAGCGTGTTGTACTCCAAACCTAAAGAACTACCACATTGATTATAATTTTACATCGTAATCAACGCAAGTGCCTTATTATCTTTCTGCCATCTGTGCTTGCAACTTACTGCTATTTTTTGTTCCCCTTCAATCTTTAATTTCGCTTTTATTTTACATTTGGTCTGTGTCTGAGATCGTTGCGGCATTGTGATGGTGTCCGTGGTCTGACACGGGATTTACTGGTTCCAGCACCGGTGGATGAAAAAAAAACAAAAAACATTTCCGCACAGAGACATGGCCGACGGGGTAGCACAGGTGGTGGTGCACGATTTATAATCAGAATATTATGCACCAAAGTCCTGGATTAAATCGCTAACCACTCCCAAATGCGTATAGTGAAGGGAATGACACTGTTGATGGCAATTCGACCGACGAAGAGGAACATAAAACTTAGTATACCTTCCTGTGTCTTCCGGAAGAGTAGTCGTAAAAGGTTTGGTGCAGGGCTTCACCCTATGTCTTCTTTCATCTCTCATCCATAACACAAACAACATTAACTGGCATAATAAGAGAAATCAGGGCTAGAACCGATTCATTTCTATACCAGTGATTAGGGAATGGAATAGGAATGATTTATCGAGCGAGAAAACTTAGAATCCGATAGGATTAGGTTTCCATAAACCGCTCCGGCCATCCTGATCTGGGTTGCCAGGGAATGGCGGGATGGTTCCTCAAAATAGCGCATGGTCGCCTGCTGCCACATCTCGTGTATCCCTGCCTATGTATAAACGGTTATGCATTAGGATAGGTGCAATGCACCCTCCACCCACTTTCAGTGATTCGCGGAGTAAAAGTAATACTAGTAGAACACACAACACAGTTATCGAAACATACAGTAACAGTTACCATTACTTTCACACTGAAGACGTCAGATCAGCTCCACAGGACGTTACTTTGGAGAGATGACACCCTCCATATTAATCACCAACAATCGAATGCGCAGTTTGTCACATACTTAGATTCTGTCCTCACACTTTCTCCATGCTATTCAATAATTCCTATTCACCATTATTTCTAAATTTTATTTACAAATGGAAACAAGGTTAGCATTTCTCGTTAAATGTTTAAGCCGAATCCAGTTTTTTTTTTCACCTCCATTACTGCTTCCTGTTCATTTTAGACAAAATATTAGTAGTGAAATATTTGTAGTGATAAGCAGCAACTTTACCTCGTTTCCTTTTTTTTATGAAATGTTTGAATAGAATGACATTCTGCTGCTGTTATGATTACTTATGCTCTTTTCGGATCTCTAGCTTCTATCTGCATAGTATTGTTGATGCGATGACTTTTCTTAACAGTAGCACTCTATACCACCTTATTACCGCTGATTGAGGCTCTTGGACGATTTCATGATTGCGAGTTTCCCATTTTATACGCTACGATCAGTATGTAGCTACATTTTTATAGCCAGCGAGTAAGAGATGTAATCTCGTGTTTGCTACCGTCGACGGCAGGTTTCACACTATTGGCCACAGTAGTGTGAACTGGTGTTGACAGAACAGGCACAAGGGCGACCCCTGTACTCCTTTACTTAACGCCTCACTGGCCGTTACGAAAGATACTGTAGTTTGTTCGGGAGAGAGAGCTTCTTTCTTTACGTCCCGCTGAAGAATCTGAACCCAGCTCGTTAGCTCCAATTACTGCCTTCGACCCGGCGTGGTTCTAACCCAACAGCCGCCTTCAAAGTATTTTACAACACAACTACTTGAAGTAATGACTGCTCCAGAAATAATAAAGTCCGGAGATCTTCATTTAAACTGACTATTCGTACCCAGATTACACGAATTCGTTAAGAAGAATATAAGATGTCAACATGTTTACTACGGTGTCCCCACGATAAAATGAACAAAGTTCTGTTTTTCAGGAACGATGGACTGACTAATTGATTGCTGCTATCACAACGTACTCAGCATTCCTTCTAATTATCTTCCAGTCATTCCAACGATTCCTCGGTCATACAGACACTTCACGTCAATTTGTAAGAAATAAAATAACCACAGCAGGATACTCAAGCTTTAACCTCGAAATAATCAGTTACGTTTAGGGAGATCTAACCGATCTATCTCGAACAAACTCTTCTATTTGAAATGTAAATATCTGTCGGAGTTAATGAACAAATTATTTAAGTTATAAGCAAAAACTATTTTTACAAAGCTTAAGCAAAAAAAAAGTAAGATTTTTGTGTTATTTCATAACAGTCATGCTTTATGAGATAACAAAGAAAGAAGATGATAAGATTTTTTATTTTTCAATGTGACTTGTGTTTTCAGTTCAATGTGTGGTTATCTAAAGTAATTTTCTTATAATAAATTCTTGACAGGTTAAAAATATTAAACTCAGCACATTTAGTTACCATTATTATATTTTCTAATTATGAACAGCTGAGAAATCTTTTGCAAAGTGATCACGATTACTGATACTAAATTCTAAACGTTAAAAATACTTAATAATAATAGAGCAGCTCATAACAGGCCTCCGAACAATCTTCGCGTCTCAGACTGGTAGTAAATCCATTTTTTCTCGTCTTTTATGAAGAAGTTAAGGGTAAACATTTCATAGGAAACTCAACTGAGTAGGTCACATCGCGCAGGGGACAGACAGACGTTTCAAAATCCTTCGTTAAGGGGAAAGGATGATGAGGGGATGTACGATTGGAATGAAGAAATTGGGTTGCAAAGTCTTGGTCTGATCATTGCCTGAATATAACTGATATGATAAAGCAGCTGGGGTGGGAGACACTGTAAGACAGTGGACGGGTGAAGAGAGATATATTGGTTATGAGGCCTGGATCGATATTGGTATAAGAATTAGGAGCGTGGAATTGAAGAGACAACTATGACTTCATGATGGCATTTGATTCAAGGCATAACCGAATGTACAGGTTTGCTTTTGTAGTTTAGGGAAATAAATTACCTAGCAAAATGATAGACAATTTTCCAGAAATACAAAAAAGAAAAAAAGAAAAAAAAAATCGCTAAAGGCAAAAGTAGGTGGCAGATGATATTTCCGTGAAGGAATTATAAATTAAAAACAAATAAATAAATCATCGAAAGGGAAAGTAGGTTTGTAGAGAAATTGCCACCGGGGCATTTGCCAGTGTGGCACAGTGGATCGGGAAGGAACATGACTTGGCTCGAACCCATAACCCCGCGTGCCGGCACAAGAGCCAAAACAGAAGAAAGTCTCATTTTCTTACGCAGTTCCATTTATTGCCATTTTTGTTCTACAACCTGTTGCTCTGTTGTTGGTTTTTTTTTCTGACCTCCTAATTTCAGGATTGGTGTGTGACATGTTTACGTTTCTGTTCAGCCCGAACTACTATTTACTGTACAGTACTTAAAGTTCATGATGGTGCCTATCGGGAGTTTCGTCACAGACCACGCTGCGCTACGCGTGCGCCACGGCCCATTCAGGGCAGGACACATTATGCACGCCACGGCGGCTGATTAATGGTCCTCGCCCGCCGCAATTTGCTGCAAATGCCAGTCCCTGGACCACTCAGTCTGCTCTACCTAGTTCCACCGCTGTCTTCCACATTCAAGGGTCCACTCACAGTATGTTCTAATGGAGTGCATGCTCCGCTGGCAAATTTACTTATTTACCCTTTCTTTTTATTATTGTTCTATTTTAACTCTGTTGAATGTAAATACCCCCACCAATCTACTTTTGTCAAGTAAGAATTTTAATTTTAAATTCTTTCAGCATTTCTGATGATTTCTAAACTGAGGTGAAGAGAAGGTGTTCAGACAGTTGTAGCCAAGAATGGAGTTGAAGTTACTGAGGATATGTAAATGGTAGGAAATTGAGTGATTGGTTTAATGATAGAACTGCGGACTATCATCCTGTGATGGGAGGAGATAAATCAGAATAGTCTCTCCATGTAAGTAGAAATGAGGAAACTAGAAAACTTGAAATAGATCCTCAGAAAATTATGAAGGAACTCTGAAATCTAAAGAGGTGCAAAGGGTCTGGGAGACGTATTAAAGATTGTCGGATATGATATTGAATCTTACCTTGAAATTTTATTTAAAATGAGTCTGGAGTCATGCTGTTTACCAGAGGAGTGGAAAAGAGCGATAGTAGTACCGGTTCATAAAGGAGGGATGACAAATAGGACTGAAAATTACAGGCCGATTAATTTGACATCAGTGATAGGCAAAATTATGGACAGATTGATATGCAACTAATCAGTAATGTCTGTGAGAAAAGAAACTCGTTTACAAATCGACAACATAGATTTAGGCAAGGATATTCATGTGAATCTCATATGGTAGACTATATGCAAGATATTTCGGATGAATTCGACAAGGGAAACCAAGCAGATATTGCAGCACTAGATCTTTCTAAGGCATTTGACAGAGTGAGTCTTAAAATGGTTTTATATAAGCTGAAAACTATTGGATTGGATGAAAAAGTGACTTGCTGGGTAAATGAATTCTTAAAATGCAGAAAGCAAAGTGTTAGAGAACAAAATGTCCTATCGAAAAAGGTAAAAACGAATATGGGAGAGGCACAGGGTAGTATATTCGGACCACAGCTATTAATAATTCTGTTGAATGATTGTGTTTATGATTTACAGTCAGAATTTAGGTTGTTTGCAGGTGAAACAATGGAATATAATAGGATTAAAATAGGAGGTGACTGAACAGCTACAGGGTGACCTCGATAGAAGATCTAAATTGGTAAGTCAATATGGAATCAAGATAAATGCAAAAACCATTTAGCTTATTAGGTATACATTTAAAAAAAACCTAAAGGTTATTTATGATTTTAAGTTGGGGTCAGTATTGCTTGTTGAAGGCTTGAAGTGTAAATATCTTGGCAAAACGCTTGATAAAACTCAACTGGGAAGAGTACATTGGGCAGGTGGTAGGAAAAGATTACAAAATCCTTCAGTTACTGGGAAGGGTGATGAGAGGATGTACAAGAGAAGTTACGGAAATTGGTCAAAATATTGGTTGAATATGTTGGTGTAGTTTGAGACCTCCATTTAGGGTATCAAATACAGGACTTGAAGGGCGTGCAAAGAAGAGCAGCTAGATTTTGTCTATGAAAATTATCGCAGGATCTGGTCAGTAACTATTATGATAAAGGAGCTGGATGGGAGACATTGGTAGATATGAGGAAGGTGAAGGGAGTGCTGGTAGTATACAAGGCATGTTTTGGTGGCAAAGCTCTGAAGGATATCTGTAGAAGAATTTGGAGTAGAGCATGGAAGGGAAAACATGACCGTGACCACAAGCTGGCACTCGATTTCGTGTGGGAAAATTTTGTTTTGTGGGTAAGGATGTCAGCGAATGAAAGAAGTTAACAAGTGATGAATAATTTACCGAAAACGCTGATAGAATTTAAAATTAAAATTCGAAAGTCGCTGAAGTAGTTGAGGGAGGAATTTAACGCTCAAATTATATAAGATAATTTAATTGATCGTTAGACTAAGGGAATTGCTACCTTAGCATGTGCTCAATTGCAATTTAAAATTAATTAATTAATTGTATGCTACCCATTCGAACCAGATCAATGGGTATTAGTAACGATAAAAACAGATTCTAGGAATTATTTTCACCGCTAAAATAGAAAAATGTATAAGGAAACCTATACTCTCTGAAACTGAATGAATTACTTGAGGACTTTCTGAAGCATCAGCAACTTCAATTTCGCTACACACTCATTTTTTCCCCTTTCTTGTGCCCGAATGCTTATGTCCTCTACGAATTTTAATTTTAAATTGTTTCAGCGTTTTTGGTAAATTATTCTCTTGATAATTGGTGACTCCATTACCTACAAAAGAAAATTTCCCAGATCCTTGTGCCTGAAATCGAGTGCAAGCTTGTGGTAATAATCATCTTACTGGACCAGCATTACATATTTACTTATGTAGGATATGGCACACTTCGTTACACGTAATTGTATAGCCATAGCTAATATGTTATAGCCGGGAGAACATTAGAATCGTGTGAATGCCTATGCTTATATGCTTCTTATGTTTCTAAGTTTTTGTATGTAACTGGTATTTTTTCACAGTAATGTCACTGAGATTCTTTGATTTACAATGTCGTAAATTTCCAGTGAAGCAGTTGTTTAGATTACATGAGTGAACATTTTGAAAGGCTTGTGGTCATAACTCAGTGTTTGGAAAATAAAATAAATTATTTTCATAACAATCTGTATACTCATAACTTCTACCACTTGCTACAAGGCTAGGCTATATTAACTGTTTCTCTCGTACCCTGTTGCTTAAAGAAATAGATTCATATTCTTTTAAGATAAGATAATGGTCCGTGATTTTGCCTACACAGTAATTTAAATAACCCGTGCAGCGTTGCGAAACAGGTTAAAAAGTTGTTGTGTGTTACGACACTGAAACGTGATAATAGTGTTACGGAAGACGGCGTTGTCTTAATTGGCGTGCCTGTCCCTAATGAAACCGAGACATAACTCAGCGGGGTGGCTTGCGTGGTCGGCCGCCCGCGGGCTCGACCAATACAGACGGCCCGCGACCGTGCCGAAACAGCACTGTGCTATAACTACCGTCTCAATACACTCCACGTGTACTGCAAACATTCATTGACGTCTACACAAATTTGAAAATCAGAACTTGATTTTTTTTTTATTTTTTTTTTTTGACGTCATTCCTTAGAATAACGAATAGCAATAGTCCCAATATGTCACTCCCATTTTCACTTCCACTTCATTTGATACTGAATTGACTACCTTAACCTTTTACTTTCTACCTTTTAAGCATTCTTCTACCCAGCAAATAATTTTTTCATCCACTCCAATATTTTTTGCCTTCTTATAACAGATAACAGAAAGCGTAGGATGGCGCTAGAATAGGGTTACAGCCCGGAGGAAGTTGCATAAATCAAGAATCAACCAGTTAGTTTCGTTGTAAGCAGAAACGTCATTTGAATTGACAGACGAATATGTCACGCATAACAGAAACTTGTAATTAGTTGTGATACAGTATGGAAAGTAAAGAAATAAAAATGGTGTCTGGCTTAACTCCCAAAGTTGTTGATGAAAACCTACTAGTATTGGAAGTAAAAGAATAAAACAGGTGAGACAAAAGTAGTAGAAACATTTTCTTTCAGTTAGTATAACAGCAAGAAATGAGGAATTTTTTAAATGTAACCTGGGAGGGGGGGGGGGGCATCATCGTAGGTCATCGAAGTCAAAAGATGACATAAGGTTTTCTTGTCCTGGTTGGAAACGACTACCAAGCCACATTAAGGTGAAAGCAAAATAATAACAATTATTTGAAGACACGACCGTTAAAAGTAAATGCTTGTTAGTTGCATATAAAAAAGTAAAGGTACATCAGTCCTTTCTTTCGTTAAAGCTTGGCTGATTTACTATGTCGAGTGAGTCAGGATGGGTAGGTTACAAGTTCGTTCATCTCGTTAGCTAAGTGGTTCTTTTTTTAATAGGTCTGTCACCTAGAAATTAGATATCAATAATTAAATAAACTAGATGACATCATCAAAAGTATTTTTAGGCATTTGATAATTAGCGGAGAAGATAACAGCTTTGATTGGTACGGTATACTCGGGTTGCCGGTAACAAGCTATTTCTAGCATTTTTAATAGTTTTAGAAAATATTTTCAGTTTGTTGGAATCAAATTATTATGGGAATGTTGTATGATCAAAATTGTCTCATACTGTAATAAATTCTAGCTGAATGAGAACGTTAGCATTTGTTCAGCTAGAATTTCTCAGAGATAAACAAACTTCCTACAAGAATTCACTGCCCCGAGGGCTGTTCATTGTTCGGGAAAATTTTTCGAGTGACTTACATTTT
>JARYHS010006507.1:0-20471 GCA_031002005.1 Vandiemenella viatica
GGAAGCTACGTGGCCTCTCTCTGAATCTCTCCCCCCCCCCCCCCCACGTAATGTTTGTAAAATTCCTCTCACTTTGCGGTTAGGTGGCGTCCATTAATTACGTGAGGTGAAATAGGAGAGGGAGCGGGGTCCGGAGAAATATCACGGAACCTCTCCAAAGGGGAGGGGAGGTTCAACGGAAATCTCACGTAGGTTTTGAAATTCTTGTAGAATGGTAGAGCTAAAAAGAAAAAGTTGTACAAATGACGCGAAAGTCGATTTTAAGGGGTAAAAACCGACTGTAGGGGGTGTAACCCGCCCTCGGGAGCATGAGACCTAAAAAAAAAGGTCTCAAAAAGTTGCGAGGTCCATTCGTAGGAAGGGAGGGGGGGGGGTTTCTCCGTCAAAATCTCGCGTCATTTTACAGGGGGTGTGCGACCAAATCTCACGAAGTCTCACCAGAGGGGGAGGAGGCGTGTCCGGAAAAACACCTCACGTCATTAATGGGCGTCCCCTTTGTAGTCAACCCCTCCCTCCTCTAGACCGAGCTACGTAGTTTATGGACGCTCCCCATTGGTTGGGTTAAGTGCCTTTGAAAATCCCAGCCGAGACCGGGGTCTGAACCTGGGACCTTCAGATCTCCAACCCCACGCTTTAACAGCTGAGCTACCATACCGCTGTACTACCTACCCGTTCTATCCACTGATCAAAAAGCAAACATATACAAACTGGTCAATGATTTATACCCTTATAAAAGGAAACTCTATGAACTGGGAATCACAGAAAATGAGCGGTGTAATATTTGTAATCAGACTGATGTTAGAGACCGTCTCTTCACATCCTGCACTATCTCAAGATCCATATGGAAATGGGTGCGTGCAAAATTAAACAAATATCCAGTGGGGATTTACATACCTTAACGGACACAAGACTTCTCAAATGTGTTTTCAAACTGTCACAACCGTCAAACACAAGCTGTTGTCTGGATGATTACACATTTTGTGACTTACATAACAATGGAGCAGAATCATACACTCGAAAAATTTAAAAATACCCTCAGAATCGACTGAACTGGAAACTACATTGATAAAAATTATGGCCGATATTTGTATGCTTTCGTATAACATTACAGCACTACAAATATGGAGCACCGTGCATTGTGTGATGAAATATGACGGAGATCAAGTAAAATGCAAAACTGCCTCGGAAATCGCGGCTTTGAAGCAAACTTCTAATAAAACCTCATCAAAACATGGTAAAAGCTGTTGGTTGAATTCGCATTTCGTTCTTCCTTTGTTAAGTTTTGGCGCGGTTATAATGTATGTAAGCTGAGTGAAGATCTCTGATTGTAATAGAGACTCTTTGGCAGTTAGAAAGTATCTGTAGAAATGAAGTTGACAGTTGTGCACTTGTAAAATAGTGAAAATAAAGATTTGAACGAAAAAAAAAAAAACTGCCAGTTTCGTTTTCACTTAACCTTAAGCTCGAGGAGGGGGGGGAGGAGTGTGAGCCATGGCTGCTAATTGTTTTCGTGTCAACCAAGCGTGGTGGGTGGGCGATAACGCTCTGGACTCGCATTCGGGTAGACGCGGATTCGAATCCTCGTCCGGCCATCCAGATTTCCGTTTTCCATTGTTTCCCGAAATCACTCCAGGAGAATACCGAGATGATTCTTACAAAATACCATGCCCGTATTCCTTCCCCTTTCTGGTCTCCAACTGTTTTCCGTCTATAATGACTCGACCTGCATGATTTCTACGTCCATCTGTTATTTGATTGAAATGCAGTTTTTATGTACAATTGTAGAGAAATCTTTTAGTTTCAAATATTGATCAAGGACTCAGAAAGAACTTTTTAAACTCTATGTGTGGAGCACAGTCCTTTATGGCAGCGAAGCATGGACCTTAGGAATACCAGAAAGAAGGAAAATTGAAGCATTTGAAATGTGGTGCTGTAGTGTAGAAGAATGCTGGACGGATAAAGCACGAAACAAACGCGTTTTTGAAATGGTGGGCGAGAAAAGAAGTTTGTGGAAGAGTCTTACAGAAAGACGAGACAGTATGGTAGATCATATTTCGAGACGTGGGGATTGATTAACTTGTTAGTGGAGGAACAGTCGAAGGTAAGAACTGTACAGTAAGACAGAAATTAGAATATATGAAGCAGATAATTGAAGACGTGGGTTGAATGGGGTATGTTGAGATGAAGAGGTTAGTACAAGATAGGAAGGGATGGAGGATTGCATCAAGCCAATCGAGAGACTGATTACTGGGGGGGGGGGGGGGAAATAGTAGTATAATACGATTCTGCCGAGTTGCCTATTCAAATATGGCCGCTGGTACTTTTAATTAAGTTTTCAAAAAAAATCATTCACTTGGTTTTTAAATAAATTGTAACTCATTTGAAAGAGAGATATTCAAAGAACATAGAAGTTTCGATTGCCTATGTAAAAGTGGCTGTTAGCGTCTGACAGACGGCGTAGTGCGCTAACTCTCTCTCGCTCTTACACATCTTTAACAGCTGGCAATACCTACTTGCGGCCACTTTTACATGGGCAACCAAAACTTTTCATGTTATTTGTATGTTCTCTTTCAAATGAATTATAATTTATTGTAAAAAAAATTAACGAAATTTTTCTAAAAAAAAATGAATTTTTCTAAAATGAAATTTTTATTAAAAATACTTGCCGTCATATTTTATATGAAATCTGGCAGAATCGTATTCTGCTACTAATAATTATGCATAAAAATTGCATTTCAATCAAATAACAGATGGACGTAGAAATCATGCATCCGGATCTGGACTATAAAACCACACTCAAAAAGAAAAGTTCCTGAATCTTAATGCCCATCGTGTTTCGTTTCTTGCTGAAGCAAGATTATTCATTAACCCTAGAACTACATACCGGGGTAGATATCTACACTGGATAAACTGCGTTTCTAAGTTAGTATGTGACATCATTTTATATGTAGCGTCTATCAAATTTCTCTTTTTTTTACATTTTGAATGATAGAAACCGAAATATATTTTTGACAACCAATATTTCATGGATTTTTATTTGACTTTTCCATAGATCAGATTCCCAATTTTAATTTTTTTTTTAATTTTCAGAGTCCCAAATAAATAGAATTTTTTGGCGAAACATCATGATGGTATTTTTTTTTTCTCTCAAAGCTTTATACATCCTCTTTAAAATCTCCGTTTGAAATTTGAAAATCGGTTGTTTAGAAAAATAGTTATAATTGTTTTGTTTGTTAAATGACGATTTCATCGTTTCTTAGCACTTTTAGCTATTCAAACCTCGATAAAATTGAAATTGCTCTTTCCCATTCTCTTCAGCATGAAGAAACAAAATAATTCATGTCCATATAAATCAGATTACTGCTTTGAGAACTATTTTAAGAAAAAAAACCCATGCGGTAAATATTGACCCCAGTTTGTAGTTTACAGGTAAAAAAAAATGGGATTTGTAGTTCTAGGGTTAAAACTGCGCTGGAATGTTTCAGTTTCAATCGTGGAGATAATTTTTGAGTAAATGATCCTTGGGATATACGGAGAGAGGTCGTGTTGTTTACCGCGGGCTGTTTCTGACACGTTAGATATTCCGATGTCGTTAAGTGATAGAGGTCTCGGCTAAATGCCACAACTATAAATGTCGAGCGCTGACGCAACCACCCCTCGGGGGGAAGGGGGGGGGTGCGCTCGGCCAACTTCGACGCGCCTGGCGATTGAATGCTTCTACTAATTTAAAAGATTCTGCTCTCATTTTATTTACATCTAACTGTATCTCTGTCTTCTTATAAGCGTAATTTAAGATTTTTGTGTTGGTTCACAGATTGTCGAAGAAATGTTAATTTGGTAGGAAGAAACAGACAAGCAGCTCTGATTTCCCCCCTCCCTTGGGTTTCGTCGCCTCATACATTTAGGCGGTATTTAAACGTTTCTGTGCAGCATTTTCCAACGTCCCTTGAATCTTCTTCTAATTCGCAAGATTTTATGTTTTGATGACCCACAGCTACACCTTATTATTAACAATATGATATGTTATTTATTTTCAAAATATTGTCTCTACGAGCAATAGATCAATATCTCACTGATATAAAATCCCTAATTGCATCTCATAGGTAATCGTTCTCTTATACCTTCTGCGCAATCCGCCCCCATCGTAGCCGCCTAACATAACCCTGTAGTCCTACCGGTATAGGAGACCCACATTTTAATGTGGAATCTGAACCACGGAAGCGTACTGGCGTACTTCACGTAACACAACGTCGGGTTAAGGGCCGGTCAGCACCGGGAACCGAACCTGGGACCTTTTGCTCTGCAGTCTGACACCTTAACCACCGAGTCACGAGACCGCTCACATTGGACAGTTTTCATAGATATCAAATGAAATCTGGCAACTACCGACTCAAAAAATAATAATAATAATTTTCCTTTTTATTTCACGATTTGTGGAAAATACCATTATCGTCCTTTTTGTTCCCGAAACTAATGATAACAAAAAATTTTCAAAATTTGCAGTGATAAATAGCGCACTAAAGTTTACAGAAAATTACTGTCTTCCTAGAGTTTTATTTTCTAAAAATAACTAAATGAGTAAAACAGAAAATTTACACTTTATCATATCTGTTTCCCCCCCCCTACCAGTCGTATGTATCAGTCCATGGAAAATTTCACGAATCGTATGGTAAATACGCCGTGAAACACTTTTCTTAATATTCTTCCCGAACTCATTTTAAACCGATTTTTATAAAGCAATTTTTGCACTAGGTATAAGGAATTTTGTTTTAAAATAAATTGGTGATCTTTTTAAGAGAAAGGTTTTTATAATTTTCTCTTTTACGTAAATTAAATCTAATACTTAACCTGTGTAAGGACTTTTCCGTACACGAGACTAACCCGCATTTGAGAATACTTATTGTTGATGATAGATTGTGTGTCAGCTTTAATCAGTAATCTCACAGACGGTTATAACGTCTTAGATTTACAAATCACCCACCTACATTTGCCCTCTACAAATTTTAACTTTAAATTCTTTCAACGTTTTTGGTAAATTGTACACCATTTCCCCTGGTAACTTACTCCAACCCCTGACACCCGTACCTAAAAAAACAGAATCTTCCCACGCCCTTGTGCCTGAAATCAAGTGCTAGCTTGTGGTCATGGTCATCTTTACCCTTCCATGCACTACTTTTCATACCTATTGCAATATCTTTCCATGCCTCATCGAGAGTATATGCCCTGTACACTCCCATGACCCTCCTCATTCTCCTTCTGTCTTGCAATGAATCCCATTTCAGCTCCTTTATCATATCCGTCACTGATTGCATTCTGCGATAATTTCCAGAAACAATCTAGCAGCCCTTCTTTGCACCCTGTCCAACTACTGTATTTGATACTCAAAATGTGGGTCCCATACTACACTACCATATTCGAGCAATGGTCTGACCAAAGTTTTGTAACCCAATTCCTTTACTTCTCTCGTACATCCCCTCATCACCCTCTCCAACAAATGCAGAATTTTGAACCTTTTCCTACCCTGTCCAATGTGATCTGCCCAGTTAAGCTTGTTATCAAATGTAATGCCAAGATATTTACATTTCAAGTCTTCAACAAGCAATTCTTTGCCCACCTTATAATCATAATCAACCTTTTGTTTTCTATTTGTGTATCTAATAAGATGACTCTACTTTGCATTTATCTTCATCCCATGTTTACCAACCCAACTAGATATCTTGTTCCAACTACGTGTGATGTTGAGTTTATAATCTACTGTCCGAAATTCATAGAAGAACTGGCAAGCGGGATGACTCTGGTTTGAATCCCGTTTGGTCATCCGTATTTCGTTTTCCATGGTTTCCCGAAATAACCCCAAGCGTATTTCGGGACGATTCTTACAAACGGCCGTGGCTGAGTTTCTATCCGTTCCTTTCTCGCAATTGTCTCCCGCCTTTGATGACCTTGACGTCGACGACTTTAATTCTCATCAAACGTGACAACAGCGTGCGGCTGGTATGATCACGTTAGCACAATGAATGCAATACACAATCGTATATTTACTTATCACTATCATGGAACAGTGTTCATTACCCAATACTTAATTATCGACTTTGATGAAGGTGTTAATAATTTCCAGTGCTTCCCAAGTAGCGCTACGTGCTAGTGTTAATGCTAATGGCGTGTTTAGTACAGCGTTTGAAACACTTCTCAGCGGATAAGAAGGAATAAGACGGAGCGTGGTGGATGAGCGGTTAACGCTCTGGCCTCGCATTCGGAAGGGCGCCGGCTCAAATCCCCGTCCGGGCATTCAGATTTGGGTTTTCCATTTTTTCTCCAAATCATTCCAGGCGAATGGCGGAATGGTTCCTTCAAAAATCCTTGGTCGAATTCTTTCCCTTCCGTGTTGCCAGTCCCATCCCCCTTCTAATGACCTCGACGTCGACGAGGCGTAGGGGTTTAGAGGGCTCCACGTGCCGAAGGTCGCCGGTTCGAGTCCGGCCGCGGGCGTGGGCGTCTGTGAATGTCATGTCCGTCCTGTGGTGTGTGTAACTGCATACTGAAAGAAACTGACAGCACTGCATCACACATCTCACTGTTGAGTTGGCTGTATGGCCTCAGATGCCGAAAGCAAAAAAATTAATACAATACATTCATTTTCCATTTTTCCCAATATAAGAGACTTGCAGACTTGCTCTGTGGGATGTGGAAAGTTGTAAATTTATAGATAAATAGTTGCTTAACAAATTAATACGTACACCAGTAGATGTACAGTCATAGCATACATGGTAAATTAATTATGTAAACTACATTTACATAAGCTACTGGCAATTATTTTGTAGATACCTTAGAAATAAATTCTTGACGGAGTAGAAGGAGTTGTCAATTAAAAATTCTTTCAATTTTTTCCGGAATTTATTCTGCTAGACATTTAATATGTGTTGGAGTTTATTGAAGATATGTATTCCTGCATTTCGGACCCCTTTTTGAACAAAGGTCAATGACTTATAATCCATGTGAAGATCATTTTTACTTCTAGTGCCGTTATTGTGTATATTACTATTTGTTTCAAACAAAGTATAATTTGTGACTACAAAGGACATTAATGTGTATATATACTTAGACGCTAACGTTAAAATCCCTAACTTCTTGAACAGCTGTCTACATGAAGTTCTATTGCTAACCTCACACATAATTCTTATTACTCGCTTTTGGGCTTTGAACACTCTGTCTCTATAGGTAGAATTGCCCCAGAATATTATTCCATATGACAATAAGTAGTGAAATAAGCAAAATAAACTAGCTGCATCATATGGAGTTCATCTATAGCTGAAATTGTACGAATTGCAAATGTGGCTGCACCCAATCGCTTTAGTACGTAAGAATCATGTACTTTCCAATTTAAATTATGATCAATATACAAACCTAGAAATTTCACACTCTCTACCTCTTGAATGTACTGGCCTGCAAATTTTGTGTCTATATCTGGTGTTAATCTGTGTGATGTACTGAATTGCATATACTGAGTTTTATCAAAGTTTAAAGACAAGCCATTAACTTTAAACCATTTATTAATAAGTTCAAAAACATTATTTGAAATATATTCTGTTGATAAATCTGGAGTATTTTTAATTCCTATGTTTGTGTCATCAGCAAATTGGACAAATTTTGAATTTTTAGATGAACACAAGGTAGATCATTTATATATATATATATTAAAAACAATAGTGGCCCCAATATAGAACCCTGAGGTACTCCACATCTGATTAATTTTCACTCAGAAAACAGTGGACCTCTTAAGTAGATTTATTGCAGTTGCGGAAGCCTTCATTTGCACAAGAAATTTTGTTCAAATTCAGTGCATCGTTTGGCAAAGATACAATTTGGAGCAGTCGACTGTACATTTCCCCCATTTTACGCCTCATCGACGCAGAGGTCTTTAGAAAAGGGAAAAGCGTGGTGGCAAGGAACGGGAAGGAATTTGGTCACGGCCTTTTGAAGGAAACATCCATGCTTGCACCTAGAGTGAGTTCAGGAAACCATGGAAAATTGAAATACGGATGACCGGATGGGGATTCGAACCCACGTTCTCCCGAATGCGAGGTCCGAGCATTAACGTACACCCATCGTTCGCTGTGTAATGTCTCAAATCTTTGATTGGCCATGATTGATTTTTGGTTGTATCGTTTATAGATCCCTTTAATGCAGTGTGGATTTGTTTATCCACTCTCAAATTGTATGAACGTGTTGCAGTGTGTTGGTTAAGGTACGCAAATGTCGGAACAAATCGGGTGTAGGGGTCGAGCTGTCGCGACGAAAACTTACTATATAATGGGCAAGTTGAAAGTACCTGCATTTCTGGGCTGAGAGATTTGCGTGTTATTGACGGACAGTGAACACGTTATGTCCGAATTCCTGGAACAGGTCTCCAGTACTGGTTGGTGGACTGCGGCGGTTTCAGTGCTGTACGAGGATGATTTATTAAATTCTCAGTCCTTCGTAACTCTTCCCCTGTTATTAAGCCTAGCTTTGAAGCCTCTTCAGACGGTAAAATTAATGGAAGAACCTAATTAGAAGGCAACGTGCATACACACTGTGATTGATAGATGTTGTTCTTTTTCTTCTACGAGTGCCATGTCCGAGATTAGTACAGGACTTTTATTCATCCTCTGTATGCAATACTGGTCTATTACCACAGCTGAAAATAAATTATCTTTTAAGTGAAGTGCAATTACTTTTCAAATACCAACTCAAATGGTGTTTGACAGTAACAGTTATCATTTGCTTACTTTTGGTGCCCTTTTAATACATATTGTTGTATTCATTCGTACTATTATCCTTCTTCTCTGCCCTCAGACTTATTTTCTCAAATATCAAATTACAACTTTGCACGCCAGGATTCAGAAAGTCTTCATATTTCTGCCTCTCAGGCCATCTTTTTCTACAACCTGCTAATCAGAGATCTTTCTTCCCTCTGGTTTGACGTTCTCTGGCCTGAAAACTTAAATACCAAAGTTACTCTTTATAGTCATAACTATTTAGTAACTAAATATGCTTATATCAACAAATTTCACGATTAGTGAAATCGTTTACCTCACAAGGCGTACTTCCCATTACTTCACGCCATGCTGTTCCAGATGTGAAGGTCTAGTTAAGGATCTTTAAAATCCACGGGTTTTCCATGGTTTCCCCAAATCACTCCAGGCAAATGCCAGGATGCTTCCTTCAAAAGGCCATGGCCGAATTCCTTCCCATTCCTTGCCCCCATCCTTGCCCCCCATCCTTGCCCCATCCTTTCCCGTCTCTAAAGACCTCTATGTTAAAAAGAGACGTAAAGCAGTTACAAAAAAAAAAAAAATTAAAATCAACGCCGAGACAGGGATTCGAACCGGCAACATTTCGATCACCAGTCAGAGCACTGAGTCATCAGACCACTGTAATAACTGAGGTTTTATTTGCCTTCTGTGTGTCTTGTTTGTGTTGTTGACGAGATATATAACGTTGTCACCCCAAAAACTCTTCGACTCATCGATAAATATCACATGGGCGCGCTTTTATTGCGTTAAGGAATCGAATAACAGATCTCGTTTCACAATTGGCGGTATTCTGAATTTAAAAAATCTAGGTGGCGGCCACGAATACGTTCCTGTTTATCAAGAATTTTTTGTTTTTTGCACTGAACCTCAAATGTTCCCATGATAATAAGTAGCAGATGCTACTCCCTGCCAGATCAGCAACCAGCCAGTGAAAGTCCCGTCTTAAACCGGATCACACACTAAATATGTTGCATATAAATTATTTATATTTTTTACAGTTAAAATATCTGAATTATTTGTCATATTCTAGAAGATTATTCAAGAACATTCTAGGACATTTTAGTACGTTGAAGAACATTCTAGTACATTCCAAAAGATTCCAAAGATTTTTAGAACACATTGGTCAAAATATGAAAATGCCCTACTGGATCACTTTCAACCACCATATCTACCACACCCCAACAGCTACCGACATCCAATCACCATAGTGCACGATGGGAGACTCGTAGCTACTAGGGGGCGTCCGTTAATGACGTGAGACTTCGTGAGATTTGGTCGGACCCCCCCCCCCCCCTGTAAATGACATGAGATTTTGACGGAGACCCCCCCCCCCCTACCATTCGGCCTCACAACTTTTTGAGACTTTTGTTTTGGTCTCGTGCTCCGAAGGGTGGCTATACCCCCTTAAGGTCGATTTTTTTTTACCAAAATACCCCCCTAAATCGACTTTCGCGCCATTTGTAGACCTTTTTTTTTAGCTCTTCAATTCTACAAGAATTTCAAAACGTCACGTGAGATTTTTGTTTCCCCCCCCCCCCCCCGTTATCCTTGGAGAGGTTTCGTGAGATTTCGCCGGACCCCCTCCCTCCCATTTCACCTTACGTCATTAATGGACACCCCCCCTACTACATACAAACACCACTGGTCTCCGCTAGATAGTTGTGATTGCTAAGTGGAATATAGGGATACACCTCTCTTTATGCATATATATACATATATAATAAGCCCGGTACTGTTTTTTTTTTTCGTATCGTAACGGGTCTAGAACAGTTGAAATTTTTAGGGTCAAAGATTATTACAAACTTGACCTGTGTTCCACCCTTATGGTGAATAAAGTCTCTGGCTTGAAGTATTAATAGAGGTATTAAACACGGACACAGACGATCGTGTTATCGTATAATCGTTGCAAAGGTTGTGGTTGCCAGACTCGAACTTGCTGAAATACAAACTTGACTCGTATTTGACTCTAAAAGTTCACTTTGTCTGCAATATTCGTAGAATTTCTGCTTAAATGGAGTGCTCAATGGCTTCGCAAGCATCACGTTGTTTTTGACTGAGGCTGTGCAAACCATGGAGGAACGAATATATGGAGACGACGCAAGGGACTTTCACCACATACTGGAGTGAAACCGGGTAGAGAGAAGTGGGGAAGGGAGGCCGCCATATTGCTTGGCAGGAGAAACACGGGAAATAAGCACAAAAACCTCAAGGGAATCATAAGACAACCGTGGCACCGCAATTTGATGTTGGATTATTATGTAACTCTACGAGACACATCAAAAATAAAGAATAAAATTTTTCGATATCTCGCTTAGTTGGCGAGATATGCTGTCTCAAAAGTGAGGTTGTTAGGTTATGAGGGATTCAACGATAACCGTGGCGCCGCAATTTGATGAATTCTTATTTAACTCGATGAGAGAAACTGAAAGTAAAGAATAAAATTTTTTGGTATCTCGCTTAGTTCGAGATGTTGTACCTTAATATTGACGTGGTTAGGTTGAAATGCGGCCTGGACCAGAAGAAACTTTCGCCATATCCATATTTGATGATGAATTCGGACGTAACTTAATGAGCAGGTAATTCTTTTTAACTTGAATAACAAACTGTTTATTTCTACAGTCCTTAAATTTTAGTTGATGTTCAAATAGGTTATATTTTCGCATTCTATTTCACTAATTGATAAGAATGATTTCAAAATCTAGAAATATAGTTGTAGACATATTTACAAACAGAAACAAGTCATTTAAAAATACCGTAGCCCAAGTCAATGTTTAGAACTTTAAAAAAAATTATCACTTCAAAAGACATCATAGTTTCTGAGCTTGCTTAGATGATATTGTACTGTTAGTGGCCTTTATAATTTTGTTAGCAAAATCAATGCATTCATAAGTCAGAAGCTAACAACTAATAATAAATAAATTGTTTTGTTCTCTTCTGGTACACGCCGCATTTCAACCTGCCAACATTTCCATTAATATTGCCGCTACAAAATCAAACTATGTAGACACATCTAAACACAAGAAATGCATCGCGAACTACATTTCGGACAACAAAGTTTATTTCATCACCTTTAGTAGTTTGCACAGCACAAATTATCACAATTAATTTCATCGTACACTTTCAGTGTAAACTTAAACGTGAGTAAAGCATGCAGAATACCATATTCACTGTGTCGCGATATAAACATGACCCGCTTAAATTAAATTTTCCACAGTTGTCTACAATAAGGCTAGCTTTTCAGGTGCAAAATAGTAACATATGCTAATTGTCTACACTACACCAACAAAAATTTGAGAACGATATGATCCTGTTGAGAGCAATGAATAAATTTATAGCGAATGGGCCTAATGTTGCAGTTGCCTGTCAGATACCTCAAGAACGATAATTACAATTTGACTTACTTATGAAACGCTATTCCAGGTTTTTTCCTATCTCGTCTGTTTGTGCAACCATATGCATCACAACTTGGCATTATAGAAAACTTTAGAATATTAGAAAATGAAATATTCTCAACAGCTGACACAGTGCAAACAGCCCAATATTTTAGTACTCCTACGATGTCTGCCGCGCATGCGCAGTAGGAGAGCAGTTTTTTCATGAGGTTTCACGGATTTAGCTTTATTTCGTCTCCATATATATTCCTTCCTCCATGGTGCAAACTTTAATAATGTAATCTTTGGTCACATGGAGGCACGAGATGTGAGGTGGCTTTCCCGCCCGTGTCTCCTTTAACGTCCCTTATAATCTAGTCAAATAAAGATTCAACCTCGGAATGAAAGATAACAAGCTGTAACTTTGCATAAGCCTTTGTTTTGACATTTTCTAAGTTGGCCCAAAAGTCTCATAGAATCTCGTGTACGCTAGTCAAGTTATTCAGGTCAAAGGCCACAAAGTGGCTTTAAAAAAAAAATCTCGTTTCCTTTACTCTAAATGTTATTTTCAGTTATTAGAAAAGTTATAGAGCATAAAATACTCTACAAATTCCGTCATGGACAATATTTAATAGGTTTAAGACTTTTTGAGTTAGAGCGTGGAGAGTGGGGATTGCTTAGCCGCATGGACGATACGCTAATTGTAGAATCCAATACACAATACCATTTATAGCGTTAATTATTTATTAATACTGTTGAGATTATGAATAAACTAATTATTTACTCATTAATAAATTGTATTATATTATTTATAAATCATACATTCGTTTAATATTAACTAGACGATCCGTTCGAAAATTTCGCTAATAAAATGCGATGAACAGTGAGGTTGAATGCTTGTAATATAATGAAAAGTAGAACCGCACTTTTGTAGAAAATATTTATTTTTTAGTGTAATAAGTAGCCATCAAAATACTTACAACACATTAAGAAACAGTTAGGAAACTTTAAAACACATTGTATGTACGACTGTCACTGACCTTAACAGAATACAACCAACCTAAACAAAGTGCACACAGCATATCAACATCTTTGTGATATATGTTGTTGCGCGAATAAAATGTTTACATTGGAATTCTACAGCCCAACACAAATGTTTCCGTAACAGAAAAAAAATCCTAAAACTTATTGTATAAAAAAGTCTATTGATGTGTCTGTGATATCTGCTGTTGCAACCTAGGAACTCGGCTCTGAACTGTCTCGAACGCGCGACCTCTTTATGCATCAAATTCCGAACAATTCTTTCTTAATTTATGATTTTACCTAATAGGAGACCTTAATCTCATTTATCGATTTCGGTTAGGTACCGAAGGAGATAGATGGCTCGTAATAATAATAATAAAAATCACGATGTAGAAATAATATTGATGCTTTTGCCCTTTAAGGATCGAATTCCAAAAAATTCCTTTTATAAAATATGGTGTGACCAAAGCGGACACATTGGTCTCTAAAATGATACCTCATTTATATATTTCGGTTAGGCATTAAGCGAGGTAAAAAAAAATAGAAATGATGATATATTTGCCGCTTAAGGGTTGAAATAGGAGAAATTTCTTTCTTAAAATATGATGTGACCAAAAGGGATACTTTAATCTTTAAAATGATACCTCATTTATCGATTTCGGTTAGGTATCAATGGCTCGTGACAGAAAAATGCATTGTAGAAATATTAATACTTTTGCTCTTTAAGGATCAAATTTTGAAAAAAAAATCCCTCTTAAAATATGGTGTAACGAAACCGAAGACCTTATTTATCAATTTTGTTTAATTATCAAGGGAGATAAATGGCGCGAGACACAAAAAACGTATTTTTAGAAATACTGATAGCTTTGCCCTTTAAGGTTTAAATTCAGAAAAATTCCTTTCTTAAAATATGATGTGACCACAGCGGAGACCATAAGCTTTAATATGACACCTCATTCATTGATTTCGGTTAAGTATGAAGGGAGATAATGGCTTGTGACAAAAAATACCATATAGAAATAATATATATGATAATAAGACATTTAAATGAAATAGTTTAAATGAACTTGAACTATAATTTTATTTCCCTACAGTTTATCGTAAATCTATTACAATTAAAGTTTTAATATAGAGATTTTTGTTACTGTTTATATCACGTATGCTGCTTGCTCAATATACTCCGTGTTCGTCGTCGTATTCCTCTTCTTGTTACTCAATTTGAATTTTTAATTCATCGTCGTCGTTTGGTTCTAAAGCTTTAAGTTATATATCCACTTCCTTCATCCAGATCATCTGGGTATAATAAAGCACTGTGGCATGTTTTTCCATTACACTGTTACTGTGTACCACAAACCAGGGTTGGCGCTAGAATTTTCAGGCCCCGGATAAAGCGTTCTTAGGGCCCCCTCCCTCTCTCCTCCCCCCGACAAAATTTTTTTTATAACTTTTATTTTTTGATAAAATCAGAAAATTTTTAGGCAAAAAAAAATTTAAAAAAACTCCTTTTTTAAGAAAGTTTTTGAAAGTTTATTTGTATTTAGTTAGTCACCCCGGACGAAGGGCCCCCTTCGGATGCTCGGGCCCGGGGTACTTTTGCCCCGCTTACCCCTCCCTGCCACAAACTGAGGAGCATTGCAGCTCTACTTTTCTGCACCCGCAAATAGAACCACAGCCTTCAATGCATTTACAAAATATCGTATTGAGCAGTTCTTCTGGTGCTGGTGGTGGTAATGCTGTTTTTGGTTCCACCATTCGTGGGGCATAAATCATTCCCTAACCAAGTTTGGATAGTAGATACGATTGATGTGTTGTCGAGCTGCTGCACGTGTTGGTGGAAGCGTTGATAACTGGACTGGTTTGTTGAATCTAGCTGATTTGATAAATTGCGTATATTGAAAATCGTCTATGCTGTATTCTGATTTTGGAGCATTATATATTTGTAAAAAGACAAGTACTATATTTTCAAATTATGTTTCTAGAGGACAGTTGTCTTGCTGAAAAACTTGAGGCGACTGATCCAAATCGAAATATTTCTAAAACATTTTAAAAATTGTTTTCCTTTTTCAAAAAACGCAGATGTCACATCCATTCAAGGCGTGCATAAATAATATATGTTTCTTAAAAGGAGAATATTTGTCAAAGCTTTTAGTAAAATATGTTTGTGGCTCCTCATTAGAATTGATAATTAAAAAAAAAAAATCTTCTCTGGCTTGTTTTGAGGCGATGTTTTTAATTTCTCAATAAGCATTTCAGTTAAGTTGTTTACATCGGTTTGATAAAAAAAAATTTCTTGGCTAATTGTCAGAATCATTGTTTCATCCAAAAAAACTTCAAAAGACCTTGAAAGACCAGCAGTCCTTTATACATTAAAACTTGAATCGTAACGGATTTACGGTAAACTGTCCCGAGATAAAAATTTAATCGAAATGCATTTAAACTATTTCATTTAAATATCTTATTAATATTAGTAAACGGATGCATTATTTATAAACTAGCATTTGCCCGCTGCTTCACGCGCGTGTGCTTTAGTATGTGTAAAAATTCTTTACCGCTTTTATTCTATTACCCAATTACCGTTGAGAGGAGTAAATTCTAAAAGTCTTCTAAAATTTTTCTTTGTTTAGTTATTGCCTTAGGTTCGGTATTCATACTTATGTACGAGAGTTTTGTTTCGTTCATATTTTAATGTTATACAATTTATGAAATAGTAGAAAAGCTATCTGAAAAATTAACTGTTCTAATTCATAGAGATAATTATTGTGAGAAGAAAAAAAAATGTTCAGATAGGGTTTTGTTTTTGTGATGTAAGTAGGTGTAACAATGTTTAAGAGAAATAAAATGTTACCTTTACCTTACTTAGTAAGTTGGTCACTGTAACGCCTCTGTGTACCATTTTTTACATGCTGATACGGAGGACTGCACGATTTATTATTATCATGAATTTAATTGCAATGGAGCTAATACTCCGCTTTCAATTCTCCCAGTCATCTAATAACTCCTTTTTATTTTATTTTTTAACATTTTCTTTTATAATTGGTGTGTTAAATCCCTCCCCCATTTATTTTTCTGATTTTCAAACTTCAATTTTAAATTCCTTAAACGTTTTTGGTAAATTACTTACTCATTATTTCACTTGGTAATTTGTTCCAATCCATGACACCCTTACCAACAAAAGAAAATTTTCCTGCTCCCTTATGCATGAAATCGAGTGCCAGCTTGTGGTCATGGTCGTGTTTTCCCTTACATGCACTATACCTAATTCTTTGACCAATATCCCACCATGCCCCATCACCAACATATGCCCTGTATATTCCCAGCACTCTCTTCACCCTCCTACCTTCATCCAGTGATTCGCAATCCCAATTTAATTTTCTGATTTTTTCCCCCCCTTTTGCTGTTAGGATATTGGTTTTATTTTAACGATATGTTACTACGATCAGTTATTTTTGATATAAAATATAAATTTACATGGATTAAAACTAATCTTGCGCGGTACCACTTGTTAAGAATTATTTTTAATTTCCTTCGCTTAATCACCGTTTGACTAATGCCATTATTTCAGCCACATGCAAATAATTACAAAAGTCATGATTTGTTCACGGTACAGTGTATGTATTAATGCACGTTTGACTGAAGCTATGATTTTCGAACGTCAATATTATCTCAGGTTGTGGTTCGGTTGAAGTACGGCCTGGACCGTTATGACAGTTGATAAGCTTTGTTGAAACATAAGAGACAATATGGATTTAGCTTTATAATTAATGCGATGTAACATCAGGATATGAATTATTTTAATTTCTCTTTGCTTTCAATAAAGCCATATTATTGTTGTTATTTTAGTCGCATATAAGTACCTCCAGCAGGTCAACATTCGACAACGAAACAGTGAATGTATAATAAGGATGGAGAAGAAGTTACTGCCGATTTGAAAAAGGCAGAGATTTTAAGTAACTGGTTCAGTGAAAGCATTAGGGACAATGAATCAGAAACAGGAGGGTCTAATTTGGAGAACGAGCTTAACAACACAATTAGAAATGACGATAGTAAAAAATTTGATATCCATCCTGTGGAAATCATGAAGGAAATAAGAAAGCTGAAAAAACATAAAGGGGCTGGTGAAGATAATATTACTACAGATATCTTAAAGATAGCCTGATGTGACATTGTACCTTATCTTGAAATATTATTTAAATTGAGTCTAGACACTTGCTGCTTACCACAGGACTGGAAAAGTGCAATAGTAGTACCGGTACATAAGGGAGGGGTGAGAAATAGAGTTGAGAATTACAGGCCAATCGGTTTGACATCAGTGGTAAGTAAATTAATGGAAAGATTGATATGCAACCACATCAGAAATATATGAGAGGAACGTAATTGGTTTTCAAGCAGGCAACATGGTTTCAGGCAAGGATATTCATGCGAATCTCAGTTGGTGGGATATATGCAAGATATTTCAGATGAAATGGACAAGGGAGGCCAAATTGATAGTGTAGCACTAGATCTGTCTAAGGCGTTTGACAGAGTAAGCCATAAAATGGTAGTAAATAAGATAAAAACCATTGGAGTGGATAAGAAAGTCATTTGCTGGGTAGAAGAATTTTTAAAAGGTAGAAAACAGAAAGTTAGGGTAGGAAATGTAGTATCAAAAGAAGTGGAAGTAAAAATGGGTGTGCCACAGGGTAGCGTATTGGGACCATTGCTATTCATTATTCTAATGAATAATTGTGTTGATTGTTTACTATCTGAAATTAGATTGTTTGCAGATGACATAATGCTGTATAAAAGAATCAAAACGATAGAGGATTGTAAACAGTTGCAGGGTGATCTGGACAGGATATCTAGTTGGGTTGGTAAACATGGAATGAAGATAAATGCAAAGAAGAGTCAGCTTATTAGATACACAAATAAAAAACAAAAGGTTAATTATGAATATAAGGTGGGGAAAGAATTGCTTGCTGAAGACTTGAAATGCAAATATCTTGGAATTACTTTTGATAACAAACTTAACTGGGCAGGACACATAAGACAGGTGGTAGGAAAAGGTTTCAAAGTTCTGCACTTGTTGGAGAGAGTGATGAGGGGATGTACGAGAGAAGTAAAGGAATTGGGTTACAAAACTTTGGTCAGACCATTGCTCGAATATGATAGTGTAGTATGGGACCCTCATTTTACGTATCAAATACAGGAGGTGGAGAGGGTGCAAAGAAGGGCTGCTAGATTTGTTTCTGGAAATTATCGCAGAATGCAATCAGTGACGGATATGATAAAGCAGCTGGAATGGGATTCATTGCAAGACAGGAGGAGGATGAGGAGGGTCATGGGAGTGTACAGGGCATATACTAGTGATGAGGCATGGAAAGATATTGGAATAGGTATGAAAAGTAGTGCATGGAAGGGAAAAGATGACCATGACCACAAGCTGGCACTCGATTTCAGGTACAAGGGTGTGGGAAGATTCTCTTTTTTAGGTAAGGGTGTCAGGGATTGGAATGAGTTACCAAGAGAAATGATGAATAATTTACCGAAAACTTGAAGGAATTTAAAGATAAAATTTAATAGAGGGCAAATGTAGGTGGGTGCAGGATAGGGGGAGGATGGGTGTGTAGGGAAATTGCCACCGGAACCTGTGCTCCATTGCAATTATATTAAATTAAATTTAGAAAAATGCGCATATGAAGGAAGCCAAGTTTGTCGTTAGGTTGAAATGCAGCCTGGACCAGAATGGCAATTGACACGCTACGTTACAGCATAAGTCATAATGGATCTAGTTTTATAGTTTACTCGGTGTAACATAAGGTGTTAAGATGCCTAATTAATTTTTAATTTCATTGGTTCCATGTTTCTATCGTCATTAACTGAATTGCACGTATTGAGATAAACATTAGAAAATCAGGGTTATGAAGTTATTTTATAGAAAGAACAGTTTATTTTAATGCCTGTGGTTTGAACAGCAGCCAAAATTTGTACACACGTTTAAGAATATTTGCACAGGAGAGCCACCAAAATATATACATTAATCGAATGAATTCCGTCGAAATATGGGCTGTTCTGTATAAGTTATTATGGAAAAACTACGTATTGTTACCTGTTAGCTTTTTTCTAAGACTTCTTTCTTTAAAAAAAACTGAATTACTTATCCATAATGATAGGTAAGAAAAAAATATTGGCATAATAATGTTTATTGTGCTTCCTTTAGCGATCACCTAAGACATATTGTATCAGAGACAAACTGTTTAACTGTCTACCAAAGACAATCTATGTCTACTACATTAGTAATTTAACCCATTGCTCATGACAACTGTCCTGTCACGATGTAAATTAATGGTGATTACGTTTGATTCACGTATTCCGTTTACTTTAGAGTACTGCAGTACAGAAAACTGAATAACAAAATCGAAAAAATTAAATGGAATCCTTAGTGTTGTCACATTTTTGCGAAAGGAGTGAGCGTCTGAAGTGCATGATCCCGGCCCACAATTTTCCATATTAAAGTTTTTTAATTGCTTGCTCCTTGCATGGTACATTTAAGTCATTAGATATTTTCGCAGATTTTTACTCGCACCATTAGTTCTAAAAATTTGAAAACCCGTTCCAATTGCTGTAATAGTTTTTGCTGGCTTCCGTTCAAATAAAGAGACACACGCAGCTTGCTTACAGACTTATAATAGTGTAGATAATATAATATCCATAAATATAATTTATTAATTATTAAATAATTGCAGTGTACTCACAATTACAAAATTATTAATAAATAATTAACTTCATAAATCGTACTGTGTATTGGATTCTACAATTAAGTTATCGTACAGTAGTTAGAGACTAAGTGCTCCCCACTCTCCACGCTCTATCTCAAAAAGGGTTAAATCTATAAAATGTTGCATGTAACTGAATTTGTAGAGAGTTTTATGCTCTAGAACTTTTCTAGTAACTCAATAAATGAAACGATATATATATATTTTAAGTTTTTATTGTGGCCTTTTACCTTGAATGTCTTGACTACACTTTTGAGCCAACTTATAAAATGTCTAAACAAAAGTTGATGCAGATTTACAGCTTGTTATCTTTCATTCCGAGGTTCCCCTTTTTTTCACCTTATTTGCCTTTATTATTAGAAGTGAAGACCTTTATTATAACATCACATACCTAGTAAGTTTCCTTGAGATGTCATTTTTGGTACTGGAAAGTAGACATTAATAACAAAATTTTGGCTGGGGGGAGGGCAGTGTGTGGGATCTTTATTTTTGACGGCAAGGGAACATAGTAAAAAACGTTTGGGAGCCCC
>JARYHS010006510.1:0-70689 GCA_031002005.1 Vandiemenella viatica
TTTTATTTCCAGTTCTTAGTTTGGATGTTTCATATGCAAATTTTACCGATTTTTTCAGTACACTCACTCACTGGCTTACAGTCATCAAACCACTAAAGTATTTGTCATAGTCGTAAAAAGCTGAAATTTGGTCTGCATGTAAAGTTTTACCCCTAGATTATAAGAAAAGTTTTAAATACTTGTAAATTTTCATATATCTACCCCAAACATGAAATTGCTTTTCATCTTAATAACATTATATGCCTTTGTAAGTTACTGAAATCAAACATTTTTTTTGGCTATGACACCTCAACACCAAAAATTCCACCGTTCTTCTTGAGGTCCTAGAAACAGGTAATTTGGTACGCATATATGGGTTTCATCCCCACAAGACATAAGAAAAGACATAATATTAGTAATTTCCCCATATTTATTCAGTGGTAACTGCTAATGTGAACAATTTTTTATGCATATTTGTGGGTTAATTGTTTTGCTCTGGATGAGGCTATATGCATGAAATTTCTTTTATGCATAGAGGCCAGCTAGTGTAACTAATGTCTTAAATTTTACTTTGTTCCTATGCATAGTTCGGAAGTTACTCGTTGTTTACTTATGGTGGCAGTTAAATCTATGGCAGTGCTTGGGCATGGTGCCCACCCATTGTTTGCAGAGAACAGGGGTATTATTGGTAATATGTATTGATATCTTGAATTTTGAAATGTCCTTATCAACCGATTTTCTAATGGAATTGTTACAACTAAGTGACTACTCAGAATAAGCAGTCAGTTAAAAAAAAATGAAATTTAGATTTCCACAAAAGCAATTCTTTACAAATAGGCCATGTCTCATGCTTGTGCAGTGACAAAAAAATAAGTTTTTGTTCTGAGCCAAATCTATACTTTATAGTGTGTATTTATTTCTCTTTCTGAAACAGAATGGTTTCTCTCAGTGTTATAGATCAGTTACTTATATATATATCAGGTGACTTGTCCATTTGGCATCTCATAATTGTTACTGAAATGAAAGGGACAGAATATACGATTTATTCTAGGACTTGTTAATCCAGAAAGACATGTGAGCAAAATCTTGGCTTTTTTGTATTCGGTTTGATAAAGTAACACTTTTAAAGTACCTATATATGTTTACTAAAATATGATATACATAATGGCAAATTCAGCAGATAATTTATTTTAAATCATATATATTATTTCTATAAGGTATTTTTTTGTCACGAGCCTGTGTCTTCGTTCATACTTAACCGAAATCGATGAATGTGGTGCCATTTTACAGCTTATGGTCCTCCACTTTGGTCACATCATACTTTAAGAAATGAACTTTTCGGAATTCGACCCTTAAAGGACAAAAATGTATAAATATAAATAATTCTCTCGGGTGACTAGCCGAGTTATATGAGTGTTATAGTTACACGATATTTCGGCACACTGATTCGTCGGCGCCATCTTCTGGTGAAGTGAGGTCAGGAACGTGCGAAGTTGCTGAGCTAGACCAGATTACCGCTGCTAACCTCTGATTGGTCGGCTGTAGAACCAGTCGTAGCAGGGGTCAAATCTCGTTGCGGCTTGAATCGATGCTAAGGTGGAGTTACGGCTAGATTTGATGTCCGTTTTTACATGGCATGTAGCGGACGGGCTTAAAGTCATCGCTCCTTCGAAGATGGTATCATAAAACAAAGCATTCACCATAAATTGTTTATCAAACTGATGGGTCAACACGGATCCGTTGCGGGCCTCATATTGAGCCATGCTGCCACGTGATTGGTCAGATTTGTAACCAATCGTAGCCGGGGTCCTGCCTCGTATCAACACATCGTTCCATAGAAGGAAAAATCAGAAGGCAAAAACTTTCCCGTAAGCTGATCATTAATGCCTGAGTAACAAATTGCTCACTTATGTTACTACCGAACTTCCCGTTGATCTGGACGCGCCGTGTAATGCGTCCCGGTCGCGCTGTCGACGAATAGTATTGATGACTGGCGTCCAGGCTTCACTCAGCTGGTACCCGCTGTCGCGGTTGACGAGGTTAGACGCGAGACGAATTTCTACTGCTTCTGTAAGGATGCTGTTCCAGAAGCTCCCAGTATGCGCCAGTACTCTGGTATTTTCGAAATCAAAACCATGGCCATGTTCTAGACTGTGTTCCGCCACCGCAGACTTGTCTTTCTGCCCAAGACGAACGTGTCGTGCATGTTCTAGACACCGTTGGTGAACACACCGCACCGTTTGGCCAATGTAGCTTTTTCCACATTCACAATTAATGCTATATACCCCAGGTGTCCGCAAAGCAAGGTCATCCTTGGGGGAGCGTAAGATGTTCTTCACCTTTGGTGGTGGCAAGAAAATGGTCTTGATTCCAGTTTTTGCTAGAATCCGTCCTATCTTGGACGTTGTGGCGCCAGAGTACGGCAAAAAGGCTAGACGATCAGGTGGCTCCTTGTTGGTGTTGTTGAGCCTACGTGTCGGCTCTCGGAATGCCAGTCTTATCTGATAATCAGTGTACCCATTGCGTTGAAAGGTCTGACGCAGATGACTCAATTCACCGGGTAGACTGTCAGCATCGCATATCGCTCGCGCCCTATGTACAAGCGTGCTGAGTACCGTCTTGCGCTGTGCCGGATGGTGATGGCTTCGCGCGTTCAGGTATAGGTCTGTGTGCGTCGGTTTTCTGTGCACAGAATGTCCTAGAGACCCGTCAGGTTTCCTTTCTATTAGTATGTCTAAGAAAGGCAGCCGGCCTTCTTCTTCCACCTCCATCGTAAACTTGATGTTTTCGTTTCTACTGTTAAGATGATGGAGAAAAACTTGCAGGTTGTCTCTGCCGTGTGGCCAGACCACAAAGGTGTCATCTACGTACCGGAAGAAAGCTCTGGGCTTCATAGGAGCGCTTGCCAGTGCCTTGTCTTCAAAGTTCTCCATGAAGAAGTCAGCAATAGCTGGCGATAAAGGGCTGCCCATCGCCACTCCATCAACCTGTTCGTAATACTCCCCATCATACAAGAAATACGACGATTCGAGTGTGTGCCGGAATAACTCAATTATGGCAGGCTCAAAATGCTGTTCCAGTAGAGCCAACGTGTCATTGAGAGGGACCCTAGTGAACATCTGCGTCAGACCTTTCAACGCAATGGGTACACTGATTATCAGATAAGACTGGCATTCCGAGAGCCGACACGTAGGCTCAACAACACCAACAAGGAGCCACCTGATCGTCTAGCCTTTTTGCCGTACTCTGGCGCCACAACGTCCAAGATAGGACGGATTCTAGCAAAAACTGGAATCAAGACCATTTTCTTGCCACCACCAAAGGTGAAGAACATCTTACGCTCCCCAAGGATGACCTTGCTTTGCGGACACCTGGGGTATATAGCATTAATTGTGAATGTGGAAAAAGCTACATTGGCCAAACGGTGCGGTGTGTTCACCAACGGTGTCTAGAACATGCACGACACGTTCGTCTTGGGCAGAAAGACAAGTCTGCGGTGGCGGAACACAGTCTAGAACATGGCCATGGTTTTGATTTCGAAAATACCAGAGTACTGGCGCATACTGGGAGCTTCTGGAACAGCATCCTTACAGAAGCAGTAGAAATTCGTCTCGCGTCTAACCTCGTCAACCGCGACAGCGGGTACCAGCTGAGTGAAGCCTGGACGCCAGTCATCAATACTATTCGTCGACAGCGCGACCGGGACGCATTACACGGCGCGTCCAGATCAACGGGAAGTTCGGTAGTAACATAAGTGAGCAATTTGTTACTCAGGCATTAATGATCAGCTTACGGGAAAGTTTTTGCCTTCTGATTTTTCCTTCTATGGAACGATGTGTTGATACGAGGCAGGACCCCGGCTACGATTGGTTACAAATCTGACCAATCACGTGGCAGCATGGCTCAATATGAGGCCCGCAACGGATCCGTGTTGACCCATCAGTTTGATAAACAATTTATGGTGAATGCTTTGTTTTATGATACCATCTTCGAAGGAGCGATGACTTTAAGCCCGTCCGCTACATGCCATGTAAAAACGGACATCAAATCTAGCCGTAACTCCACCTTAGCATCGATTCAAGCCGCAACGAGATTTGACCCCTGCTACGACTGGTTCTACAGCCGACCAATCAGAGGTTAGCAGCGGTAATCTGGTCTAGCTCAGCAACTTCGCACGTTCCTGACCTCACTTCACCAGAAGATGGCGCCGACGAATCAGTGTGCCGAAATATCGTGTAACTATAACACTCATATAACTCGGCTAGTCACCCGAGAGAATTATTTATATTTGCAACGCCGAGAAAAACTACGTAATTATGTGACAAAAATGTAAATATTTCTAAAATCCTGTTTTCTGTGTTACAAGTCATTTATCTCCCTGGATACCTATCTGAAATCGTTTAATGAAGTATCATTTTAAAGATTAAGATCTCCACTTTAGTGACGTCATATATTGAGACAAATTTTTCGGAATTCGACCCTTAAAGGGCAAAAGTATCAATATTTTTGCAATGCGTTTTTGTGTCACGGGTGATTTATCTCTCTTAATATCTAACCAATGTAGATAAATGAGGTATCATATTAAAGAATAAGGTCTCCGCCGTGGTAACATTATATTGCAAGAAAGGAATTTTTCACAATTCGACCCTTAAAGGGCAAAAATGGCAGTTTTTCTAAAATGTGTTTTTTGAATCTCGAGCCATTTATCTCCCTGGATATCTAACCAAAATAGATAAATAAAGCACGATTATAAGGAGTATTGTCTCAGCTTTGTGACAACATATTTTAAGAAACAATGTTTTTGAAATTCAACCCTCAAATGGAAAAAGTATAAATTTTACCATAACAAATTTTTGTGTCACGAGTGATTTATCTCCCTTAATATCTAACTGATATAGATAAATGAGGTTTCATATTAAACAATAAGGTCTCCGCCGTGGTAACATTATATTTTAAGAAAGGTATATTTCACAATTAGAACCTTAAAATGTCATTTTTTCTAAAATCAGTTTTTTTTGTATCTCGATCCTTGTATCTCCCTGGATATCTAACGAAAATCGATAAATGAGGTAAGATTATGAGGAGTAATGTCTCAGCTTTGTGACATCATATTTTAAGAAAGAATGTTCTTGGAATTCCACCCTTAAAGGGAAAAAGTATAAATTTTTCTATAACCATTTTTGTGTCACGAGCGATTTATCTCCCTTGATATCTAAGTGATAAAGATAAAAGAGGTATCATATTAAAGAATAAGGTCTCCACCATGGTAACATTATATTTTATGAAAGGAATTTTTCGTAATTAGAACCTTAAAGTACAAAAATGTCAATTTTTCTAAAATCAGTTTTTTGTATCTGGATCCATGTATCTCCCTGGATATCTAACCAAAATCGATAAATGAGGTAAGATTATGAGGAGTAATGTCTCAGCTTTGTGACCTCATATTTTAATTCAACCCGTAAAGGGAAAAAGTATAAATTTTTCTATAATGCATTTTTGTGTCACGAGTGATTTATCTCCCTTAATGTCTTACTGATATAGATAAAAGAGGTATCATATTAAAGAATAAGGTCTCCGCCGTGGTACAAGGGCGTATCCAGGATCAGAACTAGAGGGGGGCATGATTTGAACTAGGGGGTGGGGGGCAACTCATTTTGGTTTCGAGGAAATGGGGTGGGGGACTGAAACATGACATCAAACTCAAACCTATTCAGGAAACTATTTTTATCATTGATTAATATAGTAACCCAACTACTTAATCTAAGGACCTACTATGTAGTTAATTAAGATCGTAAGTCAGTTAATTTTTTATGTAAACCTTAATTGTCTTGGATTTTCAATTTCAATAGTTTTGTTTGTCAATATCTCATGGTGTTCTTTCACGAAATTTCGATGCACACTCATCAGACATAATCCAGTCAATCTTTCTCTCCCAAAGTGCTCCTGAACTAGTTCTTCACTCGTCGAAGCGTACTGAAGGCAACTTAATTTTTCTTCTATGGGGGGGGGGGGGCAGCAGCCCCCCTCTGCCCCTCGCTGGATACCCCCATGCTGTGGTAACATTATATTTTAAGAAAGGAATTTTTCGTAATTCGACCCTTAAAGAGCAAAAATGTCAATATTTCTAAAAAGCGTTATTTTGTGCCTTGAACCTTTTATCTTCCTTGATGTCTAACCAAAATCGGTAATTGAAGTAGGACTATGATGAGTAATGTCTCAGCTTTGGTAACATTATGCATTAAGACAGGTTTCTTTTTTATTATTATTCAACACTTAAAGGGAAAAAGTATCAATGGATCTTCAACGCATTTTTGTGTCACGAGTCTTTTATCTCCATTAATAAATAATCGAAATAGATAAATGAGGTATCATTGTAAAGATTAAGATCTCCGCTGTGGTCATATTATATTTTATGAATGTATTTTTCTGAATTTAACCCTTAAAGGGCATAATTATCAGTATTTCTAAAATACGTTTTTTGTGTCAAGTCATTTATCTTGATAGTTAAACAAAATTGTTAAAGGAGGTATCATTTTAAAGACTGATGTCTTTGAATGGTCTCTGGTTGGTTACACCATATTTTAAGAAAGGACAAAAGTATTAATATTAATATTTCAACAACGCATTTTTTTCTGTCACGAGCCATCTATCTCCCTTGATACTTGACTGAAATCGATAAATGAGGTATCGTTTAAAATATTAAAGTATCCGCTTTGGTCACATCATATTTTAAGAAAGGAGTTTCTTCAAATTCAACCCTTAAGGGGCAAAAATATTGTAATTTCTAAAGCTTTTCTTTTTTACCTCGCCTGATGCTAACCGAAATCGGTAAATGAGGTCTCATTTTAAAGACCAAGGTGTCCGCTTTGGTCACACCATATTGTATAAAAGGAATTTTTTGGAATTCGACCCTTAAAGGGAAAAAATATCAATATTATTTCTACAGCTCTATTTATTACGAGCCTTGTATCTCCTTGGATACCTAACCGAAATCGATTAATTACATATCGTTTTAAAGATCATGGTCTCCAATTAGGTAAAATCATAAGTTAAGAAATATTTTTTTTTAATTTGAAGCTTAAAGTGTTCACATGTATGAGACAGTTCAGAGCCAAGGCCCTAGATTGCAGCAGCAGATATCACAGAGATTTCAATAAACTGTTTTTTATGCAATAAGTAGCTTTTCGGATATTTTTTTCTGTTACAGAAACATTTTTATTTTGGTATACAATTCCAATTTAAACATTTTATTCGCACAGCAACACATATCACAGAGATGTTGTTATACTGTGTGCATTTTGTTCATGTTGGTTGTATTCTGTTAAGTTCAGTAACAATTTGTCGTACATAAAGTGTGTTTTAAATTTTCGTAATATGTTTTGATGTGCACCTATTACACTAAACAATTAAATATTTGCTACAAAAGTGCTGTTCTACTTTTCATTATACTACAAGCATTCAATCTTACTATTCATCGTATTTTATTAGCGAAATTTTCGCACGGGTCTTCTAGTAAACTATATTTAACTTGTTGTAAAGTGTAGATTTGGCTCAGAACAAGATCTCATAACTTTTTGTCTTTGCACAAGCACGAGACTTGACCTATTACAAGAATTGTTTCTGTGGGCTCTGCATTTTCAGTTCAGTGCAAGTAATACACCGTTGCAATGCAATCAAAATACTTAACAGGGATTGGGCTTCTTTTTATTAACCAGTATAGTCATATGATAATCCAGGTTTTCCTAAATTGTTCCTTGTCAGTTATGGGATGTTCCATTAATTTATCAGTTTCTTTCAGTTCTCTTGATTTGCTCTTAAGAATTTGCTGGCCATTTTGCAACAAATGAATATTTGAGATAATTATCTCTGAGAAATCACTATTGGACTTTTTAGTCATTCAGTGTAGGTACCGTGGTTAATATAGAAGGTATTTTACATATGTATATGTTTCATAGGTGTTTGAATTGTAAAGCTAGGACTATGGAGTATGTTGCTTTAAATCGGGTTGGAATCTCCTGGTGTTCTGAAGTACCAAAATGGCATTATGCTTCTGTCCTTTCCAGTGAAGTGTCTTGTAATGTATTGCTGCATTTAGAAATAAATCCAACAATCACCCTATCTGTAGGTAATCACAACACATACAATGGGTGTAGTCAGTGTGGGTCACTTGCCCCATCCTGACTCCCTCCCCTCATGTGCTCGAGTGAAAAATATATATGAAAAAAATCTACTTTTAATATTTAATTTATTTTTTGAAATTGACGCAGGCCACATTAGGTCATGGTCAGAGTGGATGCGCATGCTAACAAGTGGTGGTTGTATATGCTTGTGTATTTTCATCAGAATTAATACACACTGAAAAATAAGTTGCTAAGGTCATAATGAAAGTGTGTCACTCAAGCTTTTATGTACAGATTAGAATCTGGAAGCTAGTCTGTTTGTTTTTTCTGCATAGTGGGGAAAAGTTAATTGGAACGGGTTAGTTAATTTCTATAGTCTGTGATAGAAAACTTTGTGGGATAAGATGTCAAAACACTACATTAACCATGATGTGACGTTTCAACTAAACGTTTGAATAATTTCTTCTTTTCGATTTTTATTTGTACTATTTGCTTATGTGAAAATTGTTAATATCTGAACTGAACCAATGCTTAAGCAAATATTGTTTAATTTTTTTGAGTAAAACCATTTTCTACTGGTATTTTTATAAAGTTCCCTTGTTTTTGCCACACCCTGAAGCTATTCCCTCATTTTTGATCCACCCTGAAGCTAATATTGGCTACACCCTTGGCACATACTACTATCAAATAACTATGCAGTTCAATGGAAAACATAATAGAGCATATTAAAATAAATCCAGGTACGGTATAACATAAGTTGTTTTTTCTACAGATGAATTCCGACCAAATCAGACTTCATCAGATGATGAGGAAACTATTGCCAAGGCTGAAGAAGAGCTTGAAACTCATAATCATGCTGAGGAGATTGAAATGTTGAAGCGAGAATCAGAAATTCCTATAGAAGATTTGTTAAAAGAATTACCAGATGATTATCTTGAACATAGGGATGACAACTCCAATAACTCTGAAACTGAAGAGGTACTCCATTTGTATGGATATTTTTTTAATAAAATTATCTTTTTACTGTTCTCAGTTGATTATTATCCCAACATTTTTGATACAAGTGAGTGTTTAAGTTTTAGGAAATTAAAACATTTGTTGCGGTAAAGTTTTCAAATTGTCACCTTTAATTAGCTCTAATCTATAGCCATTAGGTACATGAAATTGTGGTATTTATTTAATTGTAAAGATTATGTAATAATGGATAGGTGCCAAAGATTCTTCATACCATTCCAGCCAAAGATTCTGCTACTGTTCATTGGTTTGAAACATTTCAATACAAGTTTCATAGTTCAAAATTTTGGATTTGGCACAGAATTTGTTGTTAATTTTGTTAGTAAATATTTTTTCATACTTTGAAACGTTTTTCTTAAATTGCCTGTCACTAAATCACACATATAACTACCTAACCAATTTGGATGCACTTTTCACTGTTTGAAAACTTGGTGTATTTAAAATCTGTGGAATATCATATAATTGTACATGATGAGCATGGACCAAGAAATGGTAATCTGTTTTTAGTGTAAACAGATTCTTCATAGATCAGTATGGGCAAACCAGGAGGGAGGAGGGCAAAAACTATTAACTAGATCAAGCAGCGGGTTTTATTGGATATATAAATAAGAGAAAGGAACCAGTGCTTACCCCAGATGACAATAGGTGGCCTACAGTTACTTAAAAAGACACAATCTCAGAAGAATGAAATTTTTATTTTTAAACCCCTTGTTAGCAGTGAGGCATAATAGGTAGAAGTTTGAGCAGCGTATACTTATAACAATCTGCTGATAAAGGATTTACACCTTGGAACTTTTCACCATTGCACATTCATGTTTTTCAGGGAGTCTGTCATCTATGGTCACTGCCAATTCTTTTACCTTTCCTTTCACTCACACAGTAAATAAAGTATGAACCATAATCAGTTTCTGGTGAGCTCTGAAAATTTTACTTTACAAATTATATTTGCTTGTAGACTTATAATCTTTTATTTTTAGTTAATACATTTTTTCGTTTACTATAACAACAGAAACTTTCCTTTTAAACAATTTGAAATGGTGATAGTTGTTTGAAACAGGCAAATACATTCCTACAGTGTCATGGTTACTACAGACGGGCATTTAGCAACAAATTTAAAGTAAGTTCAAAACTACCCGTTTCTCTAAAAATAAGAAAGGGGATTTATCATATCTGTATATAATATTTTGTTTATTTTTTTTAAAAAAAAAATCTATCTAATAAATTGTGGCAGTACCATTACAGTGATATAGTTGAGATGTCATTATCTCTAAAGTTTAATAGGATAGAAAGTTAAAATTGGAGATGGTAGTAAGCCCTGTAACCTTCTTAAATGAAATTTCTGTGCAGAAACAAAAGGTTGCAAATCATTTATTATCACTGTGTTAGTTTTAAGCACCTAAGATTATAGCCTTATGTAACATAGCAGCTCTTTAAAAACAAGTAAAATTATATATTTATACTGATAAAGGCCATAATATTGGCAAAATTAAAAGTTAAAAGGATTTATAAAAAAAGAAGAGCAAGTTTAATAAATATTGTTTGCTCAGAGATGTTTCAAAGGATATGTGATCTCTGAAAAAAGAAGAAGAAGTGGGAAAAATTGTTGAGTAGAAACGAACCTGCAAATCTTGGGATGTTAAGATTGTCTCAGACACGGTCGTTATTGGTATTGGAGAACTTTTTAAGCAAACAAACGAAAGAAATAAACTGCAAAAGATTATAAACGAAATACAGCCTACAAATTATATTTATTTAATTACATAGATCGCTTTCACATTAATTATATGCGACACTTAAATCTTTATTGTCTAAAAGAACATTTGAGTTTTCCTTTTTTGCAGAAGAATGGCAGCATTTCTAAGGCAGAAGACGAGGAGTTCACTGTAGAATCGGATAGAGACTCCTCCGATGATGAGGAAACCATTCAGGAGCAGGAAAAAGCTGAGGGAAATATAGACCATGAGAAAGAGCTTGCAGAGTTGCAGGTATGCATAATAGCCATATTAGGATACAAGAATCACTGTCGCTGAACATTCCATGCATTATGTATGTAAGAAAAATTTGCTTAGTTATGCTGTAAGCCCAATTAAATGATCGAGTAATACAGTGTAAACAGTCCTGTCAGTAGGAATTTGGGGGGGAAAGTAATTAGTAACTGTTGCAAGGAATATAACCTTATGTAAATCAGCAATATCTCATTTGTTGTAATACATTTGCTAACATTTGTACAGGAAACTCTCAACAATGTCACGATATTCCAATTAAAATAATAATGAGAATGAAAACGTTTTAAGGCTGTGGAAATGGGGGGAAAATATGGAAAGTAAACCAATCACTTACCAGCATTGAAGGCAGAATGGAAGCATTGAACATACAGACTAACACGTTTTGTGATTTCTGTTGAAAACCATATTCATGTAGCAGGACTAGACACGTAGCAAGGGGATCGGATGTGTACTCACCAAAGTACTGTGGTAGTTGACAAGTCTTGTGGCAAGCCTGTATGGATTTACCCTACTCCCTTGCCATTTTTCTCATCCTTGTACATAATAATTTTTTATATTGAAATAGTGTAACATTTTTTTGTTGCTGTCATCCTGCCTTTATTTATGGTAAGTAATGGCATTTGTCATTTTCAGTCTGAATGTTGTGTGAGGAGGCAGGGGGTGTAAAGCTGCAAATTAGTGTATGAATATGAAATAATCTGCATTACATTGCCATGTTGTGTAGTAATTGATAGGTCCTTCTTTAAATTTTAGTATTGAATGTATTCACACATGTAGCCGATACTTTAGGTATTTTATTGAATTTTTACAAATCTAATTATTCTTCTACTACATAAATTTAGGCTATAGATCTTGTTACCACATCATGGTAGTGAATCTTGCTTTCTTGTTTCTCGGTGACCAACTGTTCTACCTTATGTGGCTGTCCTGATAAAAATCTAGAAATTCATTTCTGCTATCTTAATTTTTTGCTTATCTGATCAACATCTTTTTGGCAATATGACACAGTGGTACCTAAATAGTTAAAATTATTTTTTTGCTTTATTACTTTGGCTGTAATGATTATTTGTGTTTTTTCCCCGCTATAAATGCCATCGTCTTTTTTGTGAGATTCTCACACGCAGTTTTACAATTTAATAAATACAGCATTTTGTGATAGTTGGAGGTCTGTTTCGCAAAAAATACTGTTTATCTACTAATCAAATCATATTAGTATCACTAATTATAAAAATTTTATGTACAATATCTCACCATTGTCTAAAGACAGTCAATTTACATATTAAAAAGAGCTAGCAAAATGATACAGCCAGGCCCGCCGCTAGCTGTTTGAACGCCCTTGTGCAATCAATTATGCCGCCCCCTGTCTAACTACAGCCAGTAGTGGATCCAGGAATTTTCCGAAACGGGTCAAAAAAATGTGAGTTTGACGCCCTTTCGAACATTATTTTGCCACCCCGAGTGTCACCCACGCCACAGTTGTGCTAAAAAAAAAAAAAAAGGGTAGCTCTGCCAATGTTCCGGCGGCGACAGTCGAGATTACCCGATTTGCCGCCCCACTGGAAGTGCCGCCCGCGTGCGGTGCACGCCTTGCACGCCCGCTTACAGCGGGCCTGGATACAGCCTCGTTTTATTGCCTATCACACTGCTTTTGTCAATCCTTAAAAGTCCATAGCTCACGCAGTCTGTATACAACTTCTACTCTGTCTTTCGAAAAACTTTTTTTAAAGAATATGTCATAAGGCTTCTCCTAGCACACTCTGACAAATGTTTTTCATAGCTGATGAATAATATGCACATTGATAAATTAAACTGCGAATTAGTGTTATTGCATATATTTAATAGACCACACTTAATAAGCTGATTCTTCTATAACTTTTACAGTTCTGTCTGTTTACACTTGAATATTATCTTCATTTTAATATTGCCTTTCATTTTTTCCTTCCAGCATTATTAATAAAATTTAAGGCTCTGATCTTGACTTCTTAAGGAGTGTATTTCAATACTCCCATAACGATTCCATCTACAGCTGCTGACACTATGTAATACCTCTACTTCAATAAGGTCGATGCCTACCATTTGGATTGCTCCAGATTGGCATGAAATTTCTGTATATTCTCCACAATTCCACATAATGCCATAACCACATGGTTTCTGTAACTTTATTGTCTCTGATCGGAATTTAAATATCAAAATTTAAATGCTTTATCTTTTGCTGAGAGAGTAGTGTTTATGCACCTGTCCCAGCTTTCTCTTCTCAGTTTCCACATTTCTTTCTTTGAAATAGCACAATTATTCATGTAGTCTATTCTGTTGGTTTGCAGGTATTTCAAATATTCTCGTTTCTTTGTGTTCGTAACATGTAGTATCTCTTCTGTCCTTTCTGTGTTTGCTTTTAACTATCTTTTCATATGGTAAATCTTGGTCGGTGCTCACCTCCCTTGTCAAATGAACAAATCCTACTGACATGAAATGGTCTAAAGTGTATTCATGTTTTTGTGTTCATTTGGTCCTCGTGCCTTCATTTGTGGTGATGTATTATTTTCCCTATAGTTCCTTATTTTAACTGTCTTTGAAAAAACTATTTCTGATACATTTTATGTCCTTGAGATTATGCCATTCTTCATTTATATTCATCCCCCCAGCTTGTTGGTCTATGAAGCTTTTCACTGCCGTGTGTAGAATCTTCTTATACCTTCATACACAACGGCTTTCGTTTCTCTGCTGAGAAAACCCAGTGTGTACTTTTTAGCTGCATTAGAAGTCTTTTATCAAAACCTCATCTCACCTTGAGGAACACCGTTTTAAGTATTAATGAAAGTATTTGATTTCTGGGTCTCATTTTAGATAGTAGGCTTACTTGGCTGCCACATCTTAAAGATGTTAAAGCCGGAGCCTTGGAATCGCTCAACATTTTGAAATGTGTGTGTGGCAGGTCATAGGGTGCTGACAGCTCCTGACTGCTACAGTTTTATAGAGCCTTTGTACGGTCGCGGTAGGAGTATGCTTGCATTATATACAGTTCAGCACTGGACAGTTACCTCCATATTTTGGATAGTGTCCACCATGCAGGAATTCGGCTTGCCATGGGTGCCTAATGCACTAGCCCTATATCCAGTATATGTGCTGAATCTGGCGAACTGCCGCTTTCCATTAGCCGGCATCTCCTCATGGTGCGACACTATCTACACATTGCCTCAACTCCTGGCAGTCCTGTGTACGACGTAGTTATTCACCCTAACTTCTGAACGTCTTTTCACCAATCGCCATAGGGCAACTAAACCATTTAGTTGCCGTACAATGTGGTTTTGTGCTGCCCTCTTTTTATCGTCTGGGTTGGACTAAATCTCCTCCCTGGCTTTTAAAGAGGCCCAAATGATTTTACATCTGTCACAGCACAGCACAGCAAGTTGTTTACCGCCGACTGTTTTTATCAGAGTTTTTAATGATATTTTAACCCAGAATATTGACTTCACCCCAGTATATAAGGATGGATCTAAGCAGGCTAACGGAGTTGGCTGCTCTGTAGTGTTATTAAAAACTTAACACTGTTTACAGCATATACACTGTAGAGTGTTACGCTGTTAAAGTCGCTCCAGCATATGAAAGTAAGTCGCGGTATGAAGTACATACCCCTCAGCTGCATTCAGACTATAGGAAGTATGTACCCAGCAGATTGTCTTGTCCAGGATATACAAGACACCATCCGATCCCTCCAGGTGTTAAGAAAGGATGTCGAATTCTGCTGGGTACAAGGCCATGTGGGAATCAGGGAACGAGGTAGTTGATGGTGCTGCTAAGTTAGCCTGCGACAAGGTCAGAACTGACTTTGATCTGGTCCCAAAGTCTGACCTTGCCACAGTGGCGAAAAGATGTTTTTCTGACGTGACTGGAGGTAGAGCATAATAAGCTCTGGTTGTTCAAACTGACGGTTCAGCCATGGAGCAGCTCCTTCCAGCAGACGAGGAAGGATGAGGTTCTTTTGTCTCGTCTCTGTATAGGTCACAATGATTGGTCCCTTATTTTAAATAATGAGACCACCAATGTGGCCAGTGTTTTAAAGTTTTATGTATTGGCCAGCCTGGTTCCTAAAATTTTAGGCACATCGGCTTATTTTTAAGATGGATGGGTGGCCCCTTTATAGCCACCCTTCCATGTGCATTGTTTTTATGTTATAATTCCTGTCTCGCTGGCCAATTAACAGCCACATCTTTTTATAGGATTTATTTTATTTTGCTGTGTGTATGGACAACCGATTTACAGTCAACCATGCAGACAGTAATTTAAAAAATTTTCAGGCTACATTGTAAGCTGGTTAACATTAGGTCACTAATGACCGCACTATTGATGCACCATAATGCCACAAAAACATCATCATATACCTTCTAGCTGTGGTAAATGTACTAGGGTTGAATGATAAATAATGCCTCCACCTTCATAAGTCCTCAACAGATGGCAGCACTGATATGCGGCAGGTACTGGCTTGTTCTGTAGACTCTCCTCTACAGCCCCAGGTGGCGGGAAGCTTGAGAATTGAACGGTTGCAGTGAAAAGTATGGAACCCTGCATAGACAGTCGGTCAGTCGTGCAGTTGCTGAATTCTTGACAGCAGAAGGTGTCACCCTAAAGGAGATTCACCAAAGAATGCAAGCTGTTTATGGTGATTGTGTCGATGTGAGTACTGTGCGTCGCTGAGCGAGTAAGTTTAAAGATGTTGAGAGCAACCACCAAGATTCACAACCAAAAACTTGACAGACTGATTCAGGACAATCTTCGTATCACTCTGAGAGAAATTGCAAGCATAATCGGCATTTCACAAGAATGTGTGGGTCACATTTTGCTTTGCTTGGCTATCCTAAGATCGTGCACGATGGGTACCTTGGATGCTGATGCCTGAAATGTCAGCGAATGGAGTTGAAATTTGCCAGGAACTCCTCGCGCGTTACGAGAATGAAGGTGATGGCTTTCTCCATTCAATTGTGACGGGAGACGAAACATGGGTACACCATTACGACCTGGAGACGAAACGCCAGTCTATGGTATATCGACACAAAGGCTCGCCCCAGAAAAAGAAATTCGAAACATAGCCCTCAGCTGGAAAAATCATGGCAATAGTGTTCTGGGACTCAGATGGTGTTATCCTTGTTGATGTCCTTGAACGTGGGACAATAAATTCAGAGCGTTACATCACAACGCTGCGAACTTTGAATCGACAGCTAACAAGGGTCCGAAAGGAAAAGGGAAATGTTTTCCTGCATCATGACAATGCTAGACACACTTCACAGAACTTCAGAGACTGAATCTCACCACCATACGGCAGCCTCCATACAGTCCAGATTTGGCACCGTCTGACTTCCATCTGTTCCCGATAATGAAAGAAGATCTGCGGGCACATTGTTATGCTTCTGATGAAGACGTTGAGAGAACTGTGAGACTGTGGTTGTGGAAGCAGAGTGTCGACTTCTTCCGTGACGGCTTCAGAAAAGTGGTTCATCGTTTGCAGAAATGTATCAAATTGTCTGGTGATTATGTGGAAAAGTGAATATTGGTAATTAAAGAAGACATTCTAAGGATTATTTCTGTGTTTTGATTTGTTAAAATATTCCCATTCAGTCCCAAGTTATGACCTTGGAGGCATTATTTATCATTCAACCCTCATACTTTGCAGTAAGTCTTCGGTTCTGTGGGTCTGGTCTTGGCCTTATGAATCCATTTTGTTAATATAATAAATTTCAACTTATATAAGTTTGGGAATAACTTTTTTGGTGGCAGTTTTTTTACTAGCATGTAGTCAATTATTGATTTCATGTTCATTTCTGCCCATGCACACCAAATGATATTCTTAGGTTGGAAAAATGTGGTTTTAAATTCATTGAAAGTGGCACAATTTCATAGATTTTCCACTTTCATTCAGTGTTGGTACTCCATTATTTCCTAAAAGATTGGGTATGATCTGTTGCTAAATCTCAATGTATTGTCATATAACCTGTTTCATTTATGTGCATTTATGATGCTGTTGCAGATTTTCATAAAGTTAAGTATTTTCCCTGTTCAAGTTCGAAGGCATGTATTACTGTCAAATAACCTCTAGCTACTTTGAGATTTACGAATATTATGCAGTCTTACAAAATTATGGCTGTGGATTGCAATTCCAAATGGTTTTCTCAGTTAAATTGCTGCTCCTGGTGGTGACCTTTTGGGTTTTAATTCTGATGGGCCCTTTTAACTTTTCTTGTTTTCTGTTCTATACATATATCTGTGTTCATGATACTTTTATATATTTTGCAACTCCTCTTTATGCACTAGGCCACTTATGTTCTAAGTAGTAATTTCTAACTCATCCACCAATCTTAATCATTCAAACTTGATTCTTGCTGTGGTTGGCTTAGAATTTTTCATCTGGATATTTGTTCTCTCGGTGGTTGCCAGTGTCCAAAACTACTTCTGGTTGCATTACTAGCACCTATAGGATACCCGTGGTGGGGCTGCTACCTTTGTTTTTCTAGTCCAGCTTCTCAGCATATTAACGTCTGCAAAGATGTGCCTTCTTCACTCCATAGTACCATTGAGCATTTCATGTAATTCATAGGCTGGACTCAATTTCCTCCTGAAAAGAGTACTGTTTCCACCACTCACTGTTCTGAGGTTCTCTTCTACTGTACACCAATTGTAATACCCCAAAATTGCACCCACTTTATTTTGCCTCATCCAAATTAACTTTTTACTGATATGTTATAGCAGATTAAGACTTAAGGTTTTTTCAGCTGCAGGAAAATAACCATAAATGTGGTTAGAATTAATAACCACAAAATAATTAATTTCTTTTTCACCTCACTGCATTTTCAAAGTCCCTAAAGTATATCCATTTTAGAGGTAGTTTAGTACTCCCCGCAGTGTTTTATAATTACAATACAATTGGTCTCACCACTCAACAACTTTCCTACAGAATGAATGGCCACAGGCAAACAGTTTATACTTCCACCCCAGACCATCCCGTGGCAATTCATGCGAACTTCCATAATTCAAACAACCTCAACACCTGTTTCACAGTTAGAGCTATTAGAGTTTTTCCTAATACCACCACCCCTTCAGAACTCCGCAGATGGGAACTAGCCTACCAACATATCCTTGACACCAGACACATCCCTGGCCTAAACCTACGTTAAACCTGTAACTTGCCATCTCTCGTTTCATTTTATAGTCGGTTATTTTTATATGTACATTACATCTATTAAATTTATATATATATAATATTTAAATTCTTCTATCTCCCTTTATTTTCAATTATAACTTTTTGAATTATGCTACACAAAGATTATATTGATTTGTTTCACTTTTATCGCTGGTCAAGCCTATCCCCCCCCCCCCCCCCCCCCCCCCCCCCCCCCCCCCCCCCCCCCCCGGCAATTCTACCACTACCACACGTTTTCCGCCTGTGCTTCATTCATGTGGCGGGTTGGGATGTGACCATATCTTTCCCTCTGCCATATGTCTCGCCTCCCACATGACTAAGACAAAAGTCGAAATATTGTGCAATTCGTTTGTTTTTGTGTTTTTACGTTAGTTGTAGCTTCGTCCTTGCATATCAGTTTGTCAGTAACAGCAGCTGCAGTCGTTGGTCGGAATCGTTACGTGAAGCAGTACCTCCAGTTCAAGTTAATTTAAAGTGCGTAGTTATCGTAAGCTTCGTCTTTCTACATTTGGTTATTGACAAAAGGCCTCCTACTGAGAACGCATAGTGAGTCCGTTTTTCTCGTGTACTCCTTAGTCTTTCTTTCTGTAAGGTAGTATGTGTAGGGACTGTGGTTGTTGTGTGCAGACGCAGGCTGAGGTGACTGACCTGCGCACCCAGCTTGCAGCTTTGGTAACAAGAGTTACACAGCTGGAAGCTGCCGCAAGTGAGTGCAGTAGATGCGGTATTGGTGACCCTGTAGACGCTGATCGGCTCGCAGGTTCTCCCATACCAGTCATCGAACCTGCAGTCCAGGCCGAGATGTCGGAATCTATGCGGCCGTCGCCTAGTGGTGGCTGGTGTGTGGTGTCTGGACGTCGACGGCTTATGCGGGGGCAGTCGTGCAAGCATGATTCCCAAGAAGGCGAGCTTGTACCTCTGTCCAATCGGTTTGACGCATTGTCTGGATCTGATTCAGTCCTGCAATCGTCGGCCTGTGAGTTGGCAGCCCCACAGCCCGCTAAGTCTGGGCAACTGCAGAAGGGGGTTTTAGTGGTCGGTAGCTCCAACGTTAGGCGATTTATTGAACCCCTTAGGGAAATGGCGAAGAGGTCGGGGATGAATTCCTGTATCCATTCATTGTGTATTCCGGGGGGTCTGATCCGAGATGTGGAACAGGCCATCCCGGATGCCATTGAACGGACGGGGTGCAGCCAGCTGCGGATTGTAGCTCATGTCGGCACCAATGATGCTTGCCGCCTAGGGTCGGAGGTTATCCTCTCGTCCTTTGGGCGACTTGCAGAAAGGGTGAACTCTGTGGCCATTGGCCGCAAGATTTCGGCTGAGTTATCCATCTGCAGCATTGTCGATAGTACTGACTGTGGACCTCTGGTTCAGAGCCGTGTTGAGGGGCTGAACCAGAGATTACGGCGCTTCTGTGATAGTCATGGCTGCAGATTCCTTGATCTTCGCCCTAGGGTTGAGTCTTGTAGGAATCCCTTGGATAGATCAGGGGTGCACTACACACGGGAATCGGCTACACGGGTGGCAGGGGCCGTGTGGAGTGCATTGGGGGGTTTTTTAGGCTGAGGGAGGATGACCCTGAGGAGGAAATTCAGTTGCGGGACAGCCAAGATAAATTCAGCACCGCGTGTTAGGGGTAGCTTAAAAGAATCCCGAACATTAAAAGTTCTAGTAGTTAACTGCAGAAGTGTTTGTAATAAACAGCCTGAACTCGAAAACGTTATTCGTAGTGCAGATGCTGATATCGTAATAGGCACAGAAAGTTGGTTAAAACCGGATATAAGTTCCGGCGAAATTTTTAATAGTAACATGAACATTTTCCGTAAGGATAGGTTGCATTCCCAAGGAGGTGGTGTATTTATAGCTGTTAGTAAGTACCTCCCATGTAGCGAAATAGATGTCCATACTGTCTGCGAAATCATATGGATCAAGCTCAACGTAGCTAGGACAAAACTTGTGATAGGCTCGTTCTATCGTCCACCCGATGCAAGCGTAAATATTGCCGAGGCCTTGAGAAATAATGTAAATAATATAGCACGGCAATTTCCGGACCATACAATAATACTAGGAGGTGACTTTAACTTGCCTGATATCGACTGGACTAATTACGTTCACGTTACTGGGGGTAGGGATAAAGCAGCTTGCGAAATCATTCTAGACCTCTTCTCAGATCACCATCTTGAACAGCTCGTAACTGAACCAACGCGGATGCCTCAACGGTAACGAGAATATTTTAGATATAGTTGTTACAAATAGGCCCGAACTATTCACGGATATTTCTACCACCGCAGGAATAAGTGATCACAAAGCTGTAATTGCTACAGTAAAACTAACAACCACGCGCAGAAAGAGAAAAGAGAGGATCGTTTACAGATTCGAAAAGGCTTCAAAAGAGTGTTTTAGAGCGTATTTGAGGCATAATTACCAAACCTTCTTAGTAGCAGGAGGCACCGTTGAAGAGAGGTGGCATCGATTCCTACATATAGTTGGGGAAGGTATGAACTTGCATATACCCGAAACGGACAATCAGGGAAGAGAACGATCCCCCATGGTACACACGGGAGGTTAAAAGGTTACTCAAGAAGCAAAGGAAGATACATGCACGATCAAAAAGGACGATGCATCGGACTGATTTAGATAAGTTAGAGGAGATAAGGGGACGTGTTAAGAATGCAATGCGTGAGGCATTTAATAACTTTCGTGAAAATTCTCTCTCTAAGAGCCTCACTGAAAACCCTAAGAAATTTTGGTCGTATGTAAAAAAAGTTAGTTGTAGTGGGAACAATAAGCCAGTTCTAATAAAAGATGGACGGGAGGTTGAAGACAGCCGCGACAAGGCTACCTTATTTAACGCCGAATTCAAAAATTCATTCACGCAAGAAAACTTGGAAAACAGTCCCCACTTTACCACATCGTGTGGAATTAGAGATGGATCCGATAGAAATTGATAGCGTAGGAATTGTAAAGCAATTAAAACTCCTGAAGTGGGGTAAAGCGCCGGGTCCCGATGGTATACCGGTAAGAGTATTTTCTGAATACGCGGAGGATATTGAACCATTTCTGTCAGATATATTCCGTAAATCACTAGAAGAGAGAAAAGTACCTTCTAGCTGGAAAATAGCCCAGGTAATTCCCGTTTTTAAGAAAGGAGATCGGAGTGATCCTAGGAATTATCGACCCATATCTCTAACATCGGTCTGCAGCAGAATTCTGGAACATGTCATATGCTCGAACATAATGAAGTTTCTAGATGAGAACGAGTTACTTACACCATGTCAACACGGATTTCGGAAGAAGCGATCGTGTGAAACACAATTGGCCCTATTTTCCCACGACATAATGAAAGTTATCGATGCAGGTTCGCAAGTTGATGCGGTTTTTTTGGATTTTCAGAAAGCTTTTGATTCTGTGCCACACAACCGACTTTTAGCGAAGATTCGAGCTTACGGTATTTCGGCTCAGATTTGCGAGTGGATACGTGATTTTCTAACTGGTCGATCACAATATGTCGTTGTTGACGGGGAAGCCTCTTCTAAGATAAATGTTACTTCGGGCGTTCCTCAGGGAAGTGTAATAGGTCCACTTCTTTTCTTAATATTTATAAACGATCTAGGTGACAACGTCAAATGCTGGTTGCGATTGTTTGCCGACGATGCGGTTATCTATAGGGAAATAAGGTGCTCCGACGACTGCTTAGGAAATTCAGCGTGATTTGGATGCTATTTTCGATTGGTGCCGTAAATGGCAGCTTACACTTAATTGCAAAAAGTGCAAGGCAATGCGGATAAGTAACAAGAAGAATCAGGTTGTTCACGAGTACAAAATAAACAATTCACCTGTTGACACGGTTGATTCCGTGAAGTATCTGGGGGTGATAGTACAAAGCAACATGAAATGGGACATGCACATAACTTCCGTCGTAGGCAAGGCCAATTCTAAATTACGATTCATAGGTCGTATTTTGAGGAATTGTAATGCTCAAACAAAGGAGATAGCGTATAAAACACTAGTGCGTCCGCATCTGGATTACTGTTGTGGGGTTTGGGATCCGTATCGCAAGGTTCTGATTGACTCAGTTGAGAGGGTGCAGAGGAGAGCCGCTAGATTCGTGACTTGTTGTTACAGCCCTTATGAAAGCGTCACAGAATTGATACATAGATTGGGCTGGGATAGTTTGGAAGACAGACGACGTAGCTTGCGTTCTAATTTATTGGAGAATATGCGAAAAAATTTAAATTTCGAGTGCAATGAAATACTTCTTCCGCCAACCTATTTAGGTCGCAATGACCGGAGGGATAAGATTAGAGAAATAAGATGCCGTACTGATACTTATATGTATTCCTTCTTTCCTCGCACTATTCGGGATTGGAATGGGCGGGTTTAGGATTGGTGCTTAGCACCCTCTGCCACCCACAATGTTTGTGATTCGCAGAGTATGGATGTAGATGTAGATGTAGATGTAGATACGTGTCTCGCCCTCCTGCCTTCATCTGTGGTAAGTGACGGGTAACTGTTTATTTTCCCTATCCTATCTTATTTTCAGTGCCTCGCGGCAGTTTCTTTGTTTCCTTTATCCAATACAAAAGCTATTAATTTTTTTAAAAAACTGTAAATAGATACTGAGGGGAAAAAACGTGAGTGGGTAATCAATTATTTATGAGGATGAGCTACCTCTTATTTTCAAATCTCCTCCATGTAAATTGTAAATTCCAATGGAAAATAAATGTATAGATAATTTGTGCTAGTCATTGAATGCACTCTAAAGTATTTCTCTGGAAAATCAAAATTGGGGGTGATCACGCTTAAACAAATACCATAAAGGAAAAAATCTTCAAAAACAAAATTAATAAATATATGTATTTATTTGTATATGCAACTAACACTTCATCCCATTGAAACATTTAAGTTAAATATGCAATATGAAAGTCTACACTTCTCCTAACAAGTTGTTTTCAGTAATAGTATAATAGTTAATAACAATGCTAGCTGGAGAAATATATATTCATGTATATTTACAGTTTTAAATTAAAAACTGGTATTTAATGACAAAAGTATGTAGTCCATAATGTAATGCCTCGGACTTTCTTAGAGTTAGATCGCAAAAAATTTCAGGTACTAAGATTTTTTTTCACCATGAACACCAAAGTGCATTTGGGATCAGGATTTTCGATCACTTCTGATTTTTCTGCCATGAAACATTTTTTATACCAGGACTATTTAAAGAGGTTTATGGAATATGATTTTAACTGTTTGTGAATCATTTACTGTAACTTAAAAATGCAGTCCTTGAATGATGCTTACCATGCGCGATGACCTAGGAACCATTGCTGCCATGGAGGGTGTTACTCCTCCAAGCCAATGTCTTTGATCATTTAACAGCTGTGGTTTTCCATTGCATTACCCAGTGATTGAAATTTATTTAAGTGTTACTGTTTGTATTGATGTCCATGATATGGTGTGTTGTTATCATTGGGAGTAAATGAAATTTGAAGAAATGGAAATAGTGAAACCTGGTGATGGCCTTTTCTGAAAAACATCAAGGCAACTGCCATGCATGTCACCATCACCAGTGTCTTATGCCCTCAATTCATGCACACTGCAGAGAGGTTTGAGATTTACCAGGGTTATTAGTTGAAGTTTACTAGTTGTACTTACAGGTATCACTAGCAATATGTATACCTTTCTATGATTTGGCATGTAAGTCTTTTGTTTCTATCGACATTAACCTTCAACAATACACAAGTCACATTTCGTGACAATAATAGCGTCATTGTTGTTTTCCACAGTGAATATGTCGAGTTTTGTTCCAAGTAAATCGCATTTGCGGCATTCGTTGCTTTTCTTATTTCATCAAAAGAAAAAAGCAGCTGAAGCTCATCGATTACTGGTAGACACTTATGGTTAACATGCTCCAGTGATTAAAACATGTGACATGGTTTCGTCAATTTAAAAGTGGAAATTTCGATTTGACAGACAAAGAGCATCCGGGTGCAGCGTAAAAGTTCGAAGATGAGCAATTGCAGGCGTTATTGGATGAAGAGCCAACCGAATCACAACAAAAATTGGCACAAACACGTAATGTGACCGAAGGAGCAATTTGCCAACGCTTAAAAGCCATGGGAAAGATCCAGATATATGGAAAATGGGTGCCACATCAACTGAACGATAGACAGTTGGAAAATCGAAAAAATGTGAAATGCTGCTTGATCGGTTCGAAAGGAAATATTTTCTGCTCCAAATTGTCGCAGGGGACAAAAAATTGATTTATTTTGAGAACCCGAAGCAAAGAAAATCATGGCTTTCACCTGGTGAGGCCGGCCCATGGACTTCAAGGTCAAATCGCTTTGGCCATAAGACAATGCTCTGTGTTTGGTGGGACCATTGTGTTGTGGTGTACTAAGAGTTATTAAAACCTGGTGAAACGGTGGATACGAATCGCTACCGACAACAAATTATCAACTTGAATCATGCATTGATTGAAAAACTGCCGGAATGGGCCAAAGACATGAAAAAGTTATCTTGCAACATGACAACTGCTAAACTGGTGAAGGGCACATTGAAAGCACTTAATGGGGTAATATTATCACAACCGCCGTACTCTCCGGACCTCGCCCCTTCTGACTCACCTTTTCGCATCGATGGGGCACTCGCTTGCAGAGCAGCACTTCACCATTTTTGAGGAAGTCGAAAAATAGCTGGCCGCATGGTTTGCCTCAAAAAAGAAAGTTTTTTTTTTGGGATGGTATCCATAATTTGCCTAAAAGATGGGTGAAATGTGTAGAATGCAATGTTCAATACTTTGAATAAATTTTTTTTTACATTCCTCTCAAATTGTGTTTTTTCTTTATCGAAAAAACCGGCAAATTTCAACTAATACCCCTGGTAATCTAGAACTTTGATACACAATCTGGTGATTAGGAATTGTACACCACTATCTCTGATACTATGCTGGCCAAGTCCTAATGGAAATTTCTTCTATCAACCCAGTCACCTGAACCAAAGGGATGGGCCATGTTATTCCCTTTATTAATTTTGAAAGTTAAATCTGAAAATACCATCCAAATTGCTGTGGTGTTTTTAGTGTGATACAGGTTCAAACCTTTAGACACTCGCAGTTAGCTAACAGATTTATAATAGAATAGATGGGTTGCTCATATATTAATATCAAAAAAGAGCTGACCAAGTACTCTGGCTTTAGTGTGCACTCAAATGGGTATCATCTAATATTTACAGTATTTTCCCTCTCTGGAATTTAGAATTTACGTGTGAAATTTTTGAAAATGAAAGCGCATCTCCTCCGCTTCAACTGATTAAGTAGGGCAAGAAGATTGTTTATAACCATGCCTCATGGCAAATATTTGGAAATTTCTTTTTTAGAAAATGATTACTTTTCACAATATGACAATACTAAGTTTTTGGATTCTTATTTCAGCATCAATAAATAATTTCCAACAGTTAAAAACAGTTCATCCTTATACCATAATCTTCTACATTTCATTTTAAAAAAAAAACACTTTTGATTTTGCATGGGCATCTTTAGTATGAAATCAGTGGATGGGAATATTTACCCAGAAATTTCTATTTTCCATAGAAATATGTTAAGCTTCAGTTTGTATCGGTGTGGAGCATACATTTTCCCCAGATTTTGTTTTGTTTTGAATTTCAGTTTCTTGCACAAATTTTGAAAATGTGACTGTTATTAATCCCCCTAAAACTGACTAACTGGATTGAAAAAATGTTTCATTATTCTTCATCATAAATATTTTGCAATTTTTTTTCTATTCCAGTAGAAACAGAAAACAGTATAATTTTCAGCTACCACTCTGCTGCTCTTGGGGGCTGTTTGACTTCCTAAATGTTTTTCCACAAATAATAATAATAAAAAAATGATAAAATTAAATATGTTCAAAATTATTAAAATTGCAATAACACTGAAATACCCTAGTAGCCTGTCATCAAAGCCGAATGACCACTGTATGTCAGATGAGACCAGCTAATTTAGAATTCTAGTTTTGCAATTCCTCCCGCACTTTGAATTTGTTTGCCATAATATTTATGATAATATGTCTTTTGATTTTTTGTTTGTTTGTGGGAACACACAAAAACTTGTCCCAATTTGTTTATATAAAAAATACTCATTATTTGGGAATGAGTCACCCATACAGCAGCACAGTCCAGTACACAAATGCCCTTTGACAACAACTGAAGTTAACATGCATTTTCTCATTCTTCATGACCTGGTCTGGCCTCTGTTCCATTAGTTTCATCTTTTCACTCGTCTTTTGAATTGGAGAAGATTTTCCTGGCCTTCCACGACGATGGAAAGGTGTTTGCATGTATAATGTTTAGTGGTGTGTTTGAGTAGTGAATTAATTAAAGAAGAGAGAGGGTGAATCTTGTTGTTGGGTCGTTCAGGTTTAATCTTCTGATGGACACCAGATGTGCCACCAGGCCTAACATCCCCATCTGACAAGATGAATCACCATCAACAGTGTACTGTGGAGAGGTTTTGGGTTTAACCCAGGAGTTTAGTGCACATCTTGGTAATTATGAATCGTGCACCACCACCTGTTCTACTCTGCTGGTGAAGGTCTGATGATGAAAATTTCTTTCATCACTAGCCAATTAATCCTGTTCCAGCTGCTAGACCATCATGGTGCTGCAACCAATTGAGCCAAAGGGTGTGGTGCTTTATGTTTATAAGGCCATCTTAGTCTTACTTGAGCCATAACTTTAATTTTGTATCTCTTCATGTGTGTTCACTCAATGCATTGTTAATACTACTGGAACTACTTAAGATCTATATACCTCTCTCTTAAAAGTATCTTAACTCCCATATAATTAGTGTTTCACTTGCTCCAGTATGTTGTAGATTGATATTTTGTTTTCTGCTTTTTTAATGAAAAAGGTTTTCTAATTGATATTTGGAAATTGTACTCCTACCTGAAATAGTATTCTTACCCAAGGAAATTACAGAAATTGGCATATTTTTATGGATTGCTTTCAGAATCTTTTGTTGGAACATTGTCATTAATTTATAAAAGTTTTTTAAGTTTGCTTCTTTTCTTAACCAAGAATTTCACAAGCGTTTGTCCAATGAAGTCTAGTTTTTTACTAACTTGTTACTAAATTTCTAGAGTGTAGGATATTAGGAAAAGCTATAACATTTTCATGTTTTCAATTTGTTTGATAGCACTATGATTTATTTCATTTAGGCTGAAAATGAAATGAGCATTGAAGATCTGTTAGCGAAATATGGAGGAACACCTGCAAATAACACTGTAGTAAATGCTGAAGAGAATGATGGTTCAGAAGCAGAAACTGAAAATGATGAGGGTATGTTACAAATTTTTATTTGCATGCAGTTAGTTACATTTACAAAAGTAGTTAATCGACTGTGCTGTGTGCAGTTTTATTTCAAAGTAGTTATTAAATTTACAATTGCTCATTGTGCTCAACATTTTACAGTATCGGAGCATTTGTGAATGAATGCATACACATTCAATTTAGATTTTTTATATCATTTCCCATTCCAATTGCTTTCTTATAATAAGCAGCTGATAATTTTTTATGGAAGGTGATTACTGTTTGGTGTCTTTATGGGAGATATATGCAGGAATTTATTTGTTTTCAAGTTATTCTTAGATCTGTGAATTAGTTATTCATTCCAAATGGCAGCTCCTTAACTATTGAGGGAAAAATATTGGTGCAGTTTAGTCAGTATCATCTTTGCCATAAAACATGTAAAAGTGCAATATGGCATTCTCAGTTTCCGCCACAATCATTCATTACGTTAAATACACGACACAGTTAGGCACTCCAGTATTAAATTGATCTTTTCTAATCGATTGTTTATTGTAGCTAATCCTGTAAGCCTGTATTTGCAGTATTGTTTCTTGGGGGCAATTGGTACTTTATTTACACCAAAGACTTCCTATGCCTACTGTCACATTTGTACCTCTTTTCAGCTGAATTTTAGACGGTACTGTAGGAACTTAATGTAATTCAAAGGAATGTGAAACAAAGCCTTTATTTAGTATGAATATATCATAAATTGTTCAAATTATTGCAACCCTAAGACATTTACCTTTCCCCTTGTTATAGTAAAATATTAATGCAAGAGATTCTGTTGATGCAAGCTCAAGAAGTTCTTGAGGGGGAAACAACCATTCCACAATACATTTATCTGTAAATCTGTTAAGAAAGGAAAAAGTTAGGATGACTTTTAAGAATTGAAAATTTCCCATAAAAGATAGTTTCAAATACCAAAACAATTTATCTCCTTGTCGTTTATCTAATTTGTCCCATGCTTTTATCTTTCTGTATCTATTATGAGTTGCTAAGGCATATTTAGATCATGAATTAATATTTTACCATGGAACATTGATTTGACTAATACAGAAAGACTGATATATTATTTTGTAGATTTTTAATAATGAAAATGAGGAAGGAAAGGCTAATTGAAACCTGCATTTGGTGGTTATATTATCCTGCTTGTTCCTATCTTCTAACATGTGTTCTTTTATCTTTCTGCCTTTCCCTTGTTTTTTTTCATATAATTAATATGAATATCGTTTAATTCCAATATATTGTGTTCCATGCGTTCTCCTTTTTTAGTTTGTCTAGACTAGCTACCATCGTTTATGATAACTGTTGATTTTAATTATCAGTCCTTTCTTAATTGTAGATTTTTATTTACATAACTTTTTGTACTCAATAGAGGTCTGCTTACAAAATCGTTTTAATGTCCAGAATGTAGAATGTTGGAGATTCAGAGTACTTGCGTATCATCTGTGGTATGAATTAAGAGTACTTATGTATTATCTGCGGACTCTGTTTCAAGTAGTTACATTGTTAACCAGAGAGATTAAAAAATAGTAAAAGCACGTTTGTTTATATGATTTAATACGCTACATTTTATGGTGCTGAAACCTGGGATAAGGAGCTTATTGTTACACGAAGCACGACTTCCATACACTGTCTTCGCTACAAAGAAATTTGAAAGGAAGTAAATTAAACAACAGCTTCTATCCGAACCTACGACACGTAAGTTCTAGACGCTATAGAAACCTTAGCATAATATGGGCGTTCAGTAATTTAATTATGACGCATACTTGAATTGCTTTCATTTTAAAACATGCGTAACCTGCGATATTACAATGACAATTTGCACCAAATTGGTAAATAATATGACACCTACGCCATCTTATGGCCTGTGACGTGACTATCTGCAGAATTTTTTAGAACGTCTACAAAGTCAAGATTTGTTCGCAGTGACTGAAGATGCTCAGCTGCTTAATTTGAAGTGCAAACTGGAGGCAGAAAGAAGTTTAATGACTAAATTCAGTTCTGCTATTAATGATGAGATTTCCAAAGATGACTACGAATGTAATTTAAGAAGGCTTCAAAAAACCCTACGTGATTTGACAATCCTTGACTACAAAATACATGGCTTTCTGTCCGACGATGAATACTATGTCATACTATGTGAAGAGTATGTGGACATCGCGAAGAGAGCAATTTTCAAAAGAAAAAAACGAAAGATTGGAAGAAAACGGCACATTTCGTCAGCCATATCCGAGACGCCTGCTCCAGTGACAGAGTCGTCAATTTCTCAAACTGTCAAATTACCGGCTCCCTCACATCCTTCGGCGTTGGTCTCCGACTACGATGACGACAAAGGAGAAGGGGATGAAGGGCTGGGCGAGCAGACTACAAGAAGCCACATGGAGAACATGGTGAGCCACATACCTGTACGGCTACACGAGGTAACATTAACAGACAGTGGCACAAATTCACTACCGTTAAAAGGAATGTGGAAGGCTGAGGAACGAGAAATAAAAGCAGAAAATATTACAAGTGATACATTCCATCATCAACCACCAAGTCCTTGCAGATAAATTAGTGGAAGGGCCTCCAACGAAACCAAACATGGCCACATTTGAAGATCCAATTTGTTTAGCATCTCCAGTTAATGGTATAACTGCATTTCAACTGGTTTGTAACAAAAATAGACTTGCTCCCATGAAAATAGTGACAGTGCCATGACTTGACATTAGCATAGAAAGATTTCAACAAGCTCTGGAGAGATTCATTGCCATACATTGCATACCACACGCGATTTACAGGGAACTGGCTGATGTATGGTCAAAGAAAACTTATCAGCATCTCGCCAGCAAGAAAGCATGCGGAAATTTATTGAGCCACATGTGGCTTGGTGGGGAGGATGGGGGAGCAAATAGTTGGCTGCACTAAATGCTGCCTACGAAAGGTGCTTATACGCTCGATGATAGACATTGTAGCATATACGCTAAGACTGGATTCTATGTGTTGACATTAAGTGACAATTATCTTTGGTCAGCGGGCGCTGCCAAAGAATAATATAATTAGTATGAGAGAGGTAATCGCTGTAAGAAAAATGAGAGCAACGACTGTGTTAAAAACTTGCGAGAGTTTTTTGTATTGTGGGATATTTGAATTTGAATAAACATCTAAAGTTGTTGGTGTTCTATATATATGTGTGGGTTTTCTTGGTTTAGTAAATATTATTTTCACTTAAAGGCTTACATTAATATGCAACAACTGCCGAGTTAAATAAAAAGAATCATCGGCATTTTATAACCTGGCTTGCCTGGTAAGGTTGAATAGAAAATATAGCCTGTTATATTTGGCGACCCTGGACCAGAATTTATGGGTGTACTACTAATGAGCATAGCATCCTAAACGACTGGAATCTTCTGATGACGCAGTGGCAGCGGCGAGTTCCAGATTTTCATTCTACGCAGCACGGCAAGTAGAGAACATTTCCATTTATAAGTTCTGAGGTGGCAGTAATCATCAGTCATATAAAAAAAAGAAAAAAAGAAAAGAAAAGTAATTAAAATTTGAACACTGAGTGAATGACGTATAGTAAAGAACTTGAAACTGAAGCAGTAATTGTTATTGAGACTGTCTTTCTTCAGTAGTAAATCATTTATTATTTTGATAAGGAGTGAGTAGTGTGTAGTACAGAAGTATGAAGCAGTGATTTTTGCTGTGGGGATTGGCTGTCCTGAGTAGTAAAACTTTTGTTGTTGTTTGTAATATATGAATTATATATAATAATTGTATAAAACTTGCTAGAATGAGTGCCGAAAAGAGTACAGACTTAAAGAGTACGGATCTTGAATTGATATTAAATGCCATCCGAGGATTTGAACAGAGTCAAGAAAAAACCAGACAAGACATCCGAAGATTTGAAGAGAGCCAAGAAAAAACCAGACAAGGATTTGAACAGAGCCTAGAAAAAACCAGACAAGGATTTGAACAGAGCCTAGAAAAAACCAGACAAGACATCGGGATAATTAATGAAAAAATCACGCAAGTTGTACAGAGTAGTCAAGAATCTGAGAAAAGGATTACGGATTGTATTAATCAGCATATTAAAAGGACAGAAGAATTGATAGTAAGTGTGTCTGGAAGAAATTTGAAGATGGAGAAGGAGTCAGAAAAAGAACTGAAAACAATGAGGGAAGATACCATTGAAATCAAGAAAGTTATGGAGCAAGATGTCGTTGTTTTAATGGATCACTATATGGAAGAAAAGGAGAAAACTATTGTTGAAACTGTAGAAGTGTCATTAAATAAAAAAATAGAAGAAAGTCAGAAAAATGTGGAAAATAAAATGGAAAAAATTTTGGAAGGCCAAGTACGAAGTTATGTAGAAGCTGTTGAAGAAAAAATGAGTATAGCAGAAGCACGAAAAGAGTCGTTAAAAGAGACATTCGAGGAAGAAGAATTAGCAGATAATGATAGCGAGCTACAGTTAAGTATTAACGAAAGTGAAGAAATTGAAAATGTTCCTAGCATCTATGGAGAAGATTACGAATGCAGAAGTAGTGAGAATGAATATGAAGAAAATGATGAAAGTGAAATAAGAATGTTTTTTATAAGGAGTTTTGACGAAGAAGAAGATGAAAATGTATTGCAGATGGGAACCGAAGAAAAGAATATTGTACCAGGTCCAGGTAGCAATAAAAGAACGAATGTATTTTTCCGGCACGGTAATACAGAAGCCGCTACATATGTTTCTTTTGACAGGAAAGATGAGAAGGGATCGATGGAAGTATTGTTGCAGGACACAATCGATGACGGCCGACACCGAATTACTTCAAATTATTTGAGAAAAGAGTACTCACCTGATATAAGTACAAGAGAAGTAGTTGAATGGTCTCATGAAAAGGAAAACTGGAAAACAAGAAAGAAATTACATGAAGGGCTGGAAGAATATGTAAAAGTGGCAGAAAGGAATTGGAAGAGGCGGAAGAAAAAGCTACGGTAGAACTACGTGTATGCAAGAAGCTTATCGGGGGCAAGTATTTCCATTATCGGTTCGTTTGTAGAATTTATTTTTGGTGAAAACTAGACAAAATTCTTGCGAAATAAATGCAGAGATTAAAAAATTCTTTAAAATATATCACGGACCTTTTAAGATTGTTGTTAAGCCAAATGCGAGCGCCTATTTACTTGCTTATGCCAAATCTAATAAAATATTAGGATTAAGAAATGTGATCGATTTAAAATTGTATAGAACAAAGGACTGAAAAGATAAAATGTTAAGTAATTGTCAAAGTAATATTGTATTGATCTTAAAACAGAATAGTATCGTAAAAGAAACATGAAAAGCATTCCAATGGTTCATAGTAATATGTAATGTTATTGTTAGCGCCTTGTTGTGATGAAAAAAGTAGCATGATAAATGTAATGGTTAAGATTGAAATTTGAGCATGTTTAATCTGAACTGAGTGTACGTGTCAGGGGGAACGAACAATTATAGAATTGGACGCTATATAGTGCATATGATGCCAGATTTAGTGACAAGCAAAATTGTAAATAGTGAACTGATATAAACTGTGAAAGTACTTTGGATTTTTAATCGAAATTATTAGCATAATGTGCCAATGCAAACTAAATTTGAGAAGAACTGTTGGACATTATATTCAAGGAGAAAATGTTGTCATCCATTGTGTAGTTCAATAACTTCTCGGCAAATTAAAAATTGTGCTAAATTTATTAATCTGCCTCGAAGTGGGGGGCAGGTGTAGCATATACGCTAAGACTGGATTCTATGTGTTGACATTAAGTGACAATTATCTTTGGTCAGCGGGCGCTGCCAAAGAATAATATAATTAGTATGAGAGAGGTAATCGCTGTAAGAAAAATGAGAGCAACGACTGTGTTAAAAACTTGCGAGAGTTTTTTGTATTGTGGGATATTTGAATTTGAATAAACATCTAAAGTTGTTGGTGTTCTATATATATGTGTGGGTTTTCTTGGTTTAGTAAATATTATTTTCACTTAAAGGCTTACATTAATATGCAACAACTGCCGAGTTAAATAAAAAGAATCATCGGCATTTTATAACCTGGCTTGCCTGGTAAGGTTGAATAGAATAATATAGCCTTGTTATAACATTCAACGATTTCAGAAAGTACTGACCAATGTTGAAGCCTAACTTAACTGCAGACCCCTAACAAAAGATGAGGAGAATGGAGATGTACTTACTCCATTTCACTTCCTGGTCGGAGGCCGACTCACATTACCGCCCTCTGGACCAGAATCTGCAACAAACACGTCTGTAAAGGAATTTAAATTGCAGCAGCAGCTGGAAAATTGATTTTGGAAGCGGTGGAGAAAGGAGTACTTGTTCCACCTTCAAGGTTTGCACAATTTGGGAAATCACAGAAAGAAGCCAGCAGAATTCGAAGTAGGAGATTCTGTCCTTCAAGAAGATCTGAGGCCATATCACCTGGAGGAAGACAAGAACGCACAAGCTGAAGACAGGAAGAGACGGTATCATATGAACGGCTGTCCTGTCTACTTCAGAAGGAAGACTAATCACCAAATCTGTCTATCTGGTCCTCTCTCTGGAGATTGACCACGGTTGGCAGGATGTTGGAGATTAAGAGTACTTGCGTGTCATCTGTGGACTTAATTAAGAATGCTTGTGTATTATCTGTGGACTATGTTTCTAGTAGTTATGTTGTTAACCAGAGACATTAATAAAGAGTAAAAGCACGTTTGTTTGTATGATTTAATACGCAACACAGCCAGAACTAAGAACATTTTAAAAAATATTATCGCATTAGTTCCCTACGGAGTATAGATTTATCCATTCATGATAGTATTATTATTGGGTAGAAAGGATACTGCAGAGTAAGTATATTTGTTGTAATATTCCAAGAATGTACTCCTAGGCATACTGTTTCTTAGAAATGGTGGGATTTTGGTCTAATTACTTCATTTCAATTATTAAAATTAGAATTTATTTTGTATACATACTGACAAATAGTGAGTATGTGAATATTCCTTTTATATGGAAAATAAAAATAAATTAAACCCGCCTCTCCAAAGTTAAAGGGAGGATGGCAGCATCAACAAAAAGTAGTTCACAAAAAAACATGATATTTCAGACAAAACCTTTTTTTTTCCTTCACGAAATACTCATGTGAATGAGTTCACATAAAGTGTTGACTGTATGTGCTTGCTCGAGCTTGATTAGGTATCTAACTTCTTGATAAATTATTTTTTGTTGCTCCTGCTCCTTCAGCAGCATTGGCACCTGGTGTTTTGCCAGTAACTCGTGGACTCGTAGCCCATTGTGGCAAGGCGCGTTGTCGTGATGAAGTTGCCAGGTAGTGGAGATGTCTTTCCTCATCCTGATGACACTTTTTCGCAGTCTTTCCAGTACATCAACGTAGAAGGCAGCGTTAACCGTCTGTCCTTGAGGAACAAACTCCTTATGGACCATTCCTTTGCTGTCGAAAAAGACAATGAGGATTGTTATCATTTTTGATTTGCTCATTCTTGCCATTTGGGGCTTGGGGGACTGGTCGGTGTGCCACTCACAGCTTTGGCACTTAGTTTCTGGGTCGTATTCAAAAACCCAGGTTTCATCACTAGTGATGACATTGTCCAAATAATGAAGTTCAATTTAAACACGTTGCAAAAGTTCACATGAAATTTCCGCTTGGTTGTTCTTTTGGTCATCTGACAACACCTTGGCGCACTAAATCTTCAGTAGCAGTGTAAAACACATCAGTAGACGGCAAGTTCAGTTCATTGGCAACCATCTTGATAATCAATCAACGGTCAGAGTCCAACAATTGTCGAACACGAGCCACATTGTTGTCAGTTTTGCTGGTTGACGGCCGCCCAGAGGGTTTTTCATCGTGAACCTCTTCCCGGCCCTAATTAAAGGCCTTTAACCACCTCGAAACTTGTGAGTAGGACAGAACAGAGTCTCCGTAAGCCTCTCAAATCATTTTGTTAGTCTCCTCAATAAATTTTTTTCAGTTTAGCACAACACTGGGCACACATAACATTGGACTATCATCGATTCCATTTTTTTCGTAACACGGTCAGTGCTCAGAGGTTCACAATAACTGACATCCTGCTACTTCCACAGCTTGTAGAACAGCGAGACCAGTTTTGAGCCAAAGCTTAGCGTCATCCCTCCCCCCCCCCCCCCCCCCCCACCACTACCACCACCACCTACTCCAAGTGGTTCAAACCCACTCCGACCAATAGGAGCGGCACAGGAATTTCAGTTGCATTACTTTTGGAATGCTTTTTGTAATTCCCAACTGTGTACATTATAAATCAATAAATGTTCCAATAATTTTTTATTAAAAAAAAAAAAAAAAGTATCTAATCTATTGCAATTGTTGTAACACCCTTTATGATGCTGTAGATCAAGTGACTATGGAACTAAGGACCATAGATAACACACTTGCTTAGTCTGTTCAATGAATATGCTATTCTATTAAAATTTTAAATTGGCCATTGTCATAATCCTTTACAGAGCATTGTGTTGGCAGATAGTTTTCTAAATTTCTTGCTTCATTTTACCTGTGTATGGGCTTGAGTGTAAAATCTACTTTCTTTATTGTCAGTTGTGGGTTTCCATCTTACCTGTTTAGATTAATTTTCAGAAGAGGTACTTTTGGCTCATTACTCTTACATCTTTTCTAGTATGACAACAATTTTATTTCTCCTTGTTTTGAAATTGTCTGTTTAATTTCACTTATCTTTGTGGGTTGGATATACACTTGCTTAACACACAAAACTTTAAGCAGATTTAAAGAGGAGTCATTTTAGTATTCCAGCATTACATCATTTCTACATCGCTACTTTTTGATTCTCAGTACCATGTGTGTGTAGCAGATGTTGGTTTGCATCAGTCAAAGATGTTTGTGTTTGAGACATTAATTGTAAACTTGACACATCATTTGTATTTTAAAATCAATTAAATTTGGAAGGTAAAGGCCATATTAAAATGTTACATTATTTATATTTTAAAAAAATTGGGGATAAGAATAACTGGACATCATTTATTTATTAATAATCAATAATGATTTTTTAATTTTTTAGCTGAAGGGGAAAATAGTGTTACTGGAAGTGATGCTGAAAGTAGCAGTGAAGAAGAAGCAGAAGTTGGTTTAAAGACACTTATAAACGATGAGAGCGTTCATAGTGCAGATAAGGTACTCTACAATTCTTTTTTCTATAAAAGTTCTTTTTGAAGATTTAAGATTTATGTAGAGAGAGAGAGAGATAGAAAGTGTGATGGTTTATAAAGGTGTTCTTTCATTTACATTTTGTTATGGTCAGATATATTATTCCAGGTTATTACATGTAGTATTATTTTCATGTCATTAGAAAACTGATGATAACAAAATGGAAAACACTTTTAGACAATATCAAAACAAAAAAAGATTGGTACACTAAACCAAACACTTTCCAAAGTAGCAGAGAGGTGGGCTGTGACATTGCAAGGAAAGCACAGTTACGCATTATTTTGGGCAATTTCTTTTGCAAAGGCACGACAAGGCTAACGTGTGCAAACACAACACTTTCTTGTGGAAATATTGCCTAATTATGTTTGTATTTTTGTGTGTGTGTGCTCTGTCAGAGTCCTCCTAGCTTGAGCTTTGCTTAGTGGTTCATTGACTTTCATTTTCCTTTTAAATTACATGATTTTTTGTTTTGTTTAGTAGAAAACACTTACAAACTATATTTTTTCCTAGGTTGTTGATAATGAAGCAGCTGGTAAAGAAATAAATGATGTTGCAGCATTGGCTGAAAGTATACAACCAAAAGGAAACACATTGTCATCTACAAGTGTAAGTAGAAACGTCATTTCTTCAAACTTGTCAAATTTTTACTGTATATAAATATTACTAACCAACTACTTATAAAAGAATGTCAAATATATCATTTATATTTATAAAATAAAAAAAATAAAAACTCTATCACTCGCCCTCCTTTTTTTGTGTTAAATTATATATTTTTTTCTTTTGTCCAATAACAGCAATATTGTAACAGATTGCTGGATGTTCATATTTCCCAATGTGTTGGTAGGGTACTTTCTCAGTAGCACAAATACATTGAGTGTTAAATATCTGGCATTCTGTTACAAAACTTCATCTGGAAATGTCTTCTGACTGATTGAAAACAATTTTATAATGAAACAAAAGGCACTGATTGGTGAATATGAAAAATAAGAAAAGAGGGCGGAACAATGTCAGATCACCAATGGCAGCAAGATGGTGAAGAAACAAACATTAACTGTCTTGTCATCACTGGTGGTAATTGATAGTTTCTTTATCTTTGCTTATTTACACCCATTCAAGGTCACAGAAAATATATGCATTTATGCATTAAAAATACCCTTGGAACAATTTAACTTGTGACAGTGTTACTGATACAAGCTCTCTAGGAAAACCAGACATTTGCAGTGGGTGGCATTGTTCATGTGAGCATCAATACGTGTGAGAACTTCACACGATAATATAGAATCCACAACGGCTTCCTTTACTATTGATTAGATTGCCTGGCATGACCTACAGTATCCCATTGCTGGACAAGCACCCTTTGGTGGTAGACAGTGGTCATGTTGGTGGTGTTAGGGTTGCAATCCTTCATCCTAGAGTGTCCCATGCTTCTTAAAATAGATTTAAGTTTGGGGACTGAATTGGACACTCCTGATATGGGATGTCCTGATGTTGCAGATACTCATCCTCTAGTCCAGGAATGCATTTTATATGTGCTGTGTTCAATTTTTCTCACCTTAGCAATACATGTGGACATTTGGCTTGTTGACTTGAAGAGTCAAAGATAAAAAGAAAATAGATGTGGAGGTGGTTTTTTTTAAATTATTAATTTATATTTTTAGGTTGTAACACCAATACCGTTCCTGTTGAAACATTCGCTTCGAGAATATCAGCATATTGGTTTGGATTGGCTTGTAACCATGTTTGACCGTAAACTCAATGGCATATTAGCAGATGAGATGGGTCTGGGAAAGACTATCCAAACAATTTCTTTACTGGCTCATTTAGCCTGTGAAAAAGGTAAGTAGACATCTGATATCTTCAAGTGTACCGTTATTATTAATAAGCCTCCCCAAAAATCTGTCACATGTATTTATCGAGTTATAATACTTATATATATTATTTCATCTGTCTGGCAGGAAGGTGTTGATTTATAATCCCTATATCTTATACTCTTTTGCTAAGTCCTCCTCATCCCCTGCTGCCACTACTTAGTCATCTGCAAATAACAGACTTCATAAACAGATTCCATCAATATCCATTTATCCCCATTCTTTAGCACTTTGTTCTCCAGTTCTTTAATGTGCTTTGAATGTATATCTTGGACAAACAGCTACAACATTGCTTTAGTCCCGTGTTAATTACGAAGGGTTGGGAGACTTGCTATCCGGCTTTTACAGTTTCTTTAACATTCTTATAAATTTTCTTAATGGCTCTTACATATATTCCATTTTTCAAAATATTGAATAATTTACGTCGTGGGACATTATCATATGCTTTTTCCAAGTTGATGAAAGCAAAATGTGTTTTAAGTTTATTTCCATCCTCTTTTCTATTAGCCATTTCAAGAAAAATAAGTTATCATTACTGTATCAGTAATAAGTATATGTTTCTCCATCCGGTTTTTCAATATTCAACCATGGAACATTCCTAGTAAGCTGATAACACTTATTCCCAAATAATTACTTATTGTCTCTTTTATCCAATTTTTTTGTAAATGCTACTCATTTAAACTTTAAAAACCTGTGGCAGGTCTTCTTCCAATTAAAATTTATTAAACATCTTTGTTAGTAGTTCCCAATGGATGCTTGCTCCATATTTAACTAGCTCAGTGGCTGGATACGTTCGTCCATACATGATGTATCGACATCTAGCTCCTTTGTCTTCATCAGGTGAAATGTTAGGTCAAAGTTGCTACTGCGGCAACACATACCACCTACATCTCGCAAGGGGGTCTCCATTAATTACCTAAGGTGAAATGGGGGAGGCGGTCCAGCGAAATCTCACTAAGGGGGAGGGGGGGTCAATGGAAATCTCACATGAGGTTTCGAAATTCTTGCTCTGGAAACGACCTGGGGGGGGGGGGGGGGGTTTATAACTGCTCTTGGAAACATGAGAGCTAAAAAAGTCTCAAAACACTATGAGGTCAATTAGCGGGGGAGGGGGGGTGGTTGTCTCCCATCAAAATCTCGCGTCATTTCAGAATGGGGAGAGGGTCTGACCAAATCTCACCAGAGGCGGAAAGGGTGGGGGGAGATCCAGAGTTCTGGATAAACACCTCGTGTAATGGATGCCCCCCCCCCCAAGTCCAGAGTTTCCATTCTTAATTTGGTTTGGTCAAATTTTCACCTGATTCAGAGAAATAGGTTCTTCGTTTGCATATTCTAGGTCACTTGCTTCATGGAATGCTCATTTATATTAATTTCTGGTTAAGTTGATAAAGACTTAAAATTTCCCACCCATGCTTACATGTTATGAGTGGAATTTGGGTCTTTTCTTTCATATGTGTTCTAAAAAATATATTATTTTCAAAGCTTCAGTGACTGGCTAAACATTTGGTAAAGGCTTCTTTCAATTTAGTTTCAGTTTGGCTGTGTGTTATAAACGGTGATACTACTAAAATTATGTTGCACCTATTTTAGCCATACATTTATTCTTAATGTCAATTCTCTTACCATCCTGATAGTTTTTGCACAGTATTCAGTAATCATATTCCATGGTCTGTTTCAGAACATGATATTTTACAAACTGAGTAAACAAAAAATCAGAGCTATTAGCTATTGGTATTATACTGTGTAAATAAAATTTTCCCTCAGAACTAGCTGAGTGAGTCAATACATAAAACAAGTTCTTTTAGTGGTCAAATCTCTGCCATTATTGTCAAGTGAAATTTTGAAGTTTATTTGTAGGCTTGATGAGTTGACCATTTCATAACTACAGTGGCAGTCAACAATATATAAATAAGTAGTCAGTAGCTAAACCTAAAGCTGTGTAGATTTCTTGTGATATTTGTGGTAGGTGTAGTTTCACTCCCTTAATATTTCTGTAATATGTCTTAATGTTGGTTTCTTTCTCTGTTGTCATTATGCGGAGAACAATTAATTATGCACATACATTTTACATTGAATTACAATGTGTTTGTTTGATTTCTTTCTTTTCACTTTTGTGTTCTGCATTGAATGGTATTCATGAATGAAGTTGAAACTTTAACTGAAAACTTACAGCAGATATTGATTAAAATAAAGGGTTGACAATATCTGAAATGAATCTTTTGAATAGGAAGGAGAAAGATATTTCAAAAGTTCACAAATTATTTTGGGAAGGAAAACCACGCAAAATGTTTTTATTTTTCAGATGATTGGGGTCCTCACTTAATTATTGTTCCTACCTCTGTAATGCTGAATGGGAAATGGAACTCAAGAAGTGGTGTCCTGCCTTTAAAATTCTTACCTATTATGGAACACAGAAGGAGCGGAAACAGAAACGTACAGGTGAATCTACAGAAGTCTCTTTCCCTCTTAATCAAAATATCATTTCGATGATGAAATACCTTTTTTTTTTGTTAATTCAGTTGTTATTAACATCTCTTGTGCATAGATTAATGTAAAAAGTTGCTTAGTATCTGATCGATATCTTAACTGTGAAATTTCTCAGTAATCAGTTCATCATATTTCTTGATAATAGCATTCCCAAAAATGTCAGTAAAAATTGTTCATTTACATCATCTAAAAATCTTATTTTTAAATGCCAAATGTTAAAATAATATATTATCAGGTTATTTAAGAACATCGAATGAAAAGAGACCTTTATACTACAGTGTAGTTACTGAAAGGCCAATTGTGCCTTGATCTTCAATACAGTTTACCTGATCATTAACATACAGGTGTGGCTGCAAGTCTTAAAGTGCCATCAAATTGATCGATATCTTAACTGTAAAAGTTCTCAGTAATCAGTTCATCATGCTGAGTCCAAATCCCAGGCCCAGTGAACCCGCCATCCTAATAGCGATTTTTAGATGATTTCCTAAATCACCAAGGCAAATGCTGGGATGGTCCCCAATCTTCACCTCATAAACTACACATTTCACAGATGAGTTGCCGCATTTTAGCAGGTTCCCTCACATGAAGCAGAAGACTCAGGAAATAAAAATTCCTAAAGTGAACCAAACAACATTCAATGGTCTCCCAGGACTAAAAGCCATAAACAAGAGAGAAAAAAAACCATTTATGATGTCTGTAATAATAATAAATTGGTGATTATAAGGAAACTGCTTTTACGCAGTGTAAATATCAGAGCGTAGGTAAAATGAACCCATTTCTTGACAAAATTAACACAAAAAACCAAGATGAACACAGTTGTTGAACATTTTGGTTTAAAAACTATTTGAGCAGAGGGGGCAGGACATTTGGCAAGGTAGGTGTGCACACAGCAAGGCTTACCATATAACTGTTATGATGAGGTGTGCCATTGGTTGGGAGTTATAATGTTTGTTATTAAGGGCTATGATTTTGAGTGCTATTTAAAATGTTCAAAGATTAGCAGTTAGTAACAGTTCACCAATTCTGCTCCTTCAAATAAAATGCCGTTATCTCCCCACCTGGGAACTACAAGTTGAAGTTGTTTGACTTTGAATAATTCTCTACGTATTTATTTAAAGTACACTGTCATTTAATCTTGAAGAACATTTTTCAAAGCCAAACTGTATCAATTTGACGTCGATCCATTGTTCAACAATATACATTGCAGGTTAACTTTTGAAGAAAGCAGTATGCACTTGAAATACAACATTCATTTCATTTAAACTAGTCTCAAAAATAGTCCTAAAGGGTTATAAATTGGGTTTGGATCTTTATGACCAAAAAATATAGAAATATGCATGCAAATATGATATTAAAAAGGGTAAATATGACCTAAAAATGACCAAACATTTAAATTTACTATACATCAAAACATGCTTAATTATACGTCATTTGTATTATCTAGTAGACAGCATAATTTGCTTCTATGCACTCACTGGACCATTGGAAAATTAAATTTTAAATCGCTTTGTGGAAGTAACTTTAATTTCCCATAATTTATAGAAAATAACTCTTTCATCTGCACTAAAATACTCCTCTCCATATTCCTTAACATTACACTTTCAGAAGAAAAAAATATTCAGCATGGTGGTACTCGCTAATCCACTGCTGATTCAACACTGACTGAGGAACTATTTTCAGAAGTATTGGTGACGAGACATTGATTGACGCAGATCGACACAGGCGTAATGCTACTGCATTGTCGAGATTAAAAGGCGGGCAGAACATTGACAATTTAATTTAATTGCAATGGAGCACAGGCTCCGGTGGCAATTTCCCTACGCCCCCATCTTTCCCCTATCCTGCACCCACCTACATTTGCCCTCTACAAATTTTATCTTTAAATTCTTTCAACTTTTTTGGTAAATTATTCATCATTTCTCTTGGTAATTCATTCCAATCCCTGACACCCTTACCTAAATAAGAGGATACTACACTACCATATTCGAGCAATGGTCTGACCAAAGTTTTGTAACTGAGACTGACAATGTATAACTTTAATCCTTGACTGATAAATTCTGATCAATTCAGTGACAAATAGTTTTGTTTTTTTCCTCCAATGTATAATATGAGTACTGTTATGTGAATAAGTATCTTAATTTCTTTTCATCTATAAATTCCAGTGAATTGCTGGTATTATTAAAAAGTTGCCAGATATATATGACCATAAATATTATTGTAATATGACCAAAACTATATAATTTCCTAAACTCACTCACATCAATAGCTATTGGCTGAAGAAGGCGACATCGCGCACCAGCCCTCCCTCACAAATTAACAGCAATCAGAGACATTATTACAAGAAATTCGAGGTTAAATGCAGAATTTAATAGCTAAGCAACTACTATGAAATGACATAATACATTCATTAAGTTTGCTTTTCGTAGCATTTCATAGTTAAAAAAAAATCGATAAACTACACGACTGAAGAAACATGGAACTGCTTTGCAGTAACATGTCGCTAATGAAAGCAACATAAAAAAAACTAACAATAAAAGGAAAGAAATGCTGCGAGACAATATTTACATGGAAAAGAAAGGGGGAAAAACTCCCAACACTCACCAAAGTTGAAAGGAGGAGGGCAGCAGCAATACAAAACAACATACAAACAAACAAAAATACCAAAATTGTTCATGGTCCTGCTGTTATCGAGAATGCCAATTGTCATTCCAGCCTACGCTAATGTTCAATTTAATTTAAACTTTTGCTAATGTTGCGGCTTGACCAAAGTTCATACATTACATATGGTATATTCGCTTTTTATGAATTTTACTGACCACATCCATTAAGTCTTTATTCATGATCACTGTACGTGTGATATTAGGTTGTTTAAAGTGGACATCAGACCAAATATGTTACAGAATCGAGTATTCCGGCAATTCATTTCTTCGGATTCTGAGATATGTCATAGTTTTTGAATTTAACAAAGTGCAACACCAAGATATTCAATATAATTGCTAGCTGTCATATCACCTCCCTCTCCCCTCCCCCTCCCCCCTTCCCCCTTACAAACCAAGCTACCATCCACATGCTTCACATGTTCAAACCAACCCCTCTACATTCACCGATTAATCCATTTCCACTATTGTTCAAATAATAACTGCCTTGAGGTCCATTACCAGGATCCTATGTTATGTGGAATTGCTTGCCATGGAAATCCTGGTCACATCAACCAAATTATTTTAGAAGGTCACGGTATCTGTCAACAACTTTGCCGAATTCCGTAACTGATCTTTAAATTTTTTCCCATCTTCATCAAATTTCAGTATGACAAAGGTTTGAACATTTCAAATGTTTTCGGTTATTACACTTGTTCTGAAATAAGCTTTGCTTTATGTGTGAAAATTAAAGTAATTATGCACCAAATTTTCATTTGACTTCTCCCTTCGAAATTTTACTCTATGAAAATTCGTTTTGATTTTAGTTTATACCAATACCCAAATCTATCATTTTCAAAACTGTAATTAGGGCATTTTAACCAAGACCCTTTACTATACATTAAAGTGGCTCCAAAGCCATCCATATTGAAAATACTTTGAAATTACATTTTAAATATTTCTCATTGATATTATTAACTGAAACTATTCTTATTGTTAAAAATTCTCTTTTTTGTAACAAGTGCCTCGTGAATACTCTGCAATCAAAAAGTTATTATTTTATGTTATCAAATGCTGTCTGTTCTTTATCAAAAAAAAAAAAAAAACTTTTGAAATGCGTTACATTGTTTTGATATTATTTTCTATACAACTTCCATTACTTATGTATTAATCTTCTTAATTGCTGAATTACTTATGATTTTATATTGAAACTTTTTTTCAGTTCTTTTTGCATTTAGCTTATTTTTTTTCTGTTTATTTAACTGAATAAACCTTGTCTCCCTTAATAATCTGACCCTACTGTTTGCATCCACCTTGACATAACTCGCACCAGCTGTTCCACAAGATATCTCCAAAAATAACTTACAGATTTTTGTCTTTAATAAACTGTGGTATTATCTGTGAATGACATGTCCTCATCTCAGGTCCAAAATCTGATAACTAACGAACCTTGTATCTTTGAAACTATGTCTCCAAGGCCGTACTACATTACAACTGGCTTGACCTGGGAGAACAGATGGAAAACTACCACCCTTGTCCCATAAACCTTATTTTACTGTTGCCCATAGGTCAAACTTTTGTATCTTTCAGACAATTCAAACTAAAGAAAGACAGTAAGCTGTTCTGGACATTTACTTTTTCTAACTGGGTTGTGTATAATGTTTCTTTTCAGAAGGCATCTGTTATTATGAATTTTTTTTTTTTTAATTTTCAGGCTGGACAAAACCAAACGCCTTCCATGTGTGCATCACATCTTATAAATTAGTGATTCAAGACCACCAAAGTTTTCGGAGGAAAAAGTGGAAATATCTCATACTTGATGAGGCGCAGAACATAAAAAATTTTAAATCTCAGAGATGGCAGTTGCTTTTAAACTTTCAAACTCAGAGGTTATTATTTTACTCCATTTATATTTTGCTGGAAACTGTGTAGTTTTTACAAATTGAGCTTATATCATGTTGTTTCAGTTCTGATATATGAACTATGCTGTTTAAGTGTTACTGATATGACTTTTAGAGAATTAAATTCTATAAGTCTGAAATGTTTTCTTATTTGTTCCTGATCTTTCACACTTGTGAATATTGCTGCTGCATGAAGGCTTACAAAGGAGTAATTTTAAATTTGTAAAATCTGAAAAAGGTTTCATAAAATTCAACTTCCTATCAAAACTGTTTTTATAAATAAATTAAGAACTCCTTCACACTATAACATCAATTAAGTTAAAATATATTAAACAATTGGAGGAATAAAGCTATGATTATAAAGTTATGTCTTGTGAAATATTTTTATATGACTTTTCTGAATCAACTTCATAACATAAGAGCAGTACGTAATAAGTGATCAGTCTAGGGAAAATTTCAGCAGTAAATTATGTATAAATGTTGTTAAAATATTTATTCATTCAACTAATTTGTTGCAACACTTCTGAGCTATCCTGCAACCAAAATCTAAATTATGAATTTTACCTCCTATTCCTCCAATTAAAGATGTGATATGACACTGAACTTTACAATTTCAGGGGTAAAGTGCCTCCATCTTGCTGGTGTGGCTTTAAACTCCCTTAAGTTATATTTGTCCGATTGACCAAGTTTCTTGCTGCAGCTAATCACAAATGTGAAATTTGGAGTTGTAAATATGAGGTGTTGAATAAAATTTTACCCAAATATGCCCAAATGACTATATATAAATCCTTTTACAACTCTAAGCATTAGAAACTTGGATCACAACAGTGAATGATTAGTGTAGGTTATAGGCTAGAGATTTAAAATTTGTGAAAAGTATAGAGCGCAAAATAAGATGAGTGTAAACAATTTGGAGGTAGTCTGGAAACTGAATTGGAATGTTAAGACGATGACACAAACCATACTTGTGTGATAGATGAATGCAGTTTATAGGAAAAGAATCTGAGGGTTCCTGGAAGCTGGATGATGTTAGGAGAGAAATTGAAAACAAACATTTCAAGTGGGAGGTGATAATGGAAGGAAAATTTTGGATGAGCAGAAGATGATGGTGATTGTAGTCAACATCTAGACTGAGTAAACTATAACAAACCAGATATGTATGCATGTACCTCCAGTGATAGGTCAAAGTTTGGAAAAAAGATTAGAATATCAAGATTTTACGATGTTATGAATGTAATTAGAGTTAATCATCAACCAAGAACCTAAAAATTCAGTTTGAGGTGCCTTTTCCTGAAGTTGTATTTTTGTATACCTACTTTTTTAAAGTCATTTGGCATGTAGTCTTGTTCATATTTGTTAGGTAAAGATCTGCTTGTTTCAGTGCAGCAGTTTGATGATAATATGTTGACTTGCGGGATGTGACGAGGTACGGGAAGTCTAGTTTCAGATTCTTATATTGGCCTACCAGTTATTGGATAAAGGAAACAAAGAAACTGCCGCGAGGCACTGAAAATAAGATAAGATAGGATAGGGAAAATAAAGTTACTCATCACTTACCACAGATGAAGACAGGAGGGCAAGACACGTAAAAACACAAAAACAAACGAATTGCACAATATTTCGACTTTAGTCTTAGTCATGTGGGAGGCGAGACATATGGCAGGGGGAAAGATGTGGTCACATCGCAACCCGCCACATGATTCATGTGTTTCTGTGTTTTACGTGTCTCGCCCTCCTGCCTTCATCTGTGGTAAGTGACGGGTAACTGTTTATTTTCCCTATCCTATCTTATTTTCAGTGCCTACCAGTTATTGACAATTTTTGGATTCCTGTGTACCAAACTGGGTATTTTCTGTTTCAAAATAGCTAATTTTGTAAATGAAAATAAGATAGGATAAGTAAAGTAACCTGTCACCACGGATGAAGGCGGGAGGCCCAGACAAACACAAACGGAAGCTCACTGTCCAATATTTTGGTTAATAACCTTACTCATGTAGGAGGCGAGACATATGGCATGGGGAAAGATATATACACATACAGATCTAGCACAAGAATGAACCAAAGATGAATTGGTTAGGACTGTGCTGGTGGTGAGTGGAAAATGTTGACCAACTTAACTGTGGGGAAAAAATAATATATGTTGATAACCAGTTGAGATAAAATAATAATAATTCCAGTCTGTTACAAGGGAGGAAAGTAAATAAATAAAATTAGAAAGATACAAAATTATATTAAAAACATGAAAACAATTTGACTTAATTTATAAAAAAAAGTGATAGATTTGTGTCTGGTGTCAAGGATGTATTGATTCTTTTGGTATCAACCTACACTAAGACCCCAGCTGTAAACCTGTCACAATTTTAATATATTTTTATATCTTTATAATTTTATTTATTTATTCACTCTCTCCAAACAGAACAAAATTATTATTATATATATATATATATTTCTCCTCCACTGGTGTTTGATCTTTGGTTCATTCAGGTGGTGGGTCTGGATGTGTGCACATCCACATGTCTCACCTCCTGTATGAGTAACGTTATTAACTGAAGTTTGGTAAAGTGAGTTTGATTTTTTTTTTTATTTTGATTTTTTTGGCCATCCTGTTTTCATCTGTGGTAAGCGACAAGTTATTTCACCTATCCTATTTTCTTTTTCTAACAGCACTATCTAATTTTGTAAGTGGAATAGTCAATGTTGCTCTCACTGCATATGAAGTCTTTCATTGACTCAAATATATCAGCATGACCTTAACACCCTGTTCCCAATAAAAGAAATAAAATCTAGTTAGTAGGGTCAATGATAGTGTGTGTAAACTATTCACTTAGTAAATATGAAAGTATTAAGGCTTTGCAAAGAAGAAAAAACGAAGAGAAAAGAAACAAACATTTGAGTGAGTTACTGAAAAGATTGGTCCAAGGTTACAACATGAAGGAGCAATCATTTGAGGATGGAACATCTTGTCTAATGGGTCAGCAAAGTTTGAAATGAATGTGATGGAAAGAAAGCATGATGAAGGTGTGTGTGTGTGTGTGTGTGTGTGTGTGTGTGTGTGTGTGTGTGTGTGTGTGTACCTTAATCTTGCAATAGTGAGACACAAGGTGGATATGTACACACCATCCATCTGGTGAGAGGAGGTGGCATAGCATAGGTGTTGGTAAAGTGGGAAAACTATCAAATTAATAATGCTGGAGGTATGTTATCGTTGAAAGTGAGGGAACATCACAAACATGAGGGGATAAATATTTTAAATTTTTAGATTGGAGAGATGTGGTATAAAAATCTACAAAATGCAAACAGTAGTAATAAGTAGTGCTGGACTACTGCCAAGGAATTATTGGAGAGTGAGGATATTCTGGTGGGCTAATTTCCTTCGTTGGAGTTAGGGGAAACTCTGATGGCCCTAACTGTAAAACAGTTGTTGAAATCACTCAACTTGCAGGAAGTGGCATGTTTTGGCACCTGATGGATTACATTTCTGGTATACACTGTTTGTGGCCGTTCATTCTGATAGCCAGTGCATTAGTGGTGGGTCCAATTGTATGTATAGTAACAATGAAATAATAGGTGCTAAGTAGTGTAAAGGAATTACAAAGTAGAATAAGGAAATGAGTCACCACTTACCTTAGATGATAGTTGTGAGGAGAGAACAAGTAAAACAGACAAAAATCCTAATGACATAAATTTTCGGGTTTTAGCCCTTTGTCAACTAGAGAACATTTATGAACTATGCTGTTATTACTATCCTGAGTATGTAGTATCATGTCTTGGAAACTACACAGTATGTTTGTTAACAATAACATAAATTGAAATGTTGGGTACTCTGCCAAGATTTAGAATTTTAATTATAGGTTGGAAATGATTACTTTTTACTATAGATACATATTGTAATATCATAAATTAAAATGACAAAAGTTTTATAGTAGCCAATGTATCAGAAAATTAGGATTATTCTTCTTACAACCCATAATTAATGATATTGATATCTTACTTATTGTAGCTTTGATTGTCACATTCAGTTGGTAAAAATACCTTGGGGCTTGGACAGTTAATTTTGGACATTCCTATCGATCACCGAGTTTTATTTTGATGTAGTATGTAGAATGATTAAGCAGTTAGTACCTCACTTTCTTCTAAGTAAGGAAATAACAAAAAAAAAAAAAAAAAAAAAAAAAAAAAAAAAAAAAAAAAACTGGTTTGGTCATTCCATATCACCTCTAGTGTTATCACTGGTGTGTTTTTGCTGGGTGCCACTGGTTATATCAACCATCTTTAGAATAAGTGGTTACTTCTACATGTATATTTGGATGGAGAGAAAAGTTTTTAATGTAACTGAACTTCCATACTTGCAACAAAGGGAAGTTAAAGGTTCAAATGGCTGCAGAAATATTTTGTCAATAAATAATAATGTAACAGTTACATGTGCTTCAAATTTTGGTTTGATGATTCACTTTGATGCCACAAAGACACAAAATGGTGACTTGTGTGGAAGATGATTAGAAGCTAAAATTTGTTTAATTGTTTTAGTGTGATTATTATTAAAAAAATGAATTTAAATGACTGGTATTAAGAAGAAATATCTGGTTGTAATTCTGCTCAGTCTAAAAATGCAATCTACACAATATATCACAAAAAAAAAAAAAAAAAAAATGAACTGACATTATGACAAGTATTGTTTACAGTATAACTTTTCAACAAATTTGGTTGTAAACATATTTTGAACACCAAAACCCATTATTAGTTGCTAATAAATGTTTGATAAAAAAAAAAAAAAAAATGTTTATTGAAGAGTGATCTAAAGAATTGATGCTCAAGATGTTTTAAAGGGGACAATGAAGATAAAAAAAGGTCTTTCATTAGAGTGGTTCAGAAATAAAAAGAATATTTCACTGTAGAATTCTGTAAAGATAGTGGACTGGTGTTTGTGATGTCAATATTGAACTTGCAGTTAAGGCACCCAGATTTCATTTTTACAAGTTTTCTGGAAATCGTGCTTATTATTGAAATTCAGATGATACTAGATCTTCTTCATTAGACTCATTGCTAAAAAGGCATTAATCACCTTGTCTACATCAATTTTTTTCTCTTCTATGGCAATAATATTTAGAGAATACAAATTACGACTTTTGGTTTGCCTAAATTCATTGGGTAATGAAATAATATAAAGTTACGTTGTATTAAAGAAAAATCCTCATTTGTTGCATTTGAAAGAATTTACTTTAACTCGAACCACTTTTTGATAGTGCATATTTTTTTTGGTGTAAGTAACAGCAGAATTTTTCTGTTCATTTAACAGCATTATGTTGATTGTCTTCTCTTTTTAACTGCATAAGTATTTTCATACATATTCCAAAAGTTGTGTACTAAAAACTATTAATGCGTATGGCATTATTGGCCGAAATATTCCTGAAGGATTTGGCTGCTGAGTTAATGATTTGCTACGCATGTGTCTCTTGTCATGGGTACTTTAACCTAAACCAGTAATCCTACTGAGTAAAGTAGACCTACAGTTTTATGTGGAATCTGAATCGTGGAGTGTCCTTGTGAACTTAACATGAACACTGCCAAGCTTTTACAGAGTTAAAGGTTGGGTTAAAAGCCGATAAAAATTTTAGCAGACAAGCATTCAAACTGAGGAGCTTCTAAACCCCAGTCAGATGCCTTAAGTGATTAATTTTTCAGACTGCTAGTTGTATGCTAATACCATGTGGTAATTGATTAACACGAATGTATAAAATGCTTTTTCTGCATGTTTATAGATTTAACAGTTGGCAGGAATGGATGGAAGAAGGTTATAAAACTGTGGAATAATAATGGTTCAAATTAATACCATGTTAAGAAAGCTGTAGTTTTAATATATGTTGAAACCTGCTACAGTAATCAAATTCTGAGCTTGTACTTTAATTTTCTTGAATAATAGATTGTACCTGTTTCATCTCTATTTTTGTTTGATTTAAAATAATATATTTTAGGAAAGTGGAATGTATTATTAAATTTTAATACTCCTAGCGTTGCTGTTTCTGTATTTGTTTCCATGTTTAAACCCATTCAGAATATGATCGGTATCTTCTAAATACCATTATCAAGGTTTCTACATATCAGCATATTTGTTAATTTCTTGCCGTAGTTTGCGTAACATTCTTAATATGTTTAGCAATTACAACTGCTTTTGCGCTGTAAATTGATCATTGTTTAAAATGATGACAGATCCTCTACAAGTAAATAAAATATGTATGTTTATCAGAAAGATAAACTGTGTTTAATTAGTTGAAGATTATATACCAATTATATTTAAAATAATGGCTCATTCTGTTTACTTATATTTGTAATGAATGCAGGAAAAATCACAGATACCAATAAGAATGGAATCTTCTGATGTAAAATGTTCTGAAAATATGAGAAGATTTAATCAAGGCACCTATGCAGCATACCTAGAGATAAACTTTGGGAATGTATGTCAAAACAAAAGGTAACAACAAACTTTATCTCCAAAGTTAGAATGCTTTATGACTACTGTTAAAGCTGCATCCAAATTGGAGACTGCTACTCAGACTACCGAAGGTGTTGAGCAAGGTAGGACATTATCGCCGCTATTTTCCATCATTATAATGGACGGTATTATGAAGAGAATAAACAGCAACTCAACTCTGATGACTTTAAATCATTTGCATTTGCAGATGATTTGATTTGGGGATATACAGAAGAAGTAGTACAAATGAAACTAAACATCTGGAATAAGCATTTTAAGGGATTTGGACTTACAAAAAGGAGCCCAGTTCTATCATCAAGTTAGGCACCTTCTGTGGGACAAGCATATTCCAATTACAGCCAAAATGTCATTGTATAATTCATACTTCTTACCCATTATATTGTGCAGCCTGGAAGTATGTACCACTACCAGATGAAAACAGACTCAGGTGGCCGAGATGAAGTTCCTGAGATCAATGGTACAGAAAACCAGAAGAGACAAGATCAGTGAGGATATGGCTGGAAAAAGAACTGAAGGGTAAAAGACCAAGAAGCTGGGCCAGAAGGAGATGGATTGATCTCGTGAAACTGGACCTACAGGAAAAAGGTGCATCATGATCTAGAATCCAAGAAGTGGAAACATACTTGGACAGACAAAGGTTGCGAGCACTCATATATCACACCTGGGAAACTGGAGATGGTTGAAGATGATGATTTAATCATGGCAGGATATTTGGGTCCATAATCAGCTGCCTATTATTACTCGGCAATTATTACAAATCGCGTGTTTTCCTGACCCATTTGCAATAGGTTCATTAAACATTCAAATACGTTTTTGTTAATGTCTTTACCTACAGCTATTTCTTGACCAATCAGAATGTGCTTAGTCCTTGTTTCAACTTTTCATTCAGTGTTACTGATTTTCTAACATTTTTTGAATATTTCTGTTGGTTATCTGTGTACTCCAAACAGTTTAGATAGCCTATTTATTACTGTTGCTCTCCTTGAAAGGCACTGATATGATTACAGTTTGATGTGTAGTTATTCATTTACAGCTGACTAATTGTGGTGTAATTTTTTTGTGCTTGATTATCAACACAATAAAGACTTCATCTCTTCTGATTTTCCTTATGTAATAGCACTCAGCCTTCTAATTTTATGGATTTCTTTTACTCATGGTAGAAGTAAAAAAAAAAAAAAAATACTAATTTGTATATTTTATCTTGAAACTAGCACTGATTTTTTTGGGGGAGTGGGAGGGGATTGGGAAATTATAAAATTTCACCTAGAAATGTTATAAGGAATAGGCTGATTCATAAAGTTAATGGACAAGTATGTATTTGGAGAAAGTCACCAAACTTTCAAATGATGTACAGCCATGTTTCACTTTACTAGTTGTTATGGTGTGAAGTAAACAGACAATGTACATCCTATTCCAAGTTTTATTTTACATGACAATTAGTGTTGATGATTTGTATCATTTCATTTTAAAAATAAATTGTAACACCTTTGCAATTTATACACAGTTGACATCTCTGGAATTACCATTGCTTTTCTTGTAATTTCCCATGTTATTGCAACAGAACAGCAAATACCTTCTTTTAACTTGTCAGTTCTGTACTGCCCATCTTCAAAGATATCAGCCTTCAGGTATGGCCAGAGAAAGTAATCACAAGGGGATAGACCTGTTGAATTAACTAGACATACGACATTACTAAATACAGAAATTAGAAATGCTAAAGAAAATTGAAACTATCTAAAATTCCTCCAATCTCAATATGATGTTCTCTCTAAGAATCTTAGTGTTGACCTACTGCAAAATGCCCTAGAAATTAGTACTGCATTACAAAACAGAGATGACATTTTTTAAACAAATTTCCATCACAAATGCACAGTACCCACAACTCCACGCTATTTACAGGCGTTTCAAGTAAGATATTTCTTTATGCCATGCTCTGTATTTCAGAACACCTTCATGAGCCTAAATAATGAACAGTAACCACACACACTACGTTCCTAATCCACCAATGTGGCTCAATGCACTGAGGCGTCACACACTTGATTGTGGAGGTACAACGGGGCCAGGCATGAGCTGAGGGTCCACATACTGTCCTTTCTGAGTGCGGTTTTCTGGCGGTTTTCCACAGACATCGTAGTGAATGCTGGGACGTTCCCCAAACTCCACCTCATAAACTACACAGACAAAAAATGACCTCATCATACATTGAATGTAGTTACATGTTTTATAGATGGGTGGCAATTCTTTACTTCAGCCTTCAGTTTGTAGTAAGATAAACTGCTTGATGTCAGTCAGCAAGCTAAAAAATGAAAGCTTCAAATTTGACCATACCAATGATAAGTAAAACTCATCAAAGGCAACTGAACGCAAAATGTTGAGAAAGGGTGATGAAGAAGAAGACCTGCTACTAACCTCTTTTTAACAATTTATCCCCATGTATTTACATTGGAAAAATGGCATTTTATAACACACAATGTTTTAGGCAGTCAGACTATTAATGTTTATTTTTACTGTCACAAATTATAAATCAAGGGCTCGCGAAATTTAGTGGGAAAAATATACTTATTTTACTCTGTTACAAGATTAACTTGTTAGCAATAGTTTTATTAAAGAAACTTGGTACACAATTCTTCATCTGTATAATCACTGAGTGACATTTTACACAGTAAAGAAATCATATTTATACAGCGAGTTAAAATTTTAAATTATCTACTCACAAAAAGTTTTTTTTTAAAGTTTATATTTTATCTCTGACTTATTGTAAATAACTTTCTTCAAATGGATGTAACTCTTTCATTCCCTTTTGTTCTAGGCGACTTTTGTTAACTGGAACCCCATTGCAGAATAATCTCATGGAACTTTGGTCTTTAATGCATTTTCTAATGCCCAATGTTTTCCAGTCGCATCGGGAATTTAAGGAGTGGTTCTCAAATCCAGTGACTGGAATGATTGAAGGCAATTCGGAATATAATGAGAGTATAATTAAAAGACTCCATAAGGTAAACTTTTTTTTTTCTTTTAGTGCATTTATGACATAAATGCAATATGTTGTGCATTGAAAATAAAGGAGGGTGGGATAAATTAACCAGTGACCCAACACAGATAAAGGCAGAAGGGCATCAAACACACAGATACAAACACTTTACAATATTTTGGTATAAATCGTAATCATAATCGGAGGATGACAAATGGCAAGGGATCAAATAAGAAGTTGCTGAGACTCACCATATGATTCTATATTTAATCGTTAATTAATTGTTGAATCATATGGCGAGTTTCTGTATGTACTAAGTTGATCCCCTTGCCTTCATTTATGGTGAATGATTAGTTTATTTTCCCTATCCTTCTTTATTTTCAATGCCTAATATTATTTATAATGTCATTGTAAGAAAATATGTTTAAAAATTCAAAATTTAAAAGCAAATCTTAAGAAATTTCAAAACCTGCACAAAAAATGAATCCAAGACAATACTGAAATATATATATAATATATTGAATATACTTCAGTATTGTCAGTGTGTGTACACACACACACACACACACACACACACACACACACACACACACACACACACAATTGAGGTGGTTGTCATTTGCCAAGTGGTTGGACAGATTACTGGAGGATTGGAATCCACTTTTCTTTTTTCTTTAAGGAAGAAGGCTAGTATGTGCTCCAAACATTTCAACCAGCTTGACATCAAGTTCACAGTACTAAAAGTTGAACACAGGAGTAGCAGAAGGAGAGAATTCTTGATTCTTCCTTAGTGTTGCAAACTGAAAAAAATGAAAAAAATGATTTTTTTCAGCTTTGTGAAAAAAAAACCTAGCACCCATGTTTTTTTTTCTAATTTTTTTTTTTTTTCAGAAAACAATATATTTGATAAATTATAGTTTTATTTAAAGAACTTCCATTTTACAAGTGTGTTTTAAGTCTTACTGAATCATATAATGTCTCACATAATGATTCATAAGTGTATCTATATAGGTAACATAATTTTATTCATCCTCTATGTCAGTACCACATTCACTAGTATCAGCACTACCAACACTAGTTCGGTCGGTGTCGGAATTTTCTGTCTCTTCTTCTGTATCCTCTAGATCCATAACTTTAGAAATAAATTTTCTTTTACTGGTTGTTCTTGTATTGTACGCAAAAGATTTTGAGATTGCAATTTTAAATTGTGAGCAAAGTACACACTGTGCATAAAGACTGCACCAATAGTTCTGTATTACGGTCTTTAAGTTTCAATTAAAATCTATTATCATACAAAATACGAGCTTTATTTCTTTTCAATCATTTGTTTGCACCAACGGTTGCAAGGAAACGATTCATAATTAGGGACCGTTCACAAACTACATGGCTCAGTACAGAGGGAGGAGGTGTTAGCTGGAAGGCTACGCTGGGCTACCTGAGGAGAGGGGGGGGGGGGGGGGGGGGGTTCTGAGCCAGGCCACGTAACTTTCCGTTCGTAACATTTTTCACAGTTAATATGAGGAACTGAACTCACAACAGCATGTGAGTATTTATTTCCCTTAGTTAATAATATCCGTATGTAATTTACAATAGTCTGACAAGAGAAAACACTACAAAATGTCTTCTGGAATCAAAACGGAAGAAAGCTACGTGCTTCGTGAGCGGGGGAGGGGGGGAGGCAAAAGCAATGTAGGGCTACGTGGGGGTTCACAGGAGGCCAAAATGGAGTTATGTGGTTTATGCACACTCCCTGACAATTTAATGAGTCAGTACCACTATACTCTGAGAGTTAACAAGTATACGAATATAAGGAAAGCCCAATAAGGCAAAAAACCGTGGATAAATTTTAAATTCCTAATTTTTAAAAAATATCTGTAGGTAATTTTGTAGGGCTGGCAGCACTATTTCAGATAGCAAGTATCAATCCAAACAATGGGGAATGGGGATTCCTTCTCGTGCAACCTAGTCTCTTCGGGAAATCCCCGTTCATAAAGAAAATTTCAGTCAATTTTACCAATATTTTGTAATTTTTTTTTTCCTTCTGAACCAGAAAAATAGTAGATTTTAAACTAAGATAAGTACTTAGAATAAACTCTAAAACAGTCATTTTAAACGATAACTGCCTTACAAATTTGAGATTCAGTAGTTGTGAAAAAAACGTGTTTCAGAAAAAAAAAACATGTTTTTTTTTCAGAGTTTTTTTTTTTCAAGCCAGAAAAAAAAACGTTTTTTTACAACACTATTCTTCCTCCTTGTCAGCTCCTAAAAGCCTGGCTTATTCTTTCAAATGCAACTCATCTATACTGAAAAGCTGTAGTTTGACTGCAGTTAAAGAAAAACTGTTCTTTCCATCTGACTTCAACAAGGCTTAATGCATTGCTTTGCATTTTGTTATACCGTTATTTGATAAACTCAGTATATCAGGCTACTTCCCCCAAAATTCATGGTATTTTAGAACTTTTAATACTGCAAAATTAATTTTTTCCAGTGTTAAAGTTAAGATGATGACTGCAAAGTTTGTATTGAAGGTTATATTTGTCAACAAATAATATGAGGTAAATATGCTGTTTATAAAACAAATTTCTAGATGTTTAGTTCATTTTCGATTAAGTGTTGATTGTAATATTTTTTTGGTCAAATGTTTTATTGAAAGATGATTTTGGAAATTGACAGCTATGTTATTGAATGGCTGGAATCTTCTTTTCTCCCATTTGTGATATATACAAGTACTAGCTGTTACTTCGTCGGCATGGAAGAGTGATGTAATATAAGATTTTCTTGAGAGGTCTGGTCGCTCAGTGGTTAGGGCAACCAACTGGAGATGGAAAAGTCCCCAGCATTAATCCCAGTCTCAGCGAGGATTTTCATAGATCCTAAACTTGACCTTCACCTCTGGCACAAGTTGTTGTGTGATGTGAAGGATGCCAGAATGCTCACATGGTTCTGATTAAACGTTGAACTTTAGGTCCCTTTTGCCCAGTAGGATTATTACGAACTTGTTGCTCGTCAATGTGTTGCAACATTTCTTGTGTTATCTGCATGGCACACGGTCTGGGTGGATCACTGCCTTGCAGGTTACTTCGGGTATATTCTACAAATCCGTTTTGAATTCCCTAACCATGGCATTGTTGTCTTGTAATACCCGCTGTATGTTTTGTATGGTTTCTCTCCGTCTCTTCAATAATTCTATAAGGTCTTTCAGTTTCTGCTTCTTCATTGTTCATAAAATATATCTGTAAAAATTGTGGTTTTGTATTCGATGAAGGAAGCATAGATCGAATTCGGTGATTTACTTGCCCCTGGGTAGTAAATGTCAGTGAAAATCCTTGCATTGCAACAATTCTATCAGTTCCAAAAGACGTCATATGGAAGCAGGAATTATACTTTCTGATAAGATCAGAAAATCACCACGATTCATCTGTGTTGTAAGATTGCCATTTCAATGGTTTCATACGTGGCATGCTGATGTCACCTTGCTCGTGATTGTTCCAAAGTTTCAGCAACTCGTTGTGATGCCAAATATGCAGCGTTCTGGCGTCGCCAACTTTTCGTTTGCTCCGGTGTTTCAATAGCACTTGAAATCGACTGATGGATGGCTTGTTCTTCTCGCCAAGCTTCCATTTGTTCAGGTGTTTCAGCAACTTGTTGCAATGCCAAATATGCGGCATGTTTTTGTCACCACCTTTTCATTTGCTTTGGTGTTTCAGTAGTTCTTGAGATAGATTGCTGTTCGGCTTGCTCTTTGCACCGAGCTCGCGTTTTTTCTTGTGTCTCGGCAGATCGTCCCTACACCAAGTGTTCAGTTTGCTGTCATCGCCCAACTTGCGACTGCTCCGGCAATTCAGTAGCCGCAAAAGCCCCAAGAAGTGCCAAGTGCTCAATCCTTTGCTGTTCTGCGTGAGGATTTGTCTCCTGGATATTGGCTATTTTCATATCCCAAGTTGTTTTACATTTCTTTGAAAAATTTTACTTTCGCTTACCCGGCATCTCTTAAAATTACTAATTTCAAGTCTCGTGAATAAAAATGAATATAGTTTTAATTAATGGAAACTCCAAAACGTTAGCAATAAATTGATGGAATCGACTAAATATCCAAAAAAAAATATTAACATTCAAAGAGCAAATAAATACCTAAGTGGCCCACAGATGTTCATTTCCCTTTGAAAAAATTGCAAAATTGAAAATGAATATTTTTATTTGCACTGAATATCTGACAATTACTGGTTTATTTAAAAAGAAAAAAAAAGTAGAGAGAGAGAGAGAGAAAGAACTTAATTTGCTCATTGAATATTGATTCTGTTTTGAGGATATTTCAGTTCCATCAGTTAATTCTGCTATAAAACAGAAATTTTCTTATTATAGTGGTAATTGATTCTTTTATTCTTAATGATCAGTGTTAATGTTGTTTTTTCTATCTCTGGAAACAGTTGTATACCTGTAGACCAGTTTACTGTAGTTCGTTCGTTTTGATCCATTAATTCTGCGCTAAAATATTAATTTCAATGTTAAAGTAGTAATTGATTCTTTCTTCATAATTGCTTTCTCAATCTGCGAACAGAATTGAATGACTGGCAAATTACCACTCCATTTGTCAAACTCCACTATCTGAATAAAACCTTTATAAATTTGAAAAATTTACATCAGGCAATGCCGCATGGTTCTGCTAAATCGGCCAAGCTTACTATAGAGCTTTTGGTACAATATCGGTACAAAGCGATACATGACATCACTAAAATAGCGCTCATGAAAGAAGCTCAAGTAACTAATAATGTTTCAGTTCTCATTCTGGCAAAGGCTGCATTTTAAAATTACTGCTAGAAAATCAAAGCTTACATCACTCGCGCATCAATATATTCACAATATTGTATGTAAGTGACATCATGAATGGCAAAACAAACTTGACTCATTACTTCAGATTGCGATACTAAATGAACCTGAATAATGACCCTGGCAATGTGCCACTCATAAAAAAAAAAAGCAGTAAATTAAGTACTGAATTCATCTGAAACTACATTCAGCTGCATGAACTATGTCATCAGCATCATGACAATTATTGAAGTAACGTAATTCAAAAATTCATACTAAAATGCTTGTAACTTACAGTGTACAACGTAAAGTCCATAATTCTGTACAACTCTAAGACAACTTCAGTTAATATTGCTGGTCAAGTTTACATCGCAATAAAGTGACTGTTATTTCTCGTGATATATTAAGGTGTATGATGAAATTAATTGTGATAATAATTTATGCTACACTAATTAGGAATCTTGATATAGAAAGAAAATTCTTTTACTACTCGAAATGTAGTTGCAGTTCATTTAATGTGTTGAGGCGTTTTCGCGTTGTTTGATTTTGTAGCCGCAATATTAGCAGAAATAGTGGTTTGGTTGAAATTGTGCCTGGGCCAGAATGTTTCTGTTACAGCATAAGGCAGAAGGAAATTAATTATTATTAGTAATAAATAAGCAGCTTTGATTAGATCCGTGTAAATGAGATGTATTGTGTTGTAAACGACTTCGAATGTTGCTACATGAAACAATAAGTTTCTGCATTAGGCCATTGAATACATTCGTTATAAGTGAAGGTTTCAATAGATATTTGTAGAATATTGAACATTAAGTAAAAAGCACTGTTTCGTGAATCATAGTCTACTATTTGTACACAAATTTTGAACAAAAAATAAAAGAGGGTTAGTTAAGTTTAAAATTTTGGCAAAAATAATTTGTAATATTACGGATACTGTATAGTAACAAAAAAGAAGAGACACATGAAATAAATTGAGCCGAGATAGAATGGAATCCCTTACATTTTTATAAATACGACGTTTTATGCACAGCCATTTTGCACTTTTAGCGAACCGATTTTCGTCCTGGTATACTGATAGCATTTTAAGATTTTTTCCCCCCAAGCTTTGATTTTTCACATTTATTATGAAGCGTATATCACTAACGAAATTATGGTGTAATATTTGAGATTTTATGTTTATGCAACTGAAGACATCTCTTTGCGAACTTAACAACAGTACCTACCTTTTTCTAATTTAAGGTTAAGTACAGATTTATATTTCATGTTTCCAAACTATTATATGTCAAGCGCATCGGTTTTATGACTTTTAAACTTAACACAAACTTGCATTTGTCAGAAGGTTTTTGTTTTATTTCTGAAAAGTAGTGTTTGCGATTTACGTAAAAAGTAAAGAGTAAACTTGGCACTGCTGTCTACGTAGTAGGAAACTCTTTGTTGTTTGCGAATTGATATTAATAGCAATTTCTTAAAGAACTATGCGTTTTTGCAGGATAAAATCTATCCTATGTCACTATGCACACGGTTAATTAACTTTATGCCAAATTTCATTTAAATATGTTATTAAGGCGTGATTGATGCCAGAAGTACATCCAAACATACATTAAAACTTTCTCATTTATATAGATATAGATAGTTTTTTTTTAGTTAAAAATGTGACAAATGCTAAGCAACTTGATTTGTTAGGTTAGGTTAGCAAAAGTTTTTAACCTCTTGATTTTGTGTACCAAATCATAGGAATGTTTTTGAAATTGTTGGTCTTAGTTTTCAAAATAATCACTTTTTTTAAATATTTTATTACCAGGTTTTGAGGCCATTTCTATTGCGGCGTTTGAAGACAGAAGTAGAAAAGCAATTGCCAAAGAAGTATGAGCATGTAGTCATGTGCCGACTTTCCAAGAGACAGCGATACTTATATGATGATTTTATGTCAAGAGCAAAGTAAGTTATACATAAAGTTTTTTACTAGTGATTGTTAATTAACTGAATGACATACCATCACGATGTCTCATCTTGAAACAGATGTTTTCCAATGATCTTATCCTTGCTGATGGGTATAGTCTCTCAAATACTTATTTGCTGTAAATATTATAAGCTTGTTGTTAGTAAAAAAAATTTATAGGAATGAGATTTACACAAGTTACCGTAAAATATGTTTCATGGAAAAATAATTGACTTTTGGATCTTGAATCGCTACCCCTATGCTGAAGACATTGTAGGTGCTCTAGAAAATAAACATATTGCAAATTTCAAAAATAAATAAATAAAAATTAAAACAACCTTTAGTTGATTAAGAAAATAATGTTTTCGTGCAAAGAGAGAAAACTTGATGTTGTGGATACAAGAAATAAAATTTTTCTAACCCTTAAATACTGAATGAAGTCGGATATATTTCAGAATACCAATGTATTAACTTTGTGTAAAATTTCAAAGAAGCAATTTGTCTGAAGCCTAACAGATAATTTCAAGAAATTCCCTGTTCTATACACAAGTGTATCTGTTGTGATGCTTATACAAACTAATAACATAGTGTATCACAGCATTTATTGATTATTTTTATTAGCTTTTTAATTTCTACACTGTAGTTAAAATGTATGAAGTTGAAGTATATAAAGATTAAATCGAGTCTGTTTCAGCCAATTTATGTAATGATGTTGCCTCTTAGTCATGAGTGCATATATAACTTTGTATTTTCCAGGTGTAACAATATTGGGCAATCCTCTTCAACCTAACTTCAAGAGTCTAGTCTTTGATCCATTTTTGTTCTTTTTCATCTTTTCTTTCTGCAACATGGCTGCCCCACTTCCATTTCAAGATGGCTGTTTTCTCCTACCTGTCTTTGGTCTATTGTTTGTTGCTCCCTTCCAGTCCTTTTTAGTGAAACCCAGCATTTACCTATCATAGCACTTTAGATTGATCAGAGTTTTGCTTTTGTAACAACTGTCTATGTCTCTCAGCTTTAAGTCAATGCAGAAATAATGTTTTTGTTGCAAACTGTTTCCTTCGAAGTAGGTATATTTGATTTTAAGGCCAATGAATGCTTTATGTTTGTTAGTCTTTTAACTTAATGTAACAGATAAATCTGTGGTCTCTCCTATCTTCATATTTACAAGTTGGTCTGTTTGTATTTTCTGAATCTGTATTAATTTTATTGACCCATTTGTTAGTCGTAAGTTTTGTTTTTGAAAGATTCTTGCTTGGGAGACGATGAACGTACGAGACGTCAAAAAACTGCAACTACCGATGAAAACATCCCCCAAAGTTAATCAATTGGTGCTAGACGACCGCCGAATTAAAGTGAGAGAGATAGCAGAAGTTATGAACATTTCAAAAGAACGTGTTTGTTACATATTAAACCAACATTTAGGTATGAGATAGCTGTCTGCACGTTGTGTGCCGCGTTTGCTCACATTAGACCAAAAAAACGTGTTCTAAAGAACATTTCCAACGCTCTGTTGGTGCAGTTTAGGCGCTATAAATTCGAGTTTTGGCGCCAATTAATTACTGTAGATGAAACTTTGATACACCATTATACGCCTGAAACAAAAAATACAGTCCAAACTGTGGACTGCAAAGGGGGAACCAGCTCCAAAAAAAGCAAAAACTGTATTTTTTCGGCTGGGAAAAGTGCTGGCGACTGTTTTTGGGATAGTCATGGAGTTATTTTAATTGATTACTTTCAAAAAGGAAAAACCATTACAGGAGCATACTACGCATCATTACTTGACAAGCAGAAGGCAGAACTTGCGGAAAACGGCCACATTTGCAGAAAAATAAAATCCTGTTTCACCAAGACAATGCACCATCTCACACCTCTGTGGTTGCCATGGCGAAAATTCACGAATTACGGTTTGAACTGCTTGACCATCCGCCTTACTCACCAGATCTAGCCCAAGCGACTTCATTTTGTTCCCTCATCTAAAAATTGGCACTCGGAGGACAGAGATTTTTGTCACATGAAGAGGCAATCACCTTCGTGAACAATTATTTTGCAGAGAAAAAACGCCGAGTACTATTTGGACGGGTTACAGAGAGGGGAGCATCGCTGGGAGAAGTGTGTAAAGGTTATAAGGAGACTATGTTGAAAATAAAATAAAATTCGGTAAAAATGTCTTGTATCTTAGCTAGGTCGGAAAACTTTTCAGACCACCCTTATATACCACAGCTCAATTAATAGAATATACAAAAAATGTCTATACTAGTCATTAATATACTGTAGTTTTGAGAGTGTCCCGGCCTTACAATCTTGTTCTGTTTCTCTGATGTGCCATCCTTGTTGAGTGGTATGAAAGGGGAAGAGACTAATGTTCTATTCCCACATTGCCAAGCCTTCATTTTTCAGAGCCTGGGGAAGCTCCAGCAGTCAGCTCATCCGAGTAGAGGGGACCCGGTCATAGGAATAACTAAACAAGTTTGAGCATGTATAGATAACAATTTATATGACACTATCACAGGCGGTGGTCGTGTCGGCCTATTTGGTTTGGAATCGGGTATTTCTTAACAAAAGGTAACAAATGACTCCGTATAGTTGTGGCATCACTGTAGGCTGCTGTTAAAAGGAATCGTTGCTGGTGTCTTATATAGTTTCTTAGAAATAATGTGTTCAGCAGGTTTATGTTCTTTGCTTACAAGATTGTTACTAGCTTCAGAATGAGATGATATAGTAAATTGACCAAACCAAATGATATTTAAATTTCAATTTATTTTACTTGCAAAAAGAAGAATAAAGTAAATTGAAAATTAAGTTTATTACAATATTTGGCCATTGGTTCATTTGCCATTTGTAATACTAAGATTAAAGGTGTAAATTAACATATTGTCTTGATTACATCAGCAAGAAATGGTGTGCATGTACTGTTGCAGTTTGATTTTGAGGAGTGTGCATTAAACTAATTCTGGAAAACCACAAAGAAAGAAACCTACAATGTGATGGAACACTTTTGTGTTTGACATGGAATGGGCTTGGTAAAGTTGATGATGCTAATTAAATCTCCTCATAAACTGTTCTAGTTTTTGATTGCATTCATTTTGGACTGATTTGACTGGGGGTGTATTGCCATGTTGAACCATGAACATGTGTGTGTGTGTGTGTGTGTGTGTGTGTGTGTGTGTGTGTGTGATTATGTAAATATGTAATTCTTGAGACAATTGATATGTGCCATCCCAGAATTTGCCAAGATGATCATAGAATGCTGGCTATGAATTGTAATCATTATATCCAGTACAGGTGCAACAAAATTTGAATCTACACTCACTTTGCGGGTTTGGCACTGCATCACTGTAACTGATGCTTTCATTTTCAGTCCCAATTTAGGGCCTTCAAGTTAGTATAGCTTATAATTCATCGTTTTTTAGCACACTGGATAGCCAGTTTTTTATTTTTCTGCGAAGAGTGTCTGCTGTTCCAGAGTTCATATAATTCGAGTTTTTACTATGTGGAGTGATCCATTTGTTGTTGCAGTGTGTTTGTCTACGAGCACACAGTTCCATATTTGACTCGGTCTGTAGCCACCATTTTTGGAATTTTTAAAAATCTCTGAGTATTTCCTACTTTTGCATTCTAAAAACTATTTGGTTGTGCTATGTTTTTAGCCTATTCCCATTGAATTTTATTCTCAGCAACTGCTGGCATAGTAGTTTGTTCGAATCTCTTGTGACAGTGTTCTTCCAATCTTACGGTAACCACTTGGGATACCTTACCTATATACACTTGACCAAAATTACAGGGAGTCCTGTACATTCCACTTGCTTGTAATGGCACTCTGTGATTCTTCATAGATCTGAAAATGCTTATCACTTTTCAGTTACTCCTGAAAATAGGTAGAATATTGACTTTACTTGGATTTTTCCCCATCCTCTCTGTGATACCCTTTACAGTAGGTATAAAAGGCATTCTTTGGATCTTTTCCTTGGACATCAATTTTATTCATCTTCTTACCACTCAAAACATGGACTATCACCCAGCTGTTGTGACCATTGTTCCATAGGACCTAATTGACATTTTAGTCAAGGCAGTTAAAGTAGGCTTGCAACCAATGGAAGCCATGTGACTATCTGTGAGCCCATTCTCAAAACATGTTTTCACGGCGCCATACGTCTGGAACACCCAAGAAGATTTGTTGCAAATACTTTTTGATTTGGATAATGGAAACAAAGAAACTGCCGTGAGACACTGAAAATAAGATAGGATAGAGAAAATAAACAGATACCCGTCACTTACCACAGATGAAGGCAGGAGGGCGAGACGAACACGTAAAAACACAAAAACAAACAAATAATATTTTGACATAAGTTACAGTCATGTGGGAGGCGAGACATATGGCAGGGGGAAAGATGTGGTCACATCCCAACCCACCACATGAATGAAGCACACCTGTATCACCTTCCTTGACGTAGATATCACCCTACGACAGGGGACCCTCCATACCTCAGTACACATCAAACCAACCAATTTACAAAATACCTACACTTTGACAGTTGTCACCCCTTTCACACCAAACGTTCATTCCCATACAGCCTTGCAATCCGTGGCAGAACACATCTGTTCTGATCATGAATCAATCTCCAGTTACTCCCAAAAACTACCCCAAGCCCTTGTTTCCCGCTGATACCCTCATGATCTTGTGGAAAAACAAATTTCCCGTGCCATCACCCACAACCCTCATTCTGCACCTCCAAAAACTGACCGTGGACCAACACTTGTCACCCAGTTCTTTCCTGGCCTGGAATCTGTCAACCAGATACTCCGCCGTGGGCATGATTTCTTACGTTCCTTCCCTGAAATGCGTCTCCTCCTTCCCAAAATCCTACCCACTGCTCCCCGCACTTGCTTCAGCAGACCATCCAATCTGTATAATATCTTGGTTCACAAGTATTTACCTGCCGACTCTCCTAGACCTCCAAAGGGATCTTTCCCTTGTAACAGACCCCGCTGCAAAACTTGCGCATGCACCCTGCCACCACTACTTACTCTAATCCTGTCACAGGAGAATCTTTCCCTATAATTGACGAGCTTGTGAATTGGTGCAGGAGGAACATGTTAACATTAAACATCAAAAAGTGTGCAGTGATCTCTTTCTCGCGATCACAACCAACTGCCTGCAATTTACCTGCTAGACAGTCAAATTGTCCAAACAGTAAACACAATAAAAGTGATTATTGATGATAAACTAACCTCTGACCATATAAATCACATAACACTTCGTGCCTATCGAAGCCTAGGCTTTATCTGTAGAGTAGGCAAGGAATTCAGAAATACCAAAACATTGACACTTCTGTTCTCAACTTTTGTTAAACCCATACTTGAGTATGGGTCTGTGGTCTGGTCTCCATTCACTGATCAAAACATCAATTGTATTGAAAGAATAGAGCAAAAATTTTGTATATTCTTTAACTATTATAATCATTCTGAGGATGTAATAAATATCAGTGATATTTATCACCAGCATAAGCTGAGTAGCCTAATAATCCGCAGACAAGTGGCTGACCTGTCTTTCTTTTTCAAAGTTGTCAATGGGCTGATTGAGTCGCCGGAAATCTTAGCTGACTTTGGCTTTGTGTGCTCATAGTCTGTGCTAAGAACCAGAAGGCTGCTTGCAGTTGAAAGTACAAACAGAAACTACGTGTACCACGCACCCAGAAATAGAATTGCCAGGTTGGTGAACCTGCACTCATCAGACTTTTTTTGGAGGTTCACTTTCATGTTTTTCAGCAAACATTAAAAAATTACCGACTGATTAAGTTTACAAAATCATTTTCTTGTGTCTGTCATACTGTAAATTTTTGTTTTTAATCTAACCAATTATCCTTGGCTTGTTTGTTGTAAAATATTTTTTGTACAATGCCGATTGGTGTAAATAAATAAGTAATTGGACATGCCACATGTGCTACCACTCACCTGCATCCACTGCACTGCCTCTTACATTGGTCTCACCACTCAACAACTTTCCTACAGAATGAACGGCCACAGGCAAACAGTTTATACTTCCAACCAAGATCATCCCGTGGCAATTCATGCGAACTTCCATAATTCAAACAACCTCAACACCTGTTTCACAGTTAGAGCTATTAGAGTTTTTCCTAATACCACCACCCCTTCAGAACTCCGCAGATGGGAACTAGCCTACCAACATATCCTTGACACCAGACACATCCCTGGCCTAAACCTACGTTAAACCTGTCACTTGCCATCTCTCATTTCATTTTACAGGCAGTTACTTATATATGTACATTTCATCAATTCATTTTTTATATATTTAAATTCTTCTATCTCCATTTATTTTCATCTATAACCAATCTAAATAAAATTATGACTTTCTGAATTATGCTACACAAAGAGCATTATTTTGATTTGTTTCACTTTTATCGCTGGTCAAACCTACTCCCCCCCCCCCCTCCCTTCCTCGCAATTCTACCACCACCACCCGTTTTCCGCCTGTGCTTCATTCATGTGGCGGGTTGGGATGTGACCACATCTTTCCCCCTGCCATATGTCTCACCTCCCACATGACTAAGACGTATGTCGAAGTATTATTTGTTTGTTTTTGTGTTTTTATGTGTTCGTCTCGCCCTCCTGCCTTCATCTGTGGTAAGTCACGGGTATCTGTTTATTTTCCCTGTCCTATCTTATTATACTTTTTGATTCGACAGACAAAAATTTCTGATTGACAAATTTAAATAGTAATATTTTATAAAAGCATAATTTCTCATAGATCTTACTCCTTTACACATCAAGCTATGGACCAGCTAAATTTCTTTAATGTAACTCTATGCTGTACCAAGTATTGAAGTATGTTCAAGATACCACCAATCTCATTGGTGACCAGTAAAATTGGGATGATCCTTGCATAAAAAGTGAGCAAAAATAAGCTGGTGTCATATCAGTTGCCACAGGTGACAAGATAGATATCTCCAGTGGCTGGGTTTTGAAACTGTTTTACATGTTCCGGGTTTTTAATTGTAATGCTTTCAGAAGAAAGTAATATTTGGAAAATGTTTTGGATTAGTTGTTGTTTCTATACTATGAGTTTTCTGAAACTGAGTTGCCTTCTTTCAGGACCAGAGAAACTTTGGCTAGTGGAAATCTTTTAAGTGTGATAAACGTTTTGATGCAGCTGCGTAAAGTTTGCAATCATCCAAATTTGTTCGAAGCACGACCAACAATATCACCATTTCAGATGGAGGGCTTAACCTACATCACATCTTCTTTGGTATATGGAGCTTTGGAATATGATCCCATGAAGGTAAAGTATTCCCCTGTACTTCAATATTTTTTTAAGTTTGGGGTATGCATGTTCTTGAATATAAAGCGTACTCAATTTGAGTTGTGGTTTGGTAATAAAAACAATATACATAATGTGTTTGCTGAAAAGTTTGGTGTTTTATGCGTAGAGCCATATTTCATTTTCTCAGTGTTTTATTTTTTAGTTTATCATTTGAAAGGCGTAAATCGTGTGTGTGTGTGTGTGTGTGTGTGTGTGTGTGTGTGTGTGTGTGTGTGTGTGTGTGTCTGTCTGTCTCCCTATATTTCACACTGCAAACACCACTACGTAGGGCAGACAACCGATGTTTGTGTGTAGTAGTATGCAGTTTCCTATCGTGCACATCATTGGTCGAATACCGGCAGCTGTGGGGTGTGTGGGAGATATGGAGTTGAAAGTAGTCAACAAAGGGTATTTTCATATTTCGACCAAAGATGTGTGTTCCTATTTTTCACTTTGCAGCCATAAATAACCTGTGCAGACCTCTGGTGTTTGTGTGTGGTAGTAGCATAGAGTCACTGATCATGCACAACATTGGCCAAATATCAGTAATTGTAGGGGTGTGGGAGATATGATGGTTGAAAGTGGTCAATTGGGGACATTTTTGTATTTCAACTAAAGACATAAGTGTTCGTATATTTCACTTTGCTCCCACATTGACATTGCACAGACCACTGGTGTTTGTACGTGGTAGTGGCCTCAAGTCTGCCATCATGCACTATGGTGGTTGAATGTCGGTGGATGTGGGAGTATGGTAATTCAAAGTGGTCAACCGAGGATATTTTGTTATTTCTAGCAAATACCTGTGTGTCACTATGTATTCACTTTGCAGACACAACTACTTAGCACAATAGCCCATGGGTGCCTCCTACCATATCCCGTATATCCCTTCCAAACTATTACCCTTTCGGATAGGTGCAATGCACCCTCCGCCACACACTTTTAGTGAATCGCGGAGTAATAGTATAGTAATAGATCACTGGTGTTTTTGTATGGTAATAGCCTAGAGTCTCCCATCATGCACTATGGTGATTGCATGTCAGCAGTTGGGGGTGTGTGGGAGATATGGAGGTTGAAAGTAGTCAACCTAGGGGATTTTCATATTTCGACCAAAGATGTGTGTTCCTATTTTTCACTTTGCAGCTATAAATAACCTGTGCAGATCACTGGTGTTTATGTGTGGTATTAGCCTCTAGTCTCCCATCGTGCACTATGATGCATGTTAGCAGCTATCAGTGAATTTTTTTTTACAAACATGAATGAAGTCGAATGATTACGATGGCTTCCGTGGTCACTGTATATATTAACTATGTTTTCGGGGTGGAGGCACGTCAATTTATTAAAACCTAATGTTTCTGCCATTGTGCTGTGGCCTTCAGAGGACTGAGGACCAAACGTTAGATTT